>OZ023291.1:12296569-12600476 GCA_964007245.1 Hypomecis atomaria
AAAAATGTTATGAGAATTCGTAATCCGAAAATTATTAACTCTACTTTTTTAAAATTTTGTTCACTAAAAGTACTTGACTTGAAAATAGAAAACTCGCATCTAGCAAAAATATAGTAAAATTTATTTAAAAAAAACAAGGTCTCAAAACGCTCAAAGTTCTGTAAAAATACTCTCTCTAACTATTGAACCTTTTACATATCTGGTATGGATTAAATAAATATAAAAACGCAGTCAGACCATTTCTCTTGTAGATTTTAAAGCTGTAGAATCTCTTCGTATTTTTGAATTGTTCCTGTGTTAAAAAATAGCGATTAAGTATTACAAATAACATTTGTTTCTTAATTACTCCACTGTTAAAGATATAATGTTGAGATAAAACAAATAATAGACACTGTTTTGCATAACAAGTCATAAGTGAACTGTGATAAGAAGTTCATATTCATTTCATGTGCAATGTATGTTAATTATGCAGTTTCGGCGATAAAAATGGCACGTTAAACTTATAGTTTTAAAATACGTATTATAATTAAAAAAAAATTATGTAAGTAGGAAAAACTGATGTACCTTATTTTCCTGTTTAAGTAAATCTATTCTTCCTTTTTAAATGGTACATCAATGCATAATGATAAGTACATGTAATATAAAATACACATTAATTATACATATCAATTTGTTACACGAAATAATTTATATAAATAACTGAAAAAAGAGGCAGACACTAGAATATCGTCGATATAGGTACGAAATTTCGTACATGCAATTTTTTGACAATGTTTTGATACAAAAACTTTCGTAAGAAACATGACGTATCAACTTAGTTTTTCGGAAATAATATTTTTTCTCCTCACCACACTGATTTTGCGAATTCTTTCCTTATCTATAATTGGTACATTTTCTCAAGAATGTCTCCTAGTAACCTTATTATTTTTGTGACTTTTAACCGATCTCCAAAAGAGATGAGTCTCAATTCATCTGTATGTTTTTTAGTTCCGATATTACCTGACTTCAGCGCTATTTGTCGACCGATTGTCGTGCTTCTTTTTTCAATTCATCAAGGAACTTCACAATATGATACAGTTTAATTTTGAAGCAGTTCCAGGAAATTTGAATTAATGATGATATTGAATGTTGATGAATTGATGAAAATTGCAGCGTCTCCTGCCATCCCTGCCTGCCATCTACCGAAATCAAATAGCACAATTTGTCACTTTCGCTATGGCAATTTGGTTTGTGCTTGTATAAACTCTGTTGTACCGTTCTTGTCGAAAAAGTAATTCTTCAGTTTCTTATTAAATTGTCAGGTTTTCAGATGTGAACTTTCTCAACTGAAGCGGCGATAAATACGTTTTAATTATCTATAAACTAGCGCGCCATTTTATGTGCCGGCGACTGTACTTATTAGTTTTGTAGTTTTGTAAGTTACCTACATAATATTATTCAATGAGTAGTAATAAAAATCTGTCAATAAGGTTAATTGTACATGCAATTATTTTAAAGCTATTGTTATTTATGCCAATTACCTAATTAACATGATTGTTATTGTTGACTTATAAGTATATTTTATTTATATTTCGAAAATTATGAAGAAATATCAAAATCAACTTATTTATTGTTAATAGTAAAATTGAACTTATTGCTAATGGCATCGTACATCGATTTGTACATGGATCTAATTAAACATATTTTTATGTAACGTAATTATATTTTGTAATCATAATTGCAGAGTATCGAATTTCTATTTTTAAGAATATCATATCAATATTTATTGTAAGTGCAACAATTCATTATCCATGTGAAGCATTCATAGATCATTGATGATATAATTTTGTACGCATTTTAGTCTAAGTAAAACTATAGCATTTATTTATACAGTCTACTAATTTGTCTAATGCAAAAAAATTCGTTCACATTTATTAAAGTTATATTTAATGACTATGGTTTCTGATAACAAGGATTTGCATTATGAGTATTAAATTTGAGCTAAGGCTGTTGTCATCTTAGTGTAATTTTTGGCCACCTTGAATTAATTTTAAAGATTGTGTAGACAATTTTAACTTTAAAATAATGTTTGTAAAGATATTTTCACACTTTGACACACAAACAATAATTATGGTGTTACATTGTTTATAAATTATTAATGCAATAATTTTGACACCAAACGGCCAAAACTGGTTCAGTGGTCACAACCGGTGCATCTACTATACCATTTATCTAAAATAAACCAAAGAGCCAGCTAGACAAGCAAGCAATCTCTTGCACATTGAAATATTCGCAGATAACTCAAACCCTGATTGGTTTAGCCTGTGAGTTGTGTAACAGAATCGGTACCATTTAGTACGCGGTTGTTTTATATTTTTGTGGTTTTTATACATTTTAATAGATATAACGGAATTTTGTTTAACGGATTAGCCCTAAACACATATGCACGAATATAACCCGAGTAAAATATTTAAGAGTTAAGTTGAAATTATGGCCTTGATTTGTGTTGTTGTTTGGCAAATCTGTTATGCTGTTTTCGTGTAATAGGCCACAATAAAAAATACACAAGAATATTTTAATACGTTATGTCTTATAATATAATGTTTGTAAAATTGAGCTCGTTATTATATTGAATACATGTGCAAAATCATAGGATAGTGTAATAACTATACGTATATGCTCACTTTCGCATTTTGATTGCCTTTACTAAAACGAAACCAAGACTAATGAAATGTGGAATGCATAATGTATGTTATAAATGTAAGCAAATGTGATAACTTGTATTGTCAATGAAATTGACCGGTTTATTTCTGGAACATGAATAGATTTATGGAAATTGAAAACATTGGATATAGTGAAAAGCTATTGAGATTGAAATGTGTATGTGCAACCTTATTTTCTAATCAGTTTTATTTTTAAATGACTTGTAAATTGCCATCTATTTGTGTAACTCCTATCTTTCTTCATAGGGTTCCGTACCCAAAGGGTAAAAACGGGACCCTATTACTAAGACTCCGCTTTCCGTCCGTCTGTCTGTCTGTCACCAGGCTGTATCTAATGAACCGTGATAGCTAGAAAGCTAAAATTTTCACAAATGATTTATTTCTGTTGCCGCTATAACAACAATAAAATCTAAAAATATAATAAATTTAATATTTAAGGAAGGGCCCATACTGACCTGATATACAACCTGACTTTTTTGCCGTTTATGGCTAGACATTAATAAGGTTATTTAGGTAGAAGCTTGAAATATTCACAGATTATTTAATTGTAGTTAACTTTAATAATAAATAGTAAAATTAAAACAAAACTATTATTTAAGGGGGCTCCCATAAAGGAACTTGATTTTTTGCTCGGTATTAATAACGGCATCAGTTAGATGCTTGAAATGTTTACAGAATATGTAGTTGTGAATTCGCTTCAAAAATAAATAGTTTAAATAAAATATATTAAGGGGGGCTCCCATACAGTACGGAACCCTTATTGCGCGAGTCCGACTTGCACTAGGCCGATTATTTTGTTACCACAATCACCAAAATGAATGAAGTACTTAGAAGTTTCAAAAGTATATAGAATTGTGTTTTTGTAATCATATATTATAATTATGATACAATATATTTAAAGTTACTTACCTAATAACGTAACTGACTTGGTTTGTAATTAAAATATCATAATTTTTTAAGTTTTAAATGACTTGACTAAAATAAAACAATAATAAATAATGTTTATAAGTATTTATAATATTTTATTTTTACACCTTAAAAGATGGAGCGAAACAGTTAGAGCTTGTATACGTCTGTGTTTTTCACCGGACAACGAACCATCAATAAACGGATACACACATTCATTATAAACCATATACCACCGCAAATCCGGTGAAAAAAACGACCGTGTACTATAAGCGCTCTGATGACTACTGACCTAGTAGTTATCAGGTTTGAAGCAATTCTCGAGTTTAATTTCCGGCGGAGCAGATGCAGATGGAATTATAGATTGAAATATCTGTTCGGGGTCTAGTCTATCCTAATTTTTGTTTCACACCACACACAAAGATGTTAACACTGAACGCGCATACTCGTAAGTCCGCGCCAGACGAGTCGAACGCGGCGGAAACGTAGAACACCTACAGTAGGTACGAGTATTTAAAAGAAATCCGGGACGTGTGTGGTGCGGATCAGTAGATGGGTGCGCATTCGGTTCCTGCGGCGATAAAATGCGCGTTCAGATTAGTTTCCTTTGTTTAAAAATCCTAGTGGGAATTATTATAAAAATGTAGGTAAGTGTAAGTTACTTCCTTCTACTAAATTTCCTGCGCAAATATTGAGCAATTCTTCTCTGTAAAGTAACAAAGCCGATCCTCTCCGCCGGCGGCCTGAAGTCTGAAGTGGGCGTTGGTGGAACCTGGCCGCTACCAAAAGAGTACACTCTCATTTCAACCTCCTCTACCGAAGGGGAATTTGTCTTTTGCGTCGCCCAACGTAAAGGTTTGGATAACCTGCAAGTAATATAGGTATTAAATTAGTAAGTAGGTACTAGGTACGAACCGGCCTTTAGATAACTGGACTAATAAGGTTACCCATGAAGAGTGTTTGGATTCACATTAAGTATGCTATCGAATTTATTCTATACTTAGAGCGAATCAAACTTCTTGGCGGCTGTGGCGATAGGTAAGCCGCGCACATCCCAAGTTGCGCCGCTAACATGTGAGATACATGTGAGTATATTGCTACTACTCAACCACGCGCCTCGTGTTCACAGACGCCAACAAGTTTGATTCGGCCTACTATGTATATATATAATTGTGTAGATTTTCGCGACATATGTCGTCACCTAAAGACCAGTCATTGAAAATACGATAACATGTTTCAAATTAAATTAAAAGTAGGTAACCATCGCAAAATGCGGTAACTACATATATAACTTAATTCAATCATTTGGAAGTCAATGATAAAGTACACATATTCGATTGCAAATCAGGTTATATAAAGAGATGACAACATTTAAACTTACGCACGTTGCTAGATGAAACTTAAGTCATAGTCAAATCATTTATTGCTGATAACTTACTCTGAATAATAGTCCATATCCTCCATCACATCAGGAAGTTCTCTTCTGTCCACATTGGGCAGCACTAAGCACAGTCCGAGTAGCGCACTAGTGGCTACAGTCACCACGATGAGGTAAGTGATCTCGTTCAATGGTTGTAAGAGGAAGGTGATATAGCTGATGGTGGAGCCGATCTGGCCGCTGGCGTGGCAGCAGCCGAACACGACAGCTCGGATGTTGGTGGCGAAGAGACGAGGCGTGATGTTCAGTATCAGGGCGTGGACAATGATCCCGGATGATAGGGCTATCGACGAGGCTACGACGTGGACTGTGCCCTAAAAGTATGGAGAAAGAAATCAAAATGTAGTTGATGTCATATTTAGATAGCGATAATTTTATTATATAATATGTAGGTAGTTGTACAAAACGTCATTGACTAAATTTTAACTCCGGGCAAAAAAAGTGTGTTATTTAAGATCTATAGGGAGGGCTATGTCTAGCAATCGACGACCTATGACTGAAATGATGATTGAAAAGTTTAGTTTAAAAGTGTTTAACCCTTTCACTGCTGAAAACACACACGTCTGTGTTTTCGATTCTCACGCCCCGCGGCTACTACACACACCAGGCGTGTGCGGTAGCGTCTTCCCGCGCCTTGCGTGTGCGTTTTAGAATTAGCAGGCACCTTAAAAAAAGTACCTCAGCAGTGAAAGGGAAGCGCGAGATGATTGTTATGTATAATTTAGGATCGATTACGGAAACAAAAATACGGTTTGCCTTATGACATGTATTATTTACTTACATTTTTCAGAATTACTTAAGACTTGAAATATTTCTAGACAGATATTAAGCCCGATTACAGAGGCGCCATCGTAATTATAATAGCTATATAGCATAGTTCTGTTTCTTTTTCACTTTAGGCCTTCGATAGAGAGAACGCTTTTTACGTTGCTATTAAATTTACGCTGGCGCCTCTGTAATCGGGCCTAATATGGTGGTAAGCTACAGGAGCTGACGTGAAACTAACTCTATGCTACGTAAGTGCTACGAAGCTACGCCGTAGCTAGGGGTACCCTACTAAAATAAAAGGCATAAAGTAGGTATGTAGTTACAACCTACCAACGGGTTCTACAAACTCATTGAAACAAGTAAATTTACAAAATCATACTAACATTTCGAACGTAAACCACGCTTATAGTAGTAGCGCCTGTTAATACAATGTGTAGCATGAGCTGATGTCTCAACGTCAATTTCTTAGATGCTATTATCGTCAGGCTACCGAGGCCTCCGACAAAACAAAACACCTTGAACAAAAGGCCTTCTCTGCCATCTATGCTGTACGATTCCACGTAAAGAGAACTCCATAGGAAATAATACAAGGCCCAAACCGACGACGTGATCAAAAATATAAAACGAGTATTAGGAGTCGTTAGGACTCCTACGCAGGTTGTCGGTTCATCTAAACTGTAATAAGCCTGAAAAGAGTTTCATGAATTAGGGCAGTTTCCTCAATTGTCTTTATTCGTTAATTTCGTATTCTATGTTTGCAGACGTACCTACTCTGTGATTCACAGGCCTTATCTTGAACTCGCTACAAAGTGGAATTCCGTTCATTTTGGCAGCATTCTTTAAAGTAGTTTCTGCTAACTCTATTTTTCTGTTGTGCAGCAACCATTGAGGGGATTCAGGGTACCACCTGGGGAAAAAATAGAATAGTTGAACATACGCCATTTATGATTTTATTAAAGTAGTTATGGCTACATAGGTACCTATATAATTCAATTCACACCAGCGTATTGCTGTAACGACCAAACCTATTTTACATAATAGTTACTTCACTTAAAGACTTCACGACCACTTCTTTTACTTAGGGACAAAAATGACACACAAAACATTACACAAATTTAGAGGAACTTCTGCTTAAACGCCACTTAAACCTGTTTATACTACAGCAGATGATACTTCTCCTATAAAATGTTCAGGCACTGTAATAAAATTGTGCTTCAATTATTTTCACAGGAAACATTACCTCAAAAGCACGATGCAGAAGAGCGCAAATAAACACGACACGAAGGCATAAGTTTCCATATTCGGCGCAGTATTGGCTAAGGGCACGGTGCACACCGCAGCCAGCAACCGTGGAGCCATCACTATAGTGATTAGCGTTGAACGCCATCGGTTGCTTGCTATCTCACACACTGCAATTTAAATTAAGATTCTATTTAATACACGTGAATAAAAATCAAAAGTGACGTCAGAATTATGAATATGAATATTATGATGTGATGTACAAATCTAACATTAAGTACTTAACACTCACAGGATTATTTCGCGAATATATGCTATGAATTTTTTAAAAGTATGCGTTAGCCATTGTTATGCAAGACCAACTTGACTCCATAGTTATGGTTAAACTTAAACTCACTTGACTTATTAAACTTTGTCATTGACACGGTACACGTGGCAACACAACACACAGCGGAGATTCGCCAGCCAGCACTGGCAACCCAGTCTGTGGACACACCCCAGTTATGGAAAAAACAACAAGATGTAATTTCATAAATTGTAAGGAAACTATTATAAATAATCTGAATAAACCGAACCTGTACAATATCCAGTTTCTGTAGTTTGAGTACAAACCTTACATGGTGCCGAACAGCTGCCAAGATGAGCAGACATGAAGAATCGGGGCCGCCAAAGCCACACGAAATGGAAGGTGGCCCGGTTGGATTGAGACCACCAAAAGAATTTACGAATAATGGCACGGCAGCCTGGAAGCTGTGGCTGCAACAGTTCAAATGGTATGCAGTGGCAACCAACTTATTCAAGAAACCGCCAGAAATACAAATCGCTGTGTTCATGACGACAATAGGTGAGGACGCCATATTAATTTATAATTCATTTAATATAGAGCAAGGGGTTTCTTTGCAAGAAATAATAAACAAATTTGACGAGTACTATACCCCAAAAACAAACGTTACTTACGAACGTTACTTGTTCAATAAAACCACACAAAGTGAGAACCAGCCATTCGACGCATTCGTTACTGAGCTGAAACAAAAAATAAAGAGCTGTAAGTTCGGAGAATTGTCAGATAGTCTCCTTGTAGACAAAATAGTACTAGGCATCAACAATGGGGCCACCCGAGAAAAACTGCTCGCTGAAACTAACCTCACTCTGGAAAAGACGATGGATATATGCCATGCTGCAGAGCAGATTAAAGCTCAGCTGGCAGTGATGGAACCGGCCACAACCCCAACAGTAGCGGTGATCAGGTCAACGAAGAAACCTCAAAAGAAGGAACAGGACCGGTTCAACTGTCAAAGATGTAGTTCTTCCCACGGGCCCAGAGCATGCCCAGCATTTGGCAAGCAGTGTAAAAAATGCAAGAAAATGGGACATTATGCCAAATGCTGCAAAACACCCGACAAAGTAGTGGAGACCCTAGAAGATAGCTCTTCAGATGAAGAACTTTTTGTTTCGGAAATAGGAAAAGACTGGCATGAGGAAGTGGTCCTCCTTCCTACCAAGACAAAGGTAAGATTCAAACTTGATTCAGGTAGTCAGTGCAATGTCATTACAAAGAAAATAGCAGACAAAGTAAAAGCTAAAGTGCTACCCTCTAGATCAAAGTACCTGACTTCATATTCGGACCACAAGCTCAAAGTATTGGGAGAAGCACACATCAACACTTTAGTAAAAAACAAACATTACAAAATAAAATACCATGTTATAGAAGAGAACTGTTCCTTGGTGCTGGGCCGTAACACCTGTGTCGAGTTAAAATTAATACAGCGAGTAGATGCAATAAATACCAACGATGAAATATTTGATGGTATAGGCTGCCTTAAGCAATATGAATATGACATTGATTTGATCGACAATCCAAAACTCCCCATCTGCCCAGCTAGAAAAGTCCCTCACATTATACGACAGCAAGTGAAAGAAGAACTAGACGATATGGTTAAAAATAAAATCATAATGCCTGTTACAGAACCAACACCAGCAGTGTCACCAATGGTTGTCGTAAGGAGAAATAACAAACTAAGACTTTGCATCGACCCATCAGAAATAAATAAAAACTTAAAAAGAAGACATTACCCATTGAACACTATAGAAGAGATTTCAACCAGAATAAATGGATCCCAGTGGTTCAGTTTACTAGATTGTAAAAAAGGCTTCTGGCAATTGAAGGTAACGCCTAGGACTTCAAAGTACTTAACGTTTAGTACACCATTTGGAAGATTTTCCTGTCTCCGCATGCCATTTGGACTTGCTTCTGCACCAGAAGTCTTTCAACAAACCATGAGCTCATTGTTAGCCGGTATCCCAAACACAGAAGTCTCGATGGACGACATCTTGATACACCATCCAAAAAAGGAAGGACTAGAAGCAACCACTGAACAAGTAATAGAAAAACTAAAAGAAGCTGGACTAAAACTAAACCGAGAAAAATGCAAATTCACTCAACAAAAGGTTAAATTTTTGGGCCACATCTTGACAAGTGAAGGTTTGAAACCTGACCCAGAAAAGCTGGACACAATAAATAAACTCAAAAAACCCGAAAATGTAAAAGAATTACAGAGATTTTTAGGACTCATAACATACTTGTCAAAGTTCATACAAAATCTGTCAGACATCACTAGCCCTTTAAGATGCCTCCTACAAAAAGACACGGAATGGTATTGGGACTCACCACAACAAGAAGCATTCTTGAAATTAAAAGAAATGCTAAAATCTCCTCCGGTACTAGGATACTATGACCCTAAAGCTCCAATATTGCTTTCAGTGGACAGCAGCAGCTATGCCTGTGGTGGAGTCCTAATACAGAAAGGTAAACCAGTGGCATATTGCGCCAAAGCTTTTACAAAAACAGAACAAGGATACAGTCAACTAGAAAAAGAAGCAAATGCTATATTAGTCGCTTGTAAAAAATTTCACACCTACATCTGGGGCTGCAAAGACTTAACAATTGAATCTGACCACAAGCCGCTAGAAACAATATTTAAAAAATCACTGGTTGAAGCACCACCCAGAATACAAAGAATGCTTTACCAGATTTTACCATATAATGCAAAAATAATATACAGGAGAGGCAAAGAACTGTATGTAGCAGACACGCTCAGCAGAGACTGCAGAGAACTAACTGACGAGGACATGAACTCAGAAAAAATAGAAGTTTGTACAATAATACCATTCTCTGAAAGTAAAAAAAGAAGAGCTCAAAAAAGAAACAGATAAAAGTCAAGAACTGAGCAGCCTAAAAACAATAATACTGAAAGGATGGCCCAACAACATAAAAGAAGTGCCTGAAGAGCTAAGGAAATACTGGTACTTCAGAGAACAGTTAGGTGTATACAATGACCTAATCTTCAAAAATGACAGAGTAATGATACCTCAGAGCATGGTGCCAACAATACTAAAACACTCTCACTTAAGCCATAAAGGCATCACTGGCACACTCCGACTTGCAAGAGATAGTGTATACTGGCCTAACATGGCAACAGACATAACTGAATATGTCAAATGTTGTAAAACATGCCTAGAAACACAAAAAGATAAGCCCATGGAACCTATAGTCCAACAAAAACCACCAAAACGTCCATGGAGCACAGTAGCATCAGACTTATTTCATCTGAAAGGTACTGACTTTATAGTCATTGTTGATGCTTACTCTGGATTTTTTGATTTTCAAGCCCTCACTAAATTAACAAGTGCAGAAGTCATAAAGTCATTAAAAAACTGGTTTGCCCTATTTGGCATCCCGGATGTACTAAGGACAGACAACGGGAAACAGTATGACTGTCATGAGTTCAGGACATTTGCTAGTGAGTGGCAATTCGAACATAAAACATCCAGCCCACACTTCCCACGTTCAAATGGCTTAGCGGAACGTTATGTACAAGAAGCAAAAAATCTGTTAAGAAAATGTACTAATGAGAAATCTGACATACAGCTGGCTTTATTACACCACAGGAACACTCCGAGGGACAATTTAGCATCACCAGCTCAAAGACTGATGGGTAGAAGAACAAAAACATTATTACCTACTAATGAGAAATTACTAAAACCCAGAATAGTAAGGAATGTATATGAAAACTTAGAAAAAGAAAAGAAAAAAGAGAAAACATTTGCAGATAGAGGAAAGAAGGAAGAGAAACGGCTTGATATAGGAGATGACATCATGCTGAGAGAGGATAAAAAGCACTGGGTACCAGCCAAAATTATATCAACAACCAGAGAACCCAGATCATACATAGTCGGTAAACAAGATGGTTCATTATATCGCAGAAACACATGGCACATGACTCCAGTTCTGCGACAAGCTCAACCTGCGACACCGGCTGACAGAAATACTGGCCAAGTGCCAGCAGCTAATCAAGCAGTATCTGTTTCAGAACCTCCAGTCCAAACTGTTCCTCCTGCAGCAAATGCCTCTTCGCAATGCACAATATCTGTGGCCCCTACCAATGAGTCCCACATCACTCTGAGTCCACGGCCGACCATCCAGACGCAACCCGTAACAAAAACCACCCGCAGTGGGCGGTCAATCATCATGCCAAAACGCTACCAAGAAGAGGAGGGATGACACGGTACACGTGGCAACACAACACACAGCGGAGATTCGCCAGCCAGCACTGGCAACCCAGTCTGTGGACACACCCCAGTTATGGAAAAAACAACAAGATGTAATTTCATAAATTGTAAGGAAACTATTATAAATAATCTGAATAAACCGAACCTGTACAATATCCAGTTTCTGTAGTTTGAGTACAAACCTTACAGTCATCTTCATTTACAGTGAAGGAAAATATTCCAAATGTCTGTCTATCTCTATCTTCAGCTTTACCAAATTATATTTCATTCTGTTTGACATATTAAATCAGGAGTTTAATCGCGGTCCACCGCGTAGCTAACTGTGTGTTGCACACTGAGGATAAAATATGTTTTTCGGTGGAGACCTGTTTTTCCTTATTCTGAGGTGGAGACGGACAAAAGTCTAGAACTCAAATTCACCCACTGTCGGAGTGTCCGATATGTTGACATGTTTTCAATCGTTGTCAATAAATATGGCGAACATGTTTTTCGGAGGAACCTCGCCAATAAAATACCTAGGTACATACGTAACTAATATTACTTACATATATTCGTTAGTACGTTTTTGGAACGAAGTCTAGTGTATTGTACAGTTAACGTATTGTTCTAGTGGTACCTAACATTTGCCTATTCGAGCATTGCATTCTAAACTATTATTTCTCCGGTACTATACCTATCTGTATACTTAGATTACATAATATTTTTCTCAGTGGTAGGAAGGTAATGACCTAGTAACAATCCCATATACAGACTGGCGCTCGCACATACTGCCTTCAAAAAGACGAATAGTCGGAACCATCCCTGAGAGTCGCAGAATGTTAGCACAAGCTCCAAACACAGTGACGTTGATAATCCTATCAGCACTGCAGTTTTTCTTCCAAAACTGGAAAGAAACAATTAAATTATTTAATAAATCTTATGTCAAGTAATAAATAATTTATCAGCCAAGCATATACGTATGGAGATTAGTATGGATTCTAAATTACCTGTCAGCCACTGATCCAAAAATAACGCAACCAAATACGAGGCCGAAACGGCATATGATCGCTGTTGAAAGCAATTTCAACTTCTGGTCGCAGAATAATAGCCACTAAAACATAATAATGTCATTACTTGCAGATATTTCTGACTTTCTGAATGTACTTACAGAAATTATCTTACTTATCTGACTTTCTTTCCAATAGAAAGATAGACGTTCGGGTCTATGGAAGTAGCATTTAAAGTCCTATAGGCACGGGGTGTTTCTCTAAACGACGGACATGCCTATTTTAGGATATCTTTTTACTGCACCTTAGGGACCAACCACGAAATCACAAATAAAGTCATCTGTTCTGTACATTATGTCAAGAGTCTTTGAAGATTTTTCAGGGAACACAGCTGATTTTTTTCAGAGCTGGCCTTTCGTAAACATTGGTCATAATGATGAGTACCTACCTACAATAATATTCTATATGTGTCCGTTGTCTAGACTCTTAGAGAAACACTGTACATACCTAAGTACAGACTGCGGGGAAGGGTCGCCGTCTGCCTCCAGTAGCCCGTCACCATCACAGTAAGTATTTCATTTGTCTAGCAATATTCACTTACTCAAATAAATTAATAAATCTTTATGATAAGTGTAAATAACACTATAATATAATTAATAATTTAACTACAAAACGTCGCCAAAACTCTTCACAGCCACACTCGAAGAGGTCTTTTGCAAATTGGCACCTGGCTGGGTCGAGAGGGGCATTCTCGTCGGAGGCAAGAGACTTACCAATCTCCGGTTCGCCGACGACATTGTCATTTTCTCATCTTCAGCAACCGAGTTGGGTCAGATGCTTCAAGATCTAAGCAGAGCAAGCCTTGATGTCGGACTGAAGATGAATATGTCAAAGACCAAGTTAAATAATTAATACTAGTTGAGGATGCAGAGATTGAGTATGTCCATGAGTATGTGTATTTGGGCCAATTAGTCTCTTTCCAGGCGAGACAACAAGCAGAAATTACACGCCGAACTGAAAACGCTTGGAAGAGCTATTGGTCCATGAAAGACCTCATGAAGGGAAATTTGCCACTATCCCTGAAACGCAGACTCATGGACGTGTGCATTCTGCCTATTCTTACATACGGAGCGCAAACTTGGTCTTTGACTAATGATCAAAAGTCCGACCTTGCGGTTTGTCAGCGGGCGATGGAACGCAGTATTATAGGCGTAAAGCTAACAGATCGCATAAGGAACACCATATTGCGTTCCAAAACACAAATAGCTGACATGACCCAAAAATGTGCCAACTTGAAGTGGGACTGGGCTGGACATGTCTGCCGAATGCCAGATGATCTTTGGGCCAAAATAACCACCGATTGGACACTAGGCCATATACGAGCTCGCGGCAGACCTAAAAAGCGATGGCGGGACGACCTTGACAGGCACCGGAAGGACTGGCATACTTTAGCCCAGGACAGAGATAAGTGGAAGGAGGGTAGGGAGGCCTTTGCTCAACGTTGGGACAGAATAGGCTCCTAATAATAACTACACAGTCATTTAGTAAGCCTCCATACATGTTAAGAACAAAATAGAAAACAGAACTCTGTTAAGATATGAACCTAATAAAATATAAGTCACCCACACTTCAAACAACACTGGACTACGTATACAGGGTTATTTCTAATCAATTAGCATCCTCTTAGGGGCTTATTCCGTACATCGAAATTAACAACTTTTGTTCTAGGACTTTCAAAAAAACTCAAAAAAAAAATGATTTTCCATAGAAAAATATCGTCCACCTGCGACAAAATGTATGGAACAGCTGATTTTTTTTAAGTTTTGACAAAAGTTGTTAGTTTTGATGTACAGAATAAGCCCCTAAAAGGATGCTAATTGATTATAAATAACCTTGTATACATCCATACAAATAAGCACTTCTTTTGTAGTGTAGGGAACTGTCTGATGAAATGCATTGATACAGTTTCGAGTATATTTCGTGATGCTGCAGCTAACATTTCAGCATATAGTCTTGACATTCCTCCATGTACATTGATCAGTGACGCAATACAAAGGTTTCCAAAATAAGAGTAGATCAAATAGGTAAGTTTGCCAGGTTTATGTTTACCTAGACCCACCAAGGCCAAGCTCTACTATGGCTAAGGAGCTACTTGGATACACCCAAGAATGACGTCAGTGTAGGTTTATCCACCCTCGCGTAGATTTGGATCTATAGGTATACACTAACGATCACTTAAACTTATCTATACTTACATCGGAGATATATTGTATGTCTACCAACTGCGAAACTACATGGATTAATTGCGCTAGGTCCGGAAAACCTTGAAAATTAACTTCAGTTTCAAAGAAAATTCTTATTTAGGTACGAGTAGGTCCAACAGCGTATTTAGACTGACTGATATTTTTATTGCTATAGCAGGGTTAGGTACCTTGGGTAATGGTTAAGGTTTCGAATCCAACACAAGTTTAGTAGGTACATATAAATAAAATTATGATTGTACAGGTCGCGCCATATAAGTCTAGCGCTGAGCGAAGTGTGGAGGGGGTGGCTGCGCATGAGTTTAGTATGGCGGTCAAAATGCGCAGCCAACCCCTCCACAGTACACTCAGCGGTAGACTTACGTACCGCTACTGGTAAGCAGTACGTTATTTTGGTAGCGGGGGGAATGACTGGGGAACGCCCATAGTTCTACTCTACAGCTCTCTATTCAAGTTATAACTTACTGACTTCTTAAGCCAAATCAGCCAAACCAATTTGACATGCCATTTATAGCATTTGACATCTTGCTCGGTTCCATTAGCTTTTATATTGATGGAACATAAGCTCGAGTTGAGAACTACTTGCCCCTGCGGTGGGATGCACATCACACTGTCCGGGGTCAGCATGAATACGTCTTCGTATTGGTTGAACAAGGCAGGCGCCATCAGGACCATGGATATGAATGTGACCAGCCATTGCCAGGTTCCTATCTTCCCTACGACATCTGCTGTAACGTCTTCGTATATTGTACCGATTCTGTAAAGTTAGTTGGTGTTGTTTTAGGAAAAGAAATAGCTCAAAATCTGAAAACGTATATTATACTGGTGTCTTTATTTGTTTTTCATCGTTAGCTACGTCAAAAACTGAAGCAGCAAGATCTACTTAAGTTTTAATTTTAATTAAGCATTCTGAGAACTATTGGAAGGTATCAAGGCAAGCAAGATATATTAACGGTGCTTATCAATTCCTAAATTGTAAGTGAATTGATTCAGTAAAGCTACTTACATGGACATGGTACCAGTTACTAATTTATTATGCTTATTTACATTTTGTTAAAACTCAACAAACTCGCAGCCATATAGATTGGTAACGCTACTGGATTTACAACATCCAGTTTGAGGTGTTTTAAATGTTATAATGGCGACCATGACAAAGTACATACTCGTATTAAAATATTCGTTTATTGTTTCTGGGTCAATCCATTGTGGGTTATCTTATATCTTTATGCTTTGTAAAACAGAATGTTGAGTAGGCATTCAAATAAGTTGACCGGCTATATGGTTATGGCTGTGGTATGTTTGAGCAATATACCTATTACATAGTGTGGTCTCGGATGTAAAATGTGCAAGAACAGCAATACTTACAAAGGTACCTACAATAACTATCTATATGTAGGTATTCAATTTCGTAGTTCCAATAATGGAATAATAAAATAGATCGGTGAAAGAAGACAGCTCTGCTCTGCAGTTCGCAGTGATGCGTTTTCAATGATGATGATTAAAATGAATAACGCATGCTTATTTTGTGCAAATTTATTTTATTTTATCATTCCAATATATTGAAACAGCGCACTGTTGCTTTTTAGATCAAGTTTCCTTCCTGGGTATTTTTGTGAAGTTTCCTTTTAGGTATTTATATCTGATTCCCGTGGGGATTCATGCATTTCATATTCACTATATAATACCTAACGTGACATCATTTTAAAGTTTTTTCATTTTCATTTATTTCCTCAATACACATAGGTATCTTACAGGTTTCACCTAATGCGAGAGTGTAGCTAACAATTGGAAACTAAAAATCTTAAAACATATTTACAGGATTTACAACAACATACTAACCTCTGTTGCCATAACATAATAATATACAAAGCTATTTTTGTAAATTTAGAAAACAACAAAATCGGTCCGTTTCAACCGCGATTAGATTGATAGTGTTTTAGTTGTTGTTAGTTTAACGTGACATCATCATAACTGTGTAAAGGGGTTAGGGCATTAGGGGCTGACGTAAGTCACGCCACTGCATCCTGCACTACTAGGTACTTAGGTAATTATAGAAACTACGTAGAATTTTTTGCTCATTAAGTTTAGATTCATGATCAATAAAAAGTAAACTAATCTTTAAATAGGTACCTATAAAATAAGTAAGTGGGTATCACTACATAGTATAAAACAAAGTCGCTTTCCGCTGTCTGTCCCCATGTATGCTTATATCTTTAAAACTACGCAACGGATTTGGATGCAATTTTTTTTAATAGATATAGTGATTTAAAAGGATGGTTTAAATGTATAATACACCTCTGCGAAGCCGGGGCGGGACGCTAGTACAGTATACACTTAACTCTATCGCTTCTGTCAAATATCAACTTCTCCCACTCAACTTTCTGGGTTCTCTGTCATCAATAGCCACCCTGTGTAATAAATACAGGGTTGCTGGTAATCAATTAGCACCCATTACTTTATTCTAAACATCTAAACTAACAACTTTTGATCTGCGGCTTTTGCCAATGGGTACTAAAAAAAAGATCGGCCAAGAATGATCCGACTCGCGCACGAAAGGTTCCGCACCGCAGGGAAGCCCCCTTAATAAATTTTATTTTAACTATTTATTTTTGAAGGGAATATACAACTTAGTATTTGAATATTTCAAGCATTTTCCTGTTGTTGTTATTGATATCGAGCAAATCACGACTCTTGTATGGGAATAAAATATTAACTTAATTTAAATTTTAATTATTTATTTTTGAAGTTAATATTTAACTAAATTTTCTGTGAGTATTTCAAGCATCTACCTGTCACCATTGTTGATAGCGAGCAAAAGAACGGCAAAAAATCAGGTTTATTGTATGGGAGCCCCCCTTATACAGGGTTATTTCTAATCAATTAGCATCCTTTTAGGAGCTTATTCTGTACATCAAAACTAACAACTTTTGTTCTGCAGCTTTTATCAAAACTAAAAAAAAAACAGCTGTTCCATACATTTTGTTGAGGGTGACCAATATTTTTCTATGGAACAACAACTTTTTTTTGAGAATTTATAAAAGTTGTTAAACAAAAGTTGTTAGTTTTGATGTACAGAATAAGCCCCTAAAAGGATGCTAATTGATAAGAAATAACCCTGTATATTGTTGTTCTATTTTTAGTATTCGGCAACAGAAATACATCAGTAAAAAAATCAACGTTCTAGCTGTTAAGGGTCATGATATACAGCCTGGTGACAGACAGTCACATTAGATACATTTTGTCGAGGGTGAACGATGGTTTTTTTTTTGGAACAGCATTTTTTGACATAAAATTTGTTAAACAAAAATTGTTAGTTTTGATGTACAAAATAAGCCCCTAAAAGGATGCTAATTGACCAGTAACCATGTATTAGCCGAAGGAAGCATTTTCCGAACAAAAAACGTCTCAGATTGAAAGACTAACATAGAATTGAAGAATTTAGATGTAGGCGGCTTGTAGCAATATGTAGATAATAGTAGATACTACATTATTCGAAATATGTATATCCTCATAAAATCACTTGTATTGTTTGAAATTGCGATTAGATTCCTTACTCCGTGCCAAGTTTAATAAATTATTAAAACAGAGTGCAGGAATACAGGGCTGTTCCAGGCAAAACTGAACATAATAATTATGCACAGTCTGTTGCTTTGCAGAGTACAGGGATAGAGCATATTTGCTTTGCAGAGTGCAAGGACAGAGCTATACTCGTATCTTTGCTTTGCAGAGTGTAGGGACAGAGCAATATCTTTGCTTTGCAGAGTGCAGAGATAGAGCTATATCTATTCCCTATTATGAACGATGCCTACTATGGGGCAACTCTGAAGTCCCAAAAAAGATCATCATGATCGTATTTCGGCCATTCTTCAATTTTGCCCCTTTTTAGGGTTCCGTACCCAGAGGGTAAAAACGGGACCCTATTACTAAGACTTCGATGTCCGTCTGTCTGTCTGTCACCGGGCTGTATCTCATGAACCATGATAGCTACGCAGCTGAAATTTTCACAGATGATGTATTTCTGTTGCCGCTATAACAACAAATACTAAAAACAGAATAAAAATAATATTTAAGAGGAGCTCCCATACAACAAACCTCATTTTTAGCCGTTTTTTGCTCCATATTAATAATGGTAACAGGTAAATGCTTGAAACATTCACAGAATATTTAACTATATATTCACTTCAATAAAATAAACCCATACAGAACGGAACCTTTCGTGCGCGAGTCCGACTCGTACTTGGCCGATTATAATTGATTTGAATTAACAGCCATTTGCCGATAAGCAAGTTTTTATATATCATCAGTAATACTAATATTATTAATTTATTATTGTTATTAATATATTATTATTTCAGTCAAAGTCAAGTAAACGAAAAAAGTTAAGGGTACGGTAACAAAGAAAAGAGGGCTAAATTGGAGAACGACCGATTTATGGAACGGTTGATATTTTTCCCGATTGGTTCCATTGTAAATGTTTTGCATAATTACGAGAAAATATATTTACAATATTGTGCAAAAATTCATCTGAAAAACTCGGCACTTACAAAACATCACTTGTGTAGTGTATAGTAAATGTCCCGTTTGATCTATTGCAGATGCTGGCTGTTAAGGAAGTCGATGGTAAATTCTCAAACAGCGACAGAGAAATTATCCTCGTCTAAAAATACTAAAACTACCTTGAAATATGGAGGTACGTCAGCATTAGTAAATATGGCATACATTACATACATCCACATAGGTATGTAGGTATTTATTTATATTTTATTCGTATGAATAGCATGTAGCAGTTAAATAAGTAAACGATTCACGTATGGATGTGGAAACTTTGTCAGAGAGGAAAACATTTAGATAATATAAACGTATAAAATCCGAGGTACACCTAAAGTGAATCTAAAATCGTTTCTAAAATAGTGATGTAATTTATCGTACTAATAGTCATATCAGCCGTAGGAAGTCCACTACTGCACATAGGCTTCCCCTATAGATTTCCAATAAGACCGTCAAAACTTGGATTCTCTATCGACATAAAGTAACGTAGCACGGTAAGTTTTTTTTTCGTGCATTTCGTTTGGAGACATGTTTGATAAATGTAAAATTACGTTAAAATGAATCATAACCCAAGTTTAAGTTATGTTATTTAAAAAAATAAATATGTTTCATACGAATTTACCTCACACATAAGCATGTTTTCATATAGAATCATCCACCCGTTCGGTACTTGACAGCTTATCACCATTCGAGAACTAAGGGCCCCATCTGTCACAGGTTCTATAACGTATATACCGTGCCCATTGCAATTTTAACTTGTTAATCAGCTATGTCGCCATGTGGTGGTATTAATAGACATTATTTTGATTTCCAAAACAAGCATTAGATTTCTATAAAATTTATCGATCTTTACCATGCGTATGGTGAACATATGGCGACAATCAAGGGTAACCTTGAAACGTATATTTACTGTTGTTCAGGTGTCTAGAATGAAATACAGTACAGTACGCGCGAATAAATAATGAACATCGACATTTGGAAAGAGATAGGTGATCGGCAAACGGTTTCGTATTTCGCGCTGTCTTGCCAATACGTCTATGCGTAAACTACCATAACATTGGACAAACGAGCAACCAACATCATGTAATGAGGTGGCTTGCTGGTTTCTCCATTTATGGTTCGTAAGATAGAAATAGCGTTCTACAAAGCCGGCCGATGTTCCTTCCTCACTCGCTACTACTGTAAGTTCTTGCAATATTCGATGAACTCTTTATGTACCTATAATAAAACGTTCAATAAAATTTATAGCATTGTTACATCAACGTTTATTTTTTTCCACGATATCATAATGAGGAGTTCGAACTCTTGTTACTGTGCTTATTTGTTTTAAAACAATAACAATGTTATCTTAATGTTGTGTGTCCTATTGTCTACATTATTATTTCAAAGCTATCTGCTAATTTTAAATGAAAATTCATAGCTATGTAATTAACAATAGCATCAATTTAAACACAGTCTGCGTTTGTTTTTGTTAATTCATGACTACAGTGTACCTACTCAAATACATTTTTTTGTTGTTATACTGACTGCCTATAACGAAACTAAATTAAATCAAAACGCAAAATAACACGAATTTCTAGACAAACATATGAATGTTCACAACAAACAATTTATTTATTTTTCCTGTTTCCTGAGATGTAATATGTATAATTAGTCAGATTGAATAGGTCTCTTTCAAGTCTGCATGTTTCATCTTCGACCACAACATCGCCTACCATCAGGCGAGTTGGTGGTTAAGGTTTGACTTATAGCTCTTCACATCAAAAAAATAAGCCAAAATTAAAAACATAAAATGAAATGAAAATATAAAACTAATATACTTAAAATAAAAGGTCACAATTTATTGATTACAAATGAATTAAATAGTAATTTATAATAATAATAAAAAAATCTTCTTATTTATCTATCTATTCTATACCAATCTTATAAAGAGGAAAGATTTGATTGTTTGTTTGTTTGCATTGAATAGGCTCCGAAACTACAGAACCGATTTGTATAATTCTTTCGCTGATGCGAAGCTATACTATCCCCAGTGAACATAGGCTATGTTATATTTTCTAAAAAATAGGGATCCTTACTACCTGGGCGAAACCAAGGCGGGCCGCTAGTTTCTAATAAATATGAGAAACGGAATCATGGCGGACACAACGAAGTCTTGTTCTGATCTAACCCACTAGCCGATACGAATGAACTTGACAAGGTTGTCAGCTTACTTGCCGATACTTCCCACACATCTTCCCACAAACATCTGTTTATAATAAGCACTTAGCAGAAATCTACGCTAGATACTGACTAGATAAAAATATAAAATTAGACTATAATTAAGCATAGCAAAGTAGAAATTAATGTGTGTAATTTCAAAGTCTGGTTAAGTTTTCCTCAAGATAAAAATCTGTATGCTTCAAATGGCTTCAATGTGAAGTAAGAACCTGCGAAAATTAAGAAGGTGCACACTCGCACAGTGGTTCTATTGCTGTATGGAAAATGTGGCCATAGAAATGTTATAATTATTTTTAATCGACTTCCAAAGAGAAGAAGGTTTTATGTTCGTCCGTATGTTTTTTTTTGTGTAAGTAGGTCTGTTATTAATTAAATGTTCATCGATATTTTCATCAATTGTGAACCGATTTAAAAATATATATTTTAGTTCAAAAAAATATACCTACTTCCGAGGTGGTCCCAAATAAATTATATATCGCACTCAGTTGAGCCGTTTTTGAAAAATCAACAATAACGTAAAAATTGTAAGTAGGTACATAATACATCGATTCGAGCGAACTATTTAAATTTTGTGTACGATTGAAGTCGTTTGTTAAATATTTATTTTACGATACTTATCATGCAGCTTTTGTTCATGACATACCTAGCTTCGTTGTATCAATCATTTAGGGAGTTTTTTTTTAATTTACTATTTTTTTTTCTCAACCTATGCTGTCCCACTTCTGGGCAAAGGTCTCCCCCACTTTCATTCATTTATCGCGTTCTGTAGCCAAATCCCGCCAACCTTCCCGGAAAGTGTCAAGATCGTCACGCCAGCGTCTTTTAGGCCTTCCTTGCTTTCGTCTGCCCTCCGGTACCCACTGTGTGACGATCCTGGCCCATTTACTAATAGTTTACTAAATTATGTTCTTCGTTAAAGTAATTTAATTTAAATTTTACTAATCATGCGAATTTATTTCGTGAGTAGGATTTTTTGGTCATAAAATCAATGGTGCGTGGAAACGCCTGCTGAGCAGCAGTAGTGAAGCGCGCGGGAGCCGCAATGTGCAGGAACAGCCGGCTGAGATAAGAGGTTAGGTTTTTCGCGCGATTGCTGTAACCGACCCTCGGCGTCGGCGTCACGACACGACGATCGCCATCCATTCGCTCGTCCGCCGGCACGCACGCCTGGCGCCTGCCACACACGCCGCTCCGCCGCGCGTCTCGCTAATAAACCTAACCATCAATGGTGTTTGTAACCTTTGCAGAACTTCGGCAACAGGAACACTCTCAGGCAACACGCACACTCCACCATGGACAAGGATCACGCGCTAGAAGAGATGATGGGGAAGCTGGGTGAGTGAAAAGTTTCAAAAATTCAAAACATATGGTCCGCTGTAACTTATCGACCTTTACGGCGCTTTTACATTTACTTACACGTTTTTTTGTTCTGTCTGGCGACTGCAAGCTTAACTTACTGGCCTGATTTTGGCGTCGACCGGTCTTGTCGAGATATGTGATCGATTTCGTAAGCCTTCACGTGGTTGTTTCATGACAAATTAAGTTTGAGACGTCGTCGGCAGGCTTTCCTTTCTAATTGATCACATCCTCAATCACAACCGTATTGGAAGCGAGAAAACGAAGTGCGAACAAGATATCAATTTTATTCGATCAAGTAAAGCGCGGCTAATGTTTACTGAGTATACCTAAACTACTTAGCTTGTACTCACTGGACGAATGGCAAATGTCAACTGGTGATAAGAAACATAATGAACAGAGTGCACAGGCACGGTCGGTGATGTAATAAATCGAAGTTTAGTTGGTATTTTCTTGCCTGTATAATTATTTATTATCACACAAATGATGTTTTATAACACATTCAAACTTAATTAGCTTCAGAAATTACTCAATAACATCTTTAATTTAATGGCTACCTATACTTAGTTATAAACATTTTAAACTGCAAATTATTAGAATGTATTACATATTTAAATTTGTAATATAAAACTATACACAATGATTAAATAAGGTAGGGGGGTAGATATAAAATGCATCTTCGAGTACATAAACTAAACACAACTTCATAACTCCATATTAAAGTAGGTAATTAATTTAATCTATCGACGTTATTATCCATACTGATGTTATGTTATAAATGATCAAATATTTACGCATTTACGCATTTAGGTAAATGGCGTGTTGGCAAAGCAAATGGGTTTGTTTTGTTAAAACAAGTTTATTTATAAATGATCTGTGGACATACCTTTTGTTTTTCACGTTTATCGAAGGATATACAACGTGTAACAGAAAGGTTCAACAATACTGAACGGCATGTATGTGTATCCAGTCACGAATCACCTGTATGAATTTTAAACTTCTAAAGTCAACTTATTTTTTCCATATAAAACTAAAAAATATTTTTTTCCTATTATTTTGGACAACCCTAAAGTAGTGAGTTCGGTGACCGGGCGCGGCGCGGGCGGCTCGCCTCGCGTCAATCGGTTTCATGTCGCCGCCGCCGCACGCCGACAAGGCGCCGTCGCCTTTCGGCACCGCGCCGTAGCTCCGCGCCCCGCTCGCTCCCCCCGCTGCCGTCGGCCCGTCACGCGAACTTGGCTTGAGCGCGCCTTACTTTTTGAAGTAAATCAACGAGGAAATGCTAGAGTTGGGCTACGTAATGCTGTTTTAGGAAGGAGGCTAATTACCTACTTTAGACACTTTGACCTACCTAGTACCTAGTCGAGACCTAATTCAGTAAACTATTGCAAAATGAAATTGAGGTAGAAACTCGTAAGTACCTAATCGTATCCAGTTCCATAATTACTTACCTAATGTTTTAATTTAGCGCGTAAATGAAATATCTAAGAATTTTCATAATTATGAATACTTACGAGTACCTACATTGTGTAGATACCCAATTTAAGAATCCTATCTTAGGCAAATACCTATTTAGGTAAGTACCTACTTGTAAGGTTTCTTGGCACTCTTGAAAGTAAACAAATGTTAGGTATAGGCCGCGCCGCACAAGTTGGCGGATGTAAAGTTAGCTACAAGCTTCGCAATAGCCAATCAATGTGCGACTTTATGTAAGCTTCAGTCAGGATTGGAATTTTGGAGCTAACTTTACATCCGCCAACTTGTGTGGCGCGGCCTATACGTGTAGGACTGTAGGTACTTACCCTATCTTATCACGGGGTAATAAAATTACCTACCTAGGTAATTAGGTCCATAGGGCACTCAGAAGTGATAGAAAAAAACAAATTAATAGATTTTTTTTAATTCACTTTTTTTATTTGCCACATAACTACTTAGGTACCTAGGTACTTAAAGTTAACACACAACGAACACTTAACAAAAGTCAAAGGAGTGGCTCGAAATGCTGCATAACCGAGTACGACGAGCCATAGATTTTCTCACGTTCACCACCTTGGAATTCTGCCACGATGCGAGGGACAATCTTCTCTGGAGTCGCACGGCACAGAATAAACAACTTTTTTAATGTACATCCACAAAAAGTCTATTCACGTTAAATCCGGAGACCTGGGTGGCCAGCCGTGCCCCGGGTCGTATCCACCGACCCGGATACCGCTCGTCCAGGCGCTCGCGAACGCCGCTCCTGCCCGACGCTGGTCCTTGGGCTATCTTCAAAATGCTGCAAAATGCGGGTCTGGAGATTTGAACCAACTCGAACACCGGGTCGTCCTTCATTTCTGTTTCCGTGAAAGTTCACAGTACTGGGCAGACGTAGAAACATCCGTCTAAGTCCGTAGGTAGGAAACGTCAGCCACCGCCGCACCGTCGTCGCCGCCGCCGCGCCCGCGTCGGATAGAAAGCGGCCTGCTTTCTTCAAAATGACAGTTCGTCGTTGCCGTTGTATCACCAACGCATAATATTAAGAATTTGAGAATATTATGCTAAACTGCCATCATCGTGGAATCGAAAGATAGGATAGGTAACGTCTTCACTTCCGCAAGGTCAGAGAGCGACTGACTAAAATGTCCTATTATTTCTATTAAAATTTAAATCAAAATTTTAGGGTTCAGTATTCATATTTTGCATTTCGTTTTTAGTTAAAGTTTTTTTTTTTTTGATGTGCAAGTAGTACGAAGAACGCATGGCCGATGGGGCCGTAAAGTTCTCGGATGGAGACCACGGACCAGCAAGCGCAGCGTAGGATGTCCACCGACTAAGTGGACTGACGATATAATAAAGATCGTAGGAACGCGCTGGATACAAGCCGCTTCCAAATGGCCTTATTGGAAATCCATAGGAGAGGCCTATGTCCCGCAGTGGAGTCTTGGGTAGATAGATGGATTGTTATTCTTGAAACTGGTTTCAACGGAACGGAACTTAAGGTGGATTTACTAAGTCAGCACGCGAAATTCATTTTTTTTTGAGAAATGTTTGCTACCGACGACCGAAAGTACGCACGCAGACTACGCACGGCTCCGGCGAAAAACCGTCTCGTTAACAAGTTTAGCCGGCCTCGGCCCGGCGCTGGATCGGGGAAACATTCTCGTTAACAAGCGCCCGAAAAGTACGAGTACGACGTAAAAGTTTCACGTGGAAGTGGCGTGATGTGGTGTCATTAATAAACTCCTAAAAGCCCAACAATA
The DNA here is from genome assembly GCA_964007245.1 of Hypomecis atomaria. Lineage (NCBI taxonomy): Eukaryota > Metazoa > Arthropoda > Insecta > Lepidoptera > Geometridae > Hypomecis > Hypomecis atomaria. Next base: position 12,322,802 of record OZ023291.1, read on the forward strand.
GCTTGTTGAGAAGGCTATGCTTAACACTCTCCGCGAGATCGAATCAGTAATGAGGGGATACATAGAAAAACCAAATTTATCGGCAGGGCACATATCACGGAGGACTGATGACCGATGGGGTCGAAAAGTTCTCGAGTGGAGACCACATACCGGCAAGCGCAGCGTTGGACGACCACCCACTAGGATGACGGATGACCTCATCAAAACCGCGAGACCGCGCTGGTTTCAAGCCGCTACCAACCGGTCTTATTAGACATCTTTAGGGGAGGCCTGTATCTAGCAGTGGATGTCCTATGGCTGATGGATGGATGTAGTAGAAACTAAATAACTAAGCACACAACATTTTACCATAATAAAATAATACTAGATCAAAAAATTGTACGGAACCCATTTTTTAAATATCATAATTTTTGGGGGCGGAGCTTAAATAGCCGCCATAATGCCCACTCGTTCGTAATTGGTTCGGTGTTTGTTTGGGCCCTTGACGGCGACGTTTGTCGGACAACCGTCGCCGTCTTTGTCCGCACCGCCAGTCAACGTGGACTTATAGCCGATCACAAAGAATAAAATAAAGATGCGTAGTTGAAATGCTCCAACTTTGGTTTGATACCTATTGTTACGCGTGACTTCTATTTTAATGCAGTATTTTTTTATGGTAACTAAATTAAACAATTAAATGTATCTGGGGAGTGAACAACATTTTTACTTTAATATTACTTTGGATTTCGTCTCGCTCTTTTTATGATTAAAATAATACCTGAATTTCCGTGGCGTGTTTAATGTTTTTTTAAAGCTAAGCTTTTAAAGTGAAATAAAATTTAACTTTCAATGTAGTTGGGTAGGTATGTATTTTTTTATTTTGACATGACGTGGAGCCGGTAGAATACGCTGAGTACTTAGATCTATTGTCAGTTTTAGGCCACTTAAAATATCACGGCCAGTGACTGTTTTTTATTAGAACATAGGTAGTACAACTGGAATTCACAATTTACCATGTCATCTTTACGACAGTAACTGTTGCGTTTTTGTAAATGCTACTTACATTTACACATGCAAATAGGTATGAGTGACAAAAAAATAATTATTTAAATTTGTGAATCATTTTTTATAGTCCTGCTACATAAGAAAGGGTGTTACATAGACGATGTAATCATTTTATGCGACAGGTAGGTACTTACAACATGTTCTAGTCCAGGCAGTTCAGATGAGTTAGGTACATCAATCTATGACCTTGTAACTTGTACCTATGACCATGTAGGTACCTACTTACCTAAATGTTTGTGTGTAAAAGCCCGTCCACGGTTTCGTAGGCAAAAATAAAATGTTTCAGCACTAGTTATTATTCTTTGTCAGTCAAGGCCACTACCGTCAGCTGATACAATTAGGGTTGACATCAGGTTATTTTACGCAAAACTTTAACTTGGTATAACTCGTAATCTAACATACTGAGGATTATGAGACCTTATGGGGTAAGTTTTAAATATGTCTGAGCATGTGTGGTTTAAGTATTTTTCAATCGTTCTGTTACACCTTGTATATATGAATATTATTCAAGGCCATCCTCTTTTACCTACGTAAAAATGTATAGATAATAAAAATGTAAATTTATTGTTGATTTTTAGGGTTCTGTACCCAAAGGGTAAAAACAGGACCCTATTACTAAGACTCCGTTATCCTTGCGTCAGTCTGTCTGTCTGTCTGTAACCAGGCTGTTTCTCATGAACCGTGATAGCTAGACATTTTCACAGATATTGCCGCTACAACAACAAATACTAAATTTAGAATAAAATAAATATTTAATGGTGGCTCCCATACAAGAAACGTGATTTTTATGCCATTTTTTGCTCGATATTAATAAAGGCAACAGGTAGATTGAAATAAAAAAAGAATAGGGCTCCTATACGGTACGAAACCCTTCGCGCGCGAGTCCGACTCGCACTTGGCCGATTTGTTCTTATTGGAAACCTTTTATAAAGACAACTATGGATCGTTTAAAAATACTGCAAAAAAGACTTGAAGGGCAAGGAAGCCAGTGAAGTCCATACACAGACAGACTAAGTGACGACATTCTTTAATTTCAGAGTGGCAAAATCAATTAATCATGTATATTGGCTATGCATTAACAATACTCGGATACGTACAAATAAAGTTGCGTAAAATTACGGCTGAATTTTACGACACATAAAATGTTTATAGACTCAATATAGGTCAGTGACAGGTAGTAGACAATCTCACTCAGCAATAGCACATAGATCTTGGAACACATTACTGAAAATAGAATTATTTTGAAGCTTTGCGAAGCAGTTATAGTTTTAATGGCCTAGGAGAAACACATGCAGCACAAGATATTTTCCAGGTCGTCTTTTAGCCATAAGGCCATAACATTATATTGAAATGCAGTAAAGAATGCACTTGAGAATTTGAGTTTATTTAAATTTGTCGAGGTCTGTCTGCGTATGTTTAACGGTACCTTTCAACAGTTCCAACCTAGTCACTTGTTTGCTACAATGTCTATTAAAATATCAAAAAATAAACTTTTCTTACATGATCTTTTACTTAGAGAAAATGGCAAGTTTTAAGGTAAATCGTCAATTTAGAACGTACTTCTATTTGCATAGGTATGCATCATTACAATGAATAAAAAATACTTTGATATCAAGGCTGTAAGTATCTTCTATTAGACAGCTGTACCACACCATTTGAGCAACGATTTTTAAAAGCTATGAAAATAAAATACGAGTACCTACTTATAGTACCTATTTATAACATCTCTTGGATTAACCACAAGATGAGGCGTTATTATTTATCATGCACCAATCGGGTTTTATTCCAATCAAGTACTATTTAGAGTGTGTCTGTGTATGAAGGTATTTAGAGTTAGTGTGTGAATTGACTCTTAGTGGCTCGTTCAAGTTTGCGTGTCTTCAACCGGTGACCCTGAATTCATTGACAATTCATAAGTCACACAAATTTACTTTGTTGAAAACGCTTTAAGTTATTAGCGATTGTTTCCTTTTACTAAGAAACGAACTAAAGTAATTAATTATGTATCACGAACTACGATGTTATTAGATTGCACGCTAAGTATTTAGGCTTGTTAGTCGGCACATTATTTTGCTTTAAATCAGCCCGTGACAGAAAGGGGCCCTCTTTTTAATGTGAATTAAGTAGGTACTTACCTATTTTTTTTTAAAGTTATTACACAAAAACTTAACTATTACAGCTATCATATTTTGTAGGTAAATCTGGATTCTGATTAAATTGGGTTCGCATGGGAAGAAAACACAATAACTGTACATTGGTCTAATAGTAGACAACCAACTAACCTCCATCAATTTTGCATTTTATTCGCTACTGAACTTGTCATTTTAGTGATTTACTTAAGTTGTCTTTTTTCGATTGATAAATATTTATTTATTTTACTCATTAATATTTATTCATGTATGAGTAACGAATCAAAAGTCACATTAACACACGAACCGATTTAAAATGGCATGTTACCAAAGAGATAACCTACGAACGGTGTAAGTACCTTACATACATTTTTAGAGTTCCCACGACTGCATTTTCGCAACAAATACCTAATCCTAACTTGGTAGGTACCGTCTAGACAACGTTATTAAGTTTTTCCTAGCATAAATTCAGATCTGAATATTTTGAACAAATAAGGAAAACATCGCAGCTATTTACTTCCATAATACACGATCATGCTTTGAGGCGATTTAACAATCTGGCTTTCAGTCACGCTGCTGTATGCAGAAATAATAGGTACCTAGTAGGTACCCACAGGCACACTTGCCCTTGGCCTCTCCACATCTTCATTAGAAAATCATATTATCTGCCTATCTAGTTTCTATCTTATAAATCCTTAGTTTAAAATTAAATGTAAGAAGTTCATATTTGTCTGAAGTGAAAGATTATGTGAAGATTTTATGCTTGCGAGTTCACGTGACATTATTAGCGATACATAGTAGTACATAGTAAGAAACAAAGTAAATAAATATACTATTGTCTGCTAATCACATGTTAAAAAAAAAATAATAGCCATTGACACGAGATGAATGAATGAATCACATAATGTAATAGGTACGTAAAATTAACTAATCGTAAATTGTTTTTCATTACCATTTTCAGTAAACGCATGGTTTTTTGTTATTTGTTGAACAAAACGCGTACAATACTACTACGAGTATGTCACTTTAGACTATAGATATAATAATGTAATTATGTGTCAAATTCAACCTTTTCGTACCAACCCATGGAATTGCTTTTGGACATTGTTATTTGTAGGTAGGACATGTTTAACGTCGAAATTGATTTTATTTATTTTTACAATGTTAACATAGTCACCTTTTTATACCATATTTGTTTGCACCGTTTTGCCATATGTCAGAGACCTTTAGGCGGCCTAAAATCTCTGACACCAGGGCTAGCTACCCGGCCTGTACGAACTTACTTACTTTACCAAATTTGTCAAAGATGTGTCTTGTTAAATATTTCATAGCGCTTAGCAACGTACAAGGAGAGTCATATGACTTTGCAGCGTTCGAAACGGTCAGATCATGGACAAAACAGCAGGAATAATATAAAAAATATTTGCTTGCATACGTGAACTGAGATGTTGTGCGATCGTGACTTCTTTGTGTCTGTTGAGTATATTTATTCAAAATACGAAAATACGTTAGTAAATTTGTTAGGCAAAGATGGCTAATAATGTCTGACTACGTCAAGACATCCGTGAACGTTTGGAGGTGTGTCGAACGACGTAATAGTCAGATCCACATTGTTTACCGTTTGTGATAAAATAAAATGAGCCAAACAATACGTTACACAAAAATCACTTATAATGACAAAATATAGTGCTAGAATTGATGTAGGTACCTACTAGTGGTGTGATGTTTTTTTTTAAAGTAACATCGTAGTAGATATTTTTGTCGGCATTTATCGGAGCTTTTTTTGGAATGTCTCTTTACCTACTTCAAATCTTAATCGGTTATTTAATTGTTCGTTATCTATTTCATTATCTTATTTTCAAGGTACTAACTAAACTGTGTTATCGATTTTACAATTACTCGAAAAATCCAAATAAGTTCTTAACACACCTATTTAATAAGATCTAAGTAGATAGCCATGTCAGAGGCCCTCAGGCGGCCTAAAAACTATGACACAAGGGCTAGCCCCCCGGCATATACGAACTTACTTAGTAGATATGTAGTTTAATGTATATTTTTGTAGCTCCAAGTTGAAAATAAACATTCAGATGTTCAAGAACGTGACAAGTCTTATTATAATACTCGTAATTGAAAAACGATCTTTTTAAGGGGTAGTAATTGATTTCTCACTGATTCTTAGAACCCAGTACTTAACATATTTTCGCTCTATGTCAGAACGTAGCAAAGCCAAAAGTAAATTGTAGGTAGGCAAGTCTAAACCCCACCTAAACCCCTTTTCAAATTTATAATGACAAGCATAAACGATTTTGTAATTTTTTGAAGATAATTGATTTGTTGTTTTTATTACATTTTATTTATCAGCTTATCAAAAGAAATCTGTGATAGTTCAGAGATAGATATTAAATATATTTTTATCACAAAGTAATATTGTAACATTACCATTATGCTCTCAGCTTTCGAAATAATAATGTAGTCAAATCACGTCAAATAATTACGTAACTTTGTTACAATGACTCAATACGTTTATCTTACCTACGTTTTACGCGCCTACGTTCAGTTTCATTGCTCGGTGAAGTCGGTGACTGGATTTTTATCTTCGTACTGGGTTACATATTTTGTTAGAAGAAAAATCTCGCAAACAGCTACGTGCAGGTTTTTTTTGTTAATTTTAGACAATCTTTGATGTTTCTCAAATATCGTTATTATGGTCCTAAAAGTAACAAGTTAAATTAACACAGTATAAACTTTATTTAAAATATATATTTTTTTAATTTTAAAATAATATAGAATTCAAAACTAAAACAATCATGTCGATGTGGACGAATTTATGAGAATCGAAGATGAAAATAGCACATTTACCAGGAACCTGCTTCTGTATCGACAAAAAGTAACGTACCGGTCGCGGCATACGAGTATAAGTCTAGGCGCTGAGCGAAGTGTGGAGGGGATGGCTGCGCATGAGTTTAGTATTCAATTTATTTAATCACACAGACTACAAGGAATTTTAAACATAACAATATGTAGAACAAAACAAAACGTAAAGAGATAATTCCAACTATTTCCAGCGGCGACACTAGGCTCAAAGGCGAAACGTAAGTACAAAAAAATGATATTGTGTGGAGGTGTCCTAGGTTATAATACTCGTACAACAAAAACTTGGTTCTACTTAAAACAACATTTACTTAGATAATATTATGAGTTATACAATAATAATAATAAACGGATCAAAATAAAAATAAATACAGTAATGAAGCTATTGAACAGCAATTAGAATGTACCTATGTCGTAGTATGGCGGTCAACATGCGCAGCCAACCCCTCCACAGTACTCTCAGCGGTGGACTTACGCGCTACTTGTAACGCGTTAAGTATTTTTTTACTTCCGCAAATTCCGTTTGGAGAAATTAATTGTAAAATTACGTTAAAATGGATTCGGTTCATACCGAATTGAAGCTATGTTATTTAAAAAAAAAATCATACGAATTTCTTAAGAAAAAAAAAAATTTAGATCACGTTACGCGCACGTTTTTAAATAGAATCACCCAGCTGGGCTATTTTGGTAACTTTATTACAAAAATCCTGTAACAAAAACAACAATATTCTTCTACTTCACTTCACTGATTCTCAACAACGATGTTTCCTTTGTTACCTTTTACGACAAAAATAATAATAAACGATGAGAGTAATTGCCAAGAAATACTGAGAATTGAGGACAAAGTCGTGTATTTTTGATCTCAGAAATATAAAGAAAACTGGAACACCGCGGGACTGAAGCAATAGAGCAAATGCTGGATCACACTAATATTATATGTAAATGTGAAAGTTGGAACGATTGCATGAGTAGGTACATATTTCTCATAATAATATGTTTATCTGTTCGTCCGCGTTCATCAGTTCTAGTAGAACGCCGGACGCAGGAACGGTATTCAAGTAATTCAAATGATTTCCAGAAAAAGTTCTTAGAAAATACTGTGTAGTATCATATAGAAATAATAGTAGGTAGTACTGTGGGAGGTAGCGAGTAACATCACACTGTTAATTGGTACAGGGACGCCTTTCTATGAATTAGTGATCACTTTTCCAAAATTAAAGAGAACATGAGTTGGAGTAAATTTTGCATTTAGATAAAGTTTATCCAAATCGGAAGCAGCGATAGGTAAAACGAGTGAATCCGCATAAAAACTAGTTGTTTCAAAAACACAGCTGTCTCCAACAATCATGCTTATCATTTGTTACAAAAATGCTTTCAGCTGTCTTTTCTACATTTTTAGGCCATTTATATTTGTGTTCTATAATAATATAATTGGCACATTTTTCCGGGCCTTGCTCTACATTGTCTGTTTTATCCATAGAAATCGTAATAAAAAGAAAAGATTAAAACTTTTTGTAGACCATATTGTCGTATACAATTATCGCACTTAAATTTTTCACATTTAAGAGAACATTTATTTATTATTTTCTGCGGAAAAATGATAACTGAATCATTAATTACGGTTGTAACCTAAGGTGGATAATCATTTATTTACTTTCTTATAGTACTGCCTCAAGAGAACTGAGAGAAAAAAATGTAAATAAGTTCACGGCTCTTAAAGATATCGCGAAAATCCTTAAATTCTCAGAAGAACCGGGTCAAAATGATAGTGGAAAATTATATTTTTTCCCCATTTCAAGTATAATACAATCGAAATGGCAAATGGACAAGTTTTGAAGTTTTGTATTAACGAATAGAAAAACGTACATCCAGTAAAAACATTTTGAGTTGGTACTTACCATAAATGCAAAGCATCAACCTAACCTAGTTTAGTCTTATCTGGGACCCTACCGTCTTTTTGAAAATCAAAAGTCAATTTTCTATGGCAAACTCAGGTAGTAAAGTATTAGACAGAGATTGAAAAAGATTACGATGTGATTGAATGATGTTCACCCCAGATTAGTTAGTTGCGCGACAACACCGATGACTGTGTCCCAGAATAATTTATTATCATCACTTGGTATCAATTTTGTATGTGCCTACATAGATATTACATGAGTAAGTAGGCATATATATCAAGCTAATATTAGAAAGATGGGCGTATGTATAAATATATAGGTAAACTCAATTTCGTGAAGGCTAAATTTATGTAAGAATATAAAAATTAAGAATTAGAATTAATTCATGATATAATATAAATGTTACACAAAATAACAAAAATGTAATTAAACGAAGCAAGTGCAAACAGTATCTACTCTCAGGACAATATCATCAGCGCAGAACGCAACACCGATGAGATCGCAAAACTGAAAAGAAGGGACATACTTAATTTCCAGTTTTCGATAAAGAATGCAATGATAATAAAGGTGTCAGATAAATATTATGGCTGTTGATCAGGTGATAAACATAGATATGTATTAGAAAATTTGCAATCCACGTGCTGTTTGTTTTTTTAAGTAGGCAGAGTCGACATTAGTCGTTTCATAATATATTTAATGAGACAGGTAGAAAATAAACCGGAATGAAGCAGAGATGCGCATCGTGAGTCGCAGCGCAGTTTCGAATTCCAAAATATATCACAGGTCAATGAACGGAAAAATGATCTTTGGGAATTCTTGAAAGCGCAAGCGATTTCTTTTTCTATCTTGCACGTCATTGCAATTTTGGATCAAGGTCTCAAAACAAAGTAATATTAAGAAAGCGAAACTTTTTATTATCACTGTGTACGTAAGGATATTCTTTTAGGCTGAGCTTATTGAAATGTCTAGAACGTAGAGTTAAATTTAAGTTAAAATGTAAATAAACATCAGACCCGATTTTACAGGCGCCATCGTAAATTTAATAGCAACATAAAAAGTTTTCTCTCTATCGAATGCCTAAAGTGAAAAAGAAACAGAAATAGTCTAATTAGCAATTATAGTTATGATGGCGCCTCTAAAATTGGGCTTTGTTATACAAAGGTTTAGAAAACAACTTAATGGAGAGCAAATATAAGTTTCCATTGCTAAAAACACTGTTTCATTTTCATACTTACTTATGGCTATAACATTTTTTCATGCAATTTTGAATGTTGTAGATACACATACAATGTTAAAAATAATGCCTAATTAACGAACTGCAAAGAAAATAATTCGTTGCAATGCAAGGCTCATTGGCGTAAAATGCTTCTACCGGTGACCTCTCATTTCCAATTACTGCATGTAGTGTACTAGCTAACTACACAGCCAATTGCATTAAATATGCAACAACTTGAGATGACGTATGGTTCAGTGTTTGATCATCATTGCCTCAGTTGTCAGCATGTCTCTTCAACAACATTATTATCTGCAGGACGTAGCTTTCCCATAACATCTAGAAGAACATTAGAAGTGACATGCATTCATAATGTTTCTACCATCCATATGTCCTATGTCCAGCAGTGGACTTCTTATGGCTGCCGTCAGCCATAAGAAGTCCTCCCCTATGGATCTCCAATAAGACCGGTTGGTAGCGGCTTGTATCCAGCGTGATCCTGCGGTCTTAATGAGGTCATCCGTCCACCTTGTGGGGGATGTTTCTACAGCATCTCTCAAATTGTATGATCTTCAGTTAGTTTAAAAATTTTCGACCTCAAACTATTGGAACATGCTGTAAAAATTAACTAAGAATATTTTTTTAAATGTAAGGTTTAGTATTGTCATAAACGTCTAACTAAAACATTTCCTACCCACACAGGATAACTAATCTTAATTTGTCAAAGATTGACCCAGTATGTTGAGCCACACTAAACCTCAAAAGTATTTACTTTAACAGATATTGCGGTTACACGAATCATACTTCACGTAAATAGAAGTATTATTATACCTCATTTTCACTTCTAGACAGTTAACGGTAGCTACCTATTAAGTTGTATCGATTAAATGCGCAGGTAGTTCGCAAGTCGCAGTTAACTACTTAAATCGAGTTTAACAATCTGGTTAATTCTGGTTTCTCCGTCACTATTCATGGCAGCGATCGCTTAATACTTTTGTGTTGATAAACAATTAATGACGCGAATACTACGGTCGTTCCCTATTTTACCATACCTTGACCTTACTCACGCACGACCTGATTTGATCGTGACTTACAATTATGTTTTATAACTTCATTTTATTTTACATTTTCTGCGGTCATTGTTTAGTATTCGAATGATGTTATTATATTCTATAATTATATGCTAACCTCTGAAAAAATTAATAAAATTCTTACATAAACAAACTCAGTAGAGCGTTATCGGAGCATTATTATCAGTCAACGATGTAACTTATGCTTCATTATCAACACATATGTGTCAATACTTTTGCAGGGTTATACAGAATATTGATACTGAGTTGGTAGGATTACGTCGTATATGTACCTAAGTAGGTACTTATTGTCGCATACTACTATGGGGCTTACCGCGGACCGATGCTATAAGTATCTTTGGTAGCTGACAACTTTGTCTAAATTGCAATAGTTTTTGTCCCGCTTTATCTTTATTTATTAAGAGACCGAAACAAAACTTAAAGTCTGAACTGGGTGTTCATACTCGCGGCAATTCACGTACTAGATCGTGAATTTGCGCGAGTACGACTATGAACTTCAGTTTCTATAAAATTTCAAATAAAATGTAAAGTTCTAAAATATATATCAGTACATCAACATTCAGTTTTAGGGTTGGTGTCATAGTTGCTCACAGGGAGAAATAACCTTCTTTATACAGGATTATCCAGAGCTTATTTACTAAGCTGAAAGAAGGTGAATCAGACTATCATTATGAAAAACCGTTCAATTGAGGCCAACCTGGAATTCGGGGTAAAAATCCGCTGTTTTATACATTTTTTTGTTGCAATTTAGTATGGAACGACAGATTTCCCCCAATTTTGAGTTGGCCCCATAGTAAATGTTGTTCATAATGATGTTCTTAATCACCCCATTTTGGCTTAGTACAGGGTAAGCAGATAGCCCTGTATTACGGTTACGGTGACAAGTTACGCTGAAGGTTTTATGATGATATGAACTCTGTCTTCACGTTATATCTTATTTTTATTACTAGATAAGGTCATTTCAAAATGCCCGCTACTACGTTCTCATTATCCAATGGTTTTGTTTACAGTCGCGACAAGTATGTGCTACGAGTATTTTCCTTTATTCTGTGGCATGTTTACAGGATTACTGAATAGATTCAGTAGATGTCAAGGTTATATAGACCTACCAGCTGCATTACGTATTTTCGAGACCTTCAGCTTGAAAAACGCTCTAGATTTTACCACCTTGTTCTACTTAACGAAGTATTTTTGGACGTAATCCCAAAATTCGCTAGTCAACTACGTGTTATGTCACAATGTTGATATAAGGTTTCGCACGTTTTGTACACTGATAGCGTCAAACTTAACTTGTTTTATCGACTCGTGTGCTAAATATATTAATGAGTAGATACAAATCGGGCAAATCGAATACGTAGTGTGTCGGGTCTCGCAGGTCATGACGGGCCACCAGATACGAGAACTCATTCCATTGTATACAACGACCACACATATTCTAGTACTCAGTAATAACAATAGGTTTCTAAGACGAAGTTAGCTAGCTTCAAACATAACATGCTTCGCGGAATGTCAACATGGCCAGACGCAAGTTGATACTGAATAAAATAAAACACCTACAATATGCAACACACCTTCGAAAAACGCTGAATACTTAATGAACAAATGTCTTGTCCGTTTCTCACATTTTTGTTATTTATTTGTTACGTGGATGTAGAGACGGTTTCAACCTTATATGATAAAATACAATTAATTTTTTTTAAATATGCAGTTTAAAAACCTTTATATTACTCCATTGATATTATTAGTTAGATACATAATACTCCGTAAAAGTTGTGTAACGTGATTCGATCAGGTATTATATTAATCCTAAATGACATTTAAAACCATTAGTTTTAGTGATGAAATATTTCTATTCAGTAAATTTTAATACATTATTAAACATTTGAATAACCAATTCTATTTAGTAACAAAAAGAGACATTTGGTAGTGAGATATTTTTGGACGTGAATAAAATTATGAAGTGGAAAAATACAACTTGGTATGCGGGTATGCCTTATCTCTATGTACAAAACAATTCTATTATGTATTTTCTGTTACATTAATTATAGAAAAAAAAACTTTTTGTCACACTTTGTGTATTCGAGTTAAAGAACTTAATTTCTCAAAAGAAAATATAATTTCACTTTCATGTACCTACCTACCTATGATAAATTTAATCTATATTGTACAATCTATACCTACTACTTATACTTTTTACACAGGGTGTAAATCTAGACGACGCGACGCAGATTTTCTAGAATGCACTTAGGTACCCATCGCAATCGTGAAAAATATTAACTTTTCATACCTGATGACACCGAACCGCACAAATTTTGATTATAATAAATTAATACTCAATGAGTAAGTAGCGTGTTTTTTTTCCAAGAAATTATTGTGCAATATACCGATTTTGATTGCTCTCGCTGAAATTGTAAACGATTTAGTATACTTACCCTTTACTCGTCTCTCGATAACTGCATTCATAGCTGAACATTATTGTCATCATTAGCAGCATGTTTTTGCTGAGCAGAGCATAAAACTCTTCCTTTCCTTCTCTTTCAACAATCTACGCAGTCTTGCGCAAGTCTCATCCAAGAATAAAAAAAAAATATAGCTGTAATGGAAATAATAACTCACCATACATTTTGGGATTTTTCAGGGGACTTCGGCCGGTACCAGTGCTTCCAGTTTGTTCTCCATATCCTGGCTGCGATGACTGCCGGCATGCACATGCTGTCTCTGGTCACCGTCGCTGCGGTACCTGACCATAGGTAAGCCACTGTTGTCATTTCAAGCATGACCATAGGATCGTCTAAGAATATAATCCTTGGAGAAGTACCCCTAACAGTACCCTAAAACACTCTTAAGGCGGGCCGAATCCCGAACAGGCTTCATTAAACTCGATATTTCGCCGATTAACAAACGATTTAGATGAAAAAAATATATTTTTAATACAAAAGTTATGTACCGAACTATCTACTATACTATAATATACTTACTAAGTATCTATCATATTTTATGAGGCACATTACATAAATTATTACCAAAGCAGCGACATTGCGTCGACTTGACGAAAAGGGAAAAATAGAGTGAATGAAGCAAGATATTTTAGCCTTGAAATCATACTACCTTTCTTATTTATATATTATACTATCCTATTTATAAAGAAAACTTTCAAATCTGATATTATTATTAAATAAGCGTCAGTTTTATTCGTTACAAAGATCCAGGGATTCACGGCCTCCTTGAGAGAAAAAATCCTGTTTCCTTAATTTCCTGTACCCTTAAACTTACGTAAAATTGACTTATCTACTCTCGTAACCTTTCTTTCTCTTATTAGTATTACTCTATGTATCTCGGCCTATTATAATACACTGGTGTTTAATTAAGTTTAAGTACCCACTGGAATGGAGGTGTATTATACTTACCTATTCTTATTACTCCCAATCCTTCTCAATTTATTTATGGTACCTAATATACCTATATGTATAACTTACATACTAAATAATGAATATGAAAGCATGCACTACTATAAGGTACATTTTCACTAAGTTGGCATAAACTCTTTGGTGAGCACAATATTTTGCTAATTAATATACGGGATTTAACATTTTTTTATTGTTTATACAGTTATATTAGGGACATGCAAAAATCCGGAGAAAAAATCATGTTATAAATCTAAAAGCATGTTGCATGTTGGGGTGATGGGATGGGAACTAAAAACAAAATTTATTAAATAATTCTAAAAAATTGTTTTGTGTTACTTAAAACATCTTTAAATCTTTATTTGTCCTTTACAGCGTACATGTTTTTTGTTTATTAAAAGTCTTGAGACCATTTACGAATTTATTCGTATTGGTTTGAAGATTTTTTGTGAAATATCTTTAAAATGGTAAAACGGTATTCGGGGTCAGCGTTTAACACAGCCCGCTTACGTTTAAAGAGAGTGTACAGTTTGGCTTTCTCGGGAAACAGGGAACACATGACAGCTTTGGTTTTCAATACCTATAACTACCCTGCAGGCAACGAGTGACTTGAGGTGTCCACTATTTTGGTTTACAAAAGTGAGTACGATATTTGTAACATATTTTATTTATATATTATGCACTCTGGTGGATGGATTTATTGCCTGTTATAGCTTATTATAAAGCGTGTCTATGTGCCAATTAAAACTGACTACGAAAATAATCCGCAGTAAAACTTTATTCAATGTTAGCGGCTCGCCATCTTCCTCCAGGTCAATTAATTGTATTATAATATTTTATAACATGTATATATTTAGCATACATTTATGTATGTTTAGTGTAAAACTATATGGAATGATGAATTTATAAATGTTTTTTTTTTCAATTTCATCTCGTCAATAAATAAATCAGCAATGGAATCGCTTAACTCATTCTTGCTACAAATTTTAATTTACGAGTTGACACATGAACACGCGGAAAATATATTTACCTAACTAATTATAGACTTCACAAATGCACATAAATATTTTCTAATACATCGTTTATAATTTACCTAAGTTATTTATGACTTTAACTTGGTGGTGGAATGTGGTCAGGAAGCACTCTAAACGTGTTGTGATCACCATTATCAGGTATTATAATTATTTATAAGATCAAACACATTTTTATAATATTTTCTACAAAATAAATCCAGTATATAACATGTGTTATAATCTTAACTGCACGCCGTTCACTATTATAGCATATTTATACTTAGCTTAAGTATAGCACTAACTTCCGTTTAAAATGATCATTAATAGATATACATTCAAAAGTTGTATTAAATCTATTTATGGATATGGATATTTATGCTTAGATATACACACTGAATGATAATCATAATTATGCACGAACTTTGCACCCGCAATGCATAAAATTGCACCGCACTGCACTACCGATGATTATTTTTTGTTATTCTTCGATAATGACTAAATTTTCTTCAATTTCAGATGCTCCTTGCCGGAAGTCGATAGTTTGAACTATACCGCCCCGTGGAACTCAACGTTGGTCCTCGAATCTATACCATTGAACGAACATGGGAAATTAGAATCGTGTTTTATTTATGGGGACAATAAGACGTTGAAAGAATGCACTTCCTGGGTCTATGATACTCAATACTACACGTCATCGCGTGGCATAGAATGGAACTTCGTGTGTGGCAAACGGTGGATGGGAGCTGCAGCTCAATCTGCGTACATGTTCGGCGTAGTAGCCGGATCTCTTATTTTTGGGAAGCTCTCCGACAGATTCGGGAGGAAAACCGCCTTTGTCTGGTCTGGCATACTGCAACTTATTCTAGGAACATCTGTAGCTTTTACTACTGAGTATTATACATTCATAGTTATACGATTCATATACGGGATATTTGGATCTGGTTCATACATTGCAGGGTTCGTGCTGACGATGGAACTAGTCGGCCCAAGCAAGCGCACTATATGCGGTGTTACGTTTCAAATCATGTTCGCAATTGGCTTGATGCTACTGCCCGCTTGGGGATACCTGATAGAAAATAATCGATTCCTTTTACAAATTGTTTATGGACTGCACGCAGCAGTTTTACTTCCGCATTATTTCTTGATGGACGAGTCCCCTAGGTGGCTCTGGTCTCAAGGGCGCGCTCGAGAGTCAGTCGCCATTGTTGAGAAGGCATTGAAAATAAATAATTCTACTGAAACCGTGGACACATCTGTCTTAGTATCTCACTGTAAAGCGACTTGTGCGAAGTACACCGACGAACATTCTGCCGGGACGACTGATCTTTTCAAAACGCCACGAATGCTCCGGAAAACGTTGATTATTTGCGCTTGCTGGTTTACTAATTCCGTTGTCTATTACGGGCTCTCACTCAATGCTGGTAAACTGGCCGGAAATCCTTACTTTGTCATATTTTTGATGGGCGTAGTTGAGCTTCCCAGTTATATAATAATCTTATATTTTCTAGATAAGGTTGGGCACCGAGCTCTAATGAGCACTATGATGTTGTTAGGCGGCATCGCTTGCTTAGTGATAGTTGCTCTACCTCATGGCTCCTCGCCGACAACTGGGGTTGTGATGATCGGAAAATTATTCATATCTGGGTCGTATTCCATCATTTACAAATATTCCGCTGAGCTATTTCCGACTGTTGTTCGTAGTTCGGGAGTAGGACTAGGAAGTATGTGCGCCAGCATTTCTGGTGCACTTACACCTTTGATTAATTTGCTCGATACACTGAATCCGAAAATTCCTACCACTATATTTGGTTTATTGGCTTTGCTAACCGGATTTGCTACTACATTTCTGCCTGAAACAATTGGACGAAACTTACCACAATCACTGGAGGACGGCGAGGAATTTGGAATAGGAGACACTTGTTTTACAAATTGCAGTGGTCGCCGTATGAGCGTGTCTTCAGCCGATCTCCCAGAAGTAATGGAACCGTTAGATGCATCTGAAAAGAAAGCGCAGGATAAATAAAATAAAGCGAAGAAAGAAGTCGGGTGACTTGAAATTTGAAAGTCCGTTCGGACGTAGGTGCCTGAGGATAATCAGAAGATACTTACAGCAGTTAAATCAAACGTAGCCAACGTATACTTATGTATATAATACGTCAACAAATGAGTACAATCGATGGATAATAATCTATCTAATGCATGTTAGGTTTAGAGAGAAAGCGATCTAAATAAAAAAACTAAGGGTTGCACTCCAGGAGTGCCAGCTGAAGTAAAAACTTGAACATTAGTCAACATTACGTCTTCCGTCTAACGAATTTTCGATAAGGTCACGATCAGACGCGAGTTTAACAATTTTTACCCATCCCAAAAAGTGCACAACGCCGCTAAAGAAGTTTTAACTTCAAAAAAGTCAATACGTAATTACCTATCAGGAAAAATAATATCTACATGGCAAATATGTACCCACTGAAATGTTGTATTAAATTAAGTAAGTATCCCAAAATATGTAACCAAAACATTTGAAGTTACAAAAGTAAATAAAAGGTTTTAGTTAGTGTTTGTAGTTAAGTACCTCATAAAATTGTATTTAGCTATAGGGGCTTTCGAAATACCTAACACATAGTAATGACATAGGTACCTTTATTCCATAAGTTCTGGATTTTAAAAACCAATCCGAAAAGTTCATTTATTATGTTTCAGTGTCGAACAATATAATCAAGAATATCTAATATCAGTCCGTTGCAATATATATATATATATATTTTTTTTAGTAGTGGCAAAAGTGCCTTTATTAACTACAACAAAACTACACTACTATTACACAAATAGCATTGGATCATCCTCAGACCTTTGAAGGTCTAAAGATAATCCAAATGCTCAAGCCCACTGCCAGTTGGCAGCGTGCCCAGCATGCTGGCTGCATTGCCACGCTGAATGGCAATGCTTATGCGTTGAGCGAAATAAACACCAGCATTTTGGTCACGCGTCGCGTCCACCAGACGCCCAGAAAGACTTTTGAAAATGATATGAGCTCCCGGCCCTCACGGACCCAATGTCTCAACTCCAAATGGCTCAAATATGTAACCACTACCGAGGTTAGCATATTTGCGCCGCTTGTGCTGCTCCGCCGAATTAGCCGCAGCTCCAGCCCTACTCTGTGTCTCAGAAAGATGTGACGGTGCCAAAGTATCGACACAAGTTGCGTCCCATACTAAGGGCCGTCCACACTTCCATGGGACCAGCGTCATGCCGTCAGGCCTTTTGCCATCACCACGCGCGAGCCCACTCGGTTCGAGTACGGCTGCGATATTGGCGGTGGCAAAAGCCCTGCGAATGACATCGTTAAGGCTGGCGTGGCGACCAATCCGACCAGCGCTTCTTGAGCAAAAGAGACCGTGGTGACCGAGCTGGTCAACTGCAGTACCACACTGACAGCGATGGGCCTCACAACACCTTGCACCCAAGCGTAAGCTGACAGCTAGACGAAATGCAGTTGGGTCTAATATTTTGTAGTTATAAGAATTGCTGATAAATATTGCCTAGTCAAAGTCGAATAATTAGCAATACCGGCCTTTCTGACCGCGTTGCTTTTGACTGGATAATTGCTTTTAGAATTAATAACAACCGACTTCTAATCTTCAATTTAGTCTCATAGACGTGTAAGTATTTTTGTAAACAACATAATTTATAATTAGCCCTGTAAAAAAATGTTTCCGTAGAATTATTTGTAATGTATGCATTTTCATATTTTTACTTGCAAGAATGTAGGGTAAAAATACGGTAATGGTCTTAAATTTAAATTTAATAGGGTTTGTGCAAAAAGAGAAGCGTCGTAGGTGACATCGCCCGTGTGCCTTTTTACTATTTGTGTTACATTGACAACACTGCTCTGTCATTGCTAGTACAACTAAAAGTGTTTGATACTTGGTAGACACCAATTCGATTTTCATCAGTACTCGCGTCTACCAAGTTTAGTCGGTACCTTGGCTGCTGATTAAAATCTTATTGTTAGTTCACCGTAACGCCACGATGGTTCTCTTTTGCACATACTCTGCCTTCATCATGTTATAAGTTCTCACACTGGTAGGTACTAAAAGGATAGTCTTCATTAATATTTTATAATACACGTTAAATCTGCTAAATTAGTCTGATTTGGAACATAAGGGGTGCTATCTATTTTACATAGGCATTTACATATCCTACTTTAAACATTTGTGGATAAATATTTTCTATAATTTCGACAAATATCAGGCTATAAGTTACACAAGACTGAAAAATAATAGCAAATAATTATATTAGGTACGTGTATGCATAGCATGGATCCAAAAGTCATCAGTTCTAGTCTGGTAGAGGCACATACATATATGTATTTCTATTTATATACTCTACTTTCATATCAATATCATACATATTTCTCAGTCGGTCGATGATAAATAAAATAGTATAATAAAGATCTTGTAATAGATACGTGTCAGGCGTCGTATGAATAGATGTGTTATTGATACAGTATATTTGCGGTTTTTGTAAGAACTCTGGTTATGTAACCGTAAAGCTAAGCCGTATTATGGCTTAGGTGCAGAATAGACAATAGTTTAAGGTCGGTATCAGTTTTCAGTACCTAAACTACATATGTCGATGGGAAATTAATGTATCGAGAGTCAGTAATTAAAAACGTTTCGGATTCTATTTGATACCGTCTGAATTCTTCAACAGTTTTAAACCTTAATCTTACGTTTCAAATTCGTTAATTGCGATATTGCCTACTCTAATCACGAAGTGTGTATCTTTGGTGTTTATTAGGTATACCTATCCCTTCGATGCACCTTTTCTCGTCCATTTATACAAATATGTAAGTTAGTAGATATCACTTCTACGAGTATGTGTTATACTTTTTGAACAAGCTCTATAATAGCAGTCGTGAGAAAGCCATCAGATAATTTTATTAATAATACAAACAGTTGTGTCTTAATATCTCATGCAAACAAAGTATTTAGATATATGTTCTCATAATAACACATAATATTATACGTACAAAGCCTTTATGCCCTTTAGCGGTCATCGTTCCTCTCAATAGTATGTTATCGCGTGTATTATTAATATTATCTCGGTAACTATGGACACAATGAATTTATTACACAGATTTTTATATTATTGACATAAGTAATAAATTAAGATATACCTAAATAAGTAACTATACATAGCTGGAAGCAAGAGCACTGAAACTATTTATTTTGTTTGAGCGATTGGCTGTTAGTGCAATGATTAAATACTTATATTTTTTTGATGATATTTGATGTTAATACTTACTCAATAGCTTGTTATTTTAGGTTTTAAAATCATTAACTAGCAACTTATGTAGTTATGTAAAAAGTTCGGGGTGAAAAATTGTCACCCCGAACAGTAATAAAATATTAAAAAAACAGTAGAATTTCAGTATCTTAGTACCTACATTATTGTTAACAGTCCGATAAAAATTAAGAATATTATCCTCATGAAACACCTTTTTTAGAAACCGACTTAGTAAGTAAGTAGTTACTAGTCAACTATGTACGTAGCTACCTAAAGATCTGAGTAGATAGATATTTGATTTAGAGCTTAAAATAAGTAATCAATCATAACGGATATTCTATGATGAAAATGATGCAAATTGTGTTAGTTTCACTTACTATTTATCACCTATTTACTAATTACTCCGATTATTTTTTTTTTGCAAAAATCCAACACCACCATGTGGTAGCTACAGAGGCATAACTTTGTCAAAAAAATAAGTATATCTATTAATTAACTCATAATTTGAATTTTATCTCGAATTGAGCGAAACTAGAACGAATTTAAACAGCAATGTTTATTTTAATTTTAGTAGGTAGGTATTGGTTAAGACTTATTTGGTACCTAGTTTGAGTTAGTTGGTTAAAAAAAAATTGTAATATTGTTGACGACCAAGTTAATCTTTAACAATTTTAATATAGTATATAGTCGTTTTATAATCATAGAAATGAGATATTTTCAACATTTTCAATAAATATCTGTTACGTAAATATGTCGTATTTCATTTTTGTATAACCATAAATCCTTATGCCTAAAAGCCTCGAACAAAATGATATTCAGTTCTGACACCAATTTTTCAAGAACTCTTCATTTTGCTGGTATGTATTAGCCCATTTTTTACGATTAAGGTTGAAATATTAATTTCTTTTTAAATTTTAACTTACATTATTTCGTTTTCCAGATGCTGGATCGAAGGAGTGGACACAAATGAGTCCACAGCGCTTTGGAACTCATCGGAGATACTAGCTGCCATCCCGAAGACCCCTTCAGGTGGTCTTCACAACTGCCTCATGTATGATGACGACAACAACACAGTCACATGCTCTAAATATGTCTTCGACATAACATATAGGTCTTCTTCGCGAGCTATGGAATGGAATCTCGTATGTGACCAGAGATGGATGGGTGCTGTAGCACAATCAGTCTACATGCTCGGAGTATTCACCGGAGCTGTAGTTTTAGGAGGAATGGCGGACAAGTACGGCAGAAAAACGATATTTTGTTGGTCTGGTGTACTACAGCTAGTCTTTGGTGTTATGGTGGCATTTATACCGGAGTATTGGTCCTTCTTAGTTGTCAGGTTCTTGTATGGAATTTTTGGATCTGCCGGTTCTTATATCACTGGTTTTGTATTAACCATGGAGCTTGTCGGTGCTAACAAGAGAACTGTTTGTGGTGTAGCATTCCAAGGTGCTTTCGCCGGTGGTATTATGTTAGTTGCAGGATGGGGTGCTATTATTGATAACAGACAAATTCTTCAAATCATATATGGGCTTCACAGTCTCTTGCTCATACCTCATATTTGGATCATGGATGAATCACCTAGATGGCTTTGGGCACAAGGTCGATCCAAAGAATCCGTCGAGATCGTGGAAAAGGCCTTGAAATGTAATCGATCTGAAGAAACATTAGATAAGGCTGATCTAGTATCTAAGGGAAAGGCTGAATCTTCTAAGGCCACGAATGCCCCGTCCGCTGGCACATTAGATCTATTTAAAACTCCAAATCTGCGTAACAAAACATTAAATGTTTGCTTTTGCTGGTTCGCTAATTCTATAGCCTACTACGGCCTCACGCTTAGTACTGGCAAACTTGAAGGCAATCCGTATTTGATAACAGCTATTATGGGATTTGTTGAATTGCCAAGTTATGGAGCTGTGATGTATTTCCTTGATATCTGGGGTCGCAGACCTTTAATAAGTTCCATGATGTTGGTGGGTGGTGTTGCTTGCATTGCAGCGACCTTTATTCCCGCCGGAAGTTTGATCTCTACTGGTATTGTCATTGCAGGCAAGTTGTTTATAGCCGGTTCATTTGCGATTATTTACAACTATTCCGCTGAACTATTTCCCACTGTCGTACGAAACTCTGCTATGGGGTTAGGTTCTATGTGTGCTAGGCTTTCCGGAGCTTTGACTCCTCTGATTTCTTTGCTAGATTCCTTCAACCCCAAAATTCCAGCCATCACTTTTGGTCTAGTTGCACTTATATCTGGCTTCCTTTGTTTCTTCTTGCCGGAGACAATGAATCAGCCTATGCCACAGACTTTGGCCGATGGAGAAGAATTTGGCAAAGGTGATACGTGTTTCGCTGATTGTATGGGCAAGAAACGAGCCAGTAATAAAGATAGAGGGTATACTGATGACGATAAGACTCCTGAAGCCATGGTTCCTTTAGGTAATAATGCATAATGTTTTTATTAGTAACTATTTAATATACCTAGTATGTGATAATTGTTCACCTAAAAAGGTTTTATACTTGGGGCAATTGGTCATTTAATTGTGATATTAAATTCGCAAGTGCCTGAATAAATAAATATAGGAGTCAAATACAAATTTGGATACTAAACGGGTACAATATCGCATTGGAAGTACCAATTTCTACGCCTTATAATAAATTAGCTATTGTGCTCAATTTTACCTAAGGTGACCTCTAACGATTTCAGTAATTTTTCATAATACATACATAATGTATCTAACTAATAAGTAGATAAAATTGGTAACAAGATACTCCTAGAGACTATTCAATACAAGTAGATAATACCTAAAGTGACTTGCATTTTTGAAGTAATCAAGACAAGTCTGAATTAGTCATAAGTTAGTTGCAATTTAAGTATGATTGATAATGATTTTCATATTCTTTTCGTAAAATCAGTTAACGGCGTTTCAGTTGCTTCGGCATGTAGCCTTTCCGAATTGGCTAAGTTTTGTAGAGCGTTACACTAAGCACTAAATTGTGTCATTTAAAGCATTTTCTTCGCATACACCACTTTGAAAAATTGAATTTTGTAGCAGTTATTGGATTCTAGCATTGACTTTCAATGACTTTTTTCAATGCAACTGAAAAGCCGTTATCAATGAAATCGTAGAGGTACCTAAAATAGGTCGTTGTTTTGTATTTTTATTACAATTCTAGATACCTACTTAAAGTAGGTATATACTTAGGTTTAAATTGAAAATTCATATCATAATCATTTAAATACATAATTACATTTTTATTTGTACGTGGGGGTAAAATGTACCTAACTAGAATTATTCTAATATACAACATTGTTATTTCATGAAAAATAATGTAAATAGTACATTTTATTAATTTAGTTAAGGTTTAGATTAATTAATAGTTATTCTGATGAAAAGCTTGTGCCTTATTCTTGTGCCAGAAAAATAATATATTTACGCGTTAGACATTTGCGAGAGTACAGTATTGAATTTACCCATTTTATTTTTGGTAGAAATGGAATAGTACTAACATACGAATAGGATACCCTTGAAAAAACGGAAAGTTTTCTAAGGAAAGTATAAATTATGTCAATATTGATTTATAGGGTGCCGTACCCAAAGGGTAAAAACCAATTACTAAGACTTCGCTGTCCGTCGGTCACCAGGCTGTATCTCGTGAACGGTGATAGCCAGAACATTGAAATTTTCACAGATGATGTATTTCTGTTGCCGCTATAGCAATAAATACTAAAAATAGAAATAAATAAATGTTTAAGGGACTCCCATACAACATATCTGGATTTCAAGCCGTTTTTCGCTCGGTATTAATAACGGTGACAGGTAGATGCTTGAAATATTCACAGAATATTTAGTTAAATATGTACTTTAAATGTAAATAATTAAATTAAAATAATATAGGTACATACATATTTAAGGAGGGCTCCCATACAAGGAACGTGATTTTTTTGCTCGATATTATTAAAAGCAACAGGGAGATACTTTAAATACTTACATAACATAATCTCTTCAATAATGATTAAATTAAAATAAATTAATTTAAAAATATATTAGGGGGCTTCCATACGGTACGGTACGGAACCCTCCGTGCGCGAGTCCGACTCGCATTTAGCTGATTATTAACTATACACATGGGCCAATTTTGGAAGGCTTTAGTGATTTGATACAAACCTGAGTAGCTTTTTTGCTGCCCTCGCTACTCATTATTTATCAATAGCTATGTTGTTTAGCATGCCTAAAGAACGCAATGAATTTAATGAAAAGACAAATAGCAAGTATATTCCAGGAAAATTTTCACATTTCGCCATTTATATTGAGCCCACTTTAGTAAACACACAAAACGTACGTGTGTTAATAATTTACTGTTCTACAAATAGGAAAATCTATCAAACCTATCTATTTATGTACATCACCTATTATATTATTTTATAAGTAGATACTTAAGGAAAGTTCGGTAGTATTATAGACAAATGAGATGTCATTTTTCTATGGTAGTACAAAATGGTCTTCAGCTTTACAAAACCATGTAAACAAATAAAATTATATAAATCTTTCAATATTTCAAGGCTAAAAGCCTTAACTCTGATCCAACTTTCACTACTTTTAATATGAAAAGTACCTATTTCTTTTTACTTTGCTACTTTTCCTTTCCCACGGTACCAAAGTTAATAAACTATAAGTAATAATAAAAAATGCATTGTTTTTAGTGTCTTATTCATTTTCAATTAACAGCTTTCTTGAACAATACAAAGAGTCAAAGACAATAAAATAATTACTTTAAAATGATGTTATAAAAAATAGTTTTAATTTCAGAAAGTAGAACTTATAAGTTACCTATAAGAAAAGTGAGAGTTGAACTTGAATAAGGCTTTTAATTTCCGGTATTGTACCTAAATTAATTTCAAATTATTTAAAGCGTAATCTAGATGGAATTACCTAGTAAACCTGGAGACCGGGTATGAGTTTGTATATTTGAAAGATTAAGCTTTCGCAAGCTTACATCGATAAATCGGTAGTTATTTTTTTGTAAATAAAATGCCTATTTACACATTTTGAATTCCCTTGTTTTATTTTATACTAGATTTTGCCCGCGGCTTCGCCCGCATAATATTTCGAGGCCCTACCTTACCACCTTTAATAAAGGAGGTGGAAAATAAAAAGACAAATAAATTCGATGACATTTGTTCGATTCGACAGTTCTTTTTTGACATTTTTTGGAGCGCACGCTAGAATAGATCGCACATGGCAGAATTTTTCCTACTTAACACTTATTGTTATAATATGGAAAACTTACGCAATATCATTATAATTTATAGCCTATGTGTTATTCTGATATATAAGCTATATAATTGCAAAGTTTCATCTCAATCCGTTCGGTAGTTTTTGCGTGAAAGAGTAACAAACATCCATCCTTACAAACTTTCACGTTTATAATATTAGTAGGACAGTAGGATCTATCTACCTTTTCAATAGATGCTGTAGTCTATTTATCCATTTTATAATACCTACACTAATTAATGACTACGACTAAATTAGCAAGGGTTCTGTACAATTAGTTTTATTGAAAGACTAATTCAAAACTCAATATTATAATTTAATACTTATTTACACCAAACAATAATTTAAATCACAGTGAGATTTAAGACATCAATAGAATACACATCGATGTTATAGTGAACATTCAAGGTACAAGCATGGCTGGTAATATAGAATGAAACTACGATACTCGTAATTGTAAACAATAGGTGCTCCACACAATGTAATGTACAAGGAAAAGGTAACACATCACACGCAGATGTTTTGACGATAAAAGACAACATCAAGATTTAAAAAAAAATGTGAAATTCAGTCTAGATATTTTAGACCCAAGTTCACCAACGCTTGATTAAGTTAAACGTGTGATTCCTGTATTTAAACAACGATTAAACTACGGTTTTAGACCCTAGTTCACCAACAGATGTTTAATTTATCAACCGTTGGTTAAATCTTAAACAGCTTTTTAACGAAATGTTGCTGTTCAACAAGCAAAAACCGTTGGTTAAATACAGTAATCACACGTTTAACTTAAACTTGCGTTGGTGAACTCGGGGCTTAAACATCTGTATTGCGCTGCTAATGGCCAATATGCCAATGTCAGAGCTGAACAGAGTTTTGCCGGAACATTATGCAAATCATCAACCATCTTACCAAAAAGTTTTATGCACGGCTTAAACAATGTTTAACAGTACAAATTGCACTGTTAAACAGTGTTTAATGCGTGTTTAAATCTTTTGTGGTAAGGCGGCAAGTAATCCAGTAAATAACTTGAGCAATGCCTGCGCGATAGTTCAATTTAGACCTTCACGGGTCTGTGGATAATCCAATTACTTGTTATGTAGTGGTAGTTTATGAAGTTTTAGATTATTGTAAGTCTTGTATTTAGTGGTAGTTTATAAAGTTGATATTTGCCCTATGAAATGAAAAAATAAAAAATTAATGATAGTCGTCAGTAGATCCACAGTATTAGTCACGTATATAATTATACCGTTCCGTACCCAAAGGGTAAAAGCGTGACCCTATTACTAAGACTCCGCTGTCCGTCCGTCTGTCTGGCAGTCACCAGGCAGTATCTTATGAGCCGTGATAGCTATAGGACGTTGAAATTTTCACAGATGACATATATATATGTTGCCGCTACAATAACAAATAATAATAAAAAGAATAGAATAAATACCTATTTAAGAGGGGCTCCCGTACAACAAATCTGAATTTTTAGCCGTTTATCGCTCGATATTAATTACGGTGATAGGAAGACGCTTGAAATATTCACGGAATATTTAATTAAATATTCACTTCTCAAATCAAATAATTAAATTAAAATATTTTTTTATTATTATTGATGTCGAGCAAAAAAATCACGTTTCTTGTATGAGAGCTCCCCTTATTCTTATAAATGTGAGCTCCCTTTATAATTATAAGGGGAGCTCTCATACAAGAAACGTGATTTTTTTGCTCGACATTAATAATAAAAAAAAAATATTTTAATTATTTAAAAATATAATAATTTTAACGGCAACAGGAAGATGCACACGTGGTATTGGTTATAAACGAGAGCATACCGTAAAGATATCATCTGATCTATAAAAATAGGACTAAACTACTTTTTCTGCAACTTTACTAAAGCTGCGACAAATTAACAAACACCTAAACAATTATAAAATGTTTGTTCAGTTTTGTATGATCCTCTAAGCTCTTACTTATAAATCTTTTATAAAAACTACAACAATCTGAAAGATGTGCCTAATTATTTAACAAGTGTGCTTTCTTAAAAATGATCGACGGAAAGAGGGCAAGAAAAACGTATTGGGAAACGCCACGTCGATTTCCCCAGAAAATTTTGGTCATTTTGGTTGAAAAGTGTCGGAAATTCTGACTTAGAGATAAAGTGGAGTACACAAAAGTGACGTGACAAATAACTTCAGCTCAATCTATGTTAATGTCAGCTCATTCCAAAATATCGTCAGCTCAATCCGGGATAGCATCCTTAATCCAGTTAAGTGGCTTGGTGGGCATTTTACAAGCTTTGATTTTGTTTCACCTGTCCCGTTGTCTGTCGGTCTGTAATCAAACCTTGCAAGTTACATTTGATCCACTTCCCGGTTACTGATTGAGCTGAAATTTTGCATACATGTGTAAATCGCGTGATAATGTAATATTATGATGACATGGTGCTGATCTGATGATGGAGCTGGAAGGTGGCCAAAGGAACTTAGCAATGAAACGACACAACCTCATCGAGTTGAACCCATCATTTGAATTGTCTTGGCGAGTAGTTTGTCTTTCAATGGTAACCAGGGTCTGAAATTGGAGCTGGAAGGTGGACATAGGAACTCTGTAATGAAACGACGCAACCCTATCGAGTTACCTCGTTTGATTCGTCTTGGCGAGTACCTACTTATACAGTAAAAGCTAGTCTTTAAAAAAAAGTTTTTTTAAATATAATACTTGTTTTACTCTCAGTAATGGTGTCTATTGCCTACTTATATACATGACAAGTTGCAACATTGTAGCGTTATGACATCATTAACATTAATTGAGTATATGCATATTTTCCAGAAAGATATTTCATAAATAAATTAGTGCGATAGATGTAAGCCTTCTTAGCTACGTCTCAGACACGACCTTATCTGCGGAAGTGGCCCATTCAAAAAAAAAATTGAACTATGTTCCTTTGGAAAATTCTATTCCAATTTAATACTACTATCAAAAAGACATCATCAGATACTTTATGCGCTTAAATCACGATATATAGGTATACATATATAGGATATTGAGGTAGGTACCTCAATCTGGTATTTCTTTAGAACAAAAATTAAGTGTAAATATTTACTAATTACTTGTTTATAATATTATATTATAGGTACATATATTTTAAGTCTCTCGTGGTTAATCCCAACAAACAAAAGGAAATACAGAACAAGTATTTTATACACACGTACCTATTTGTAAAAGTAAGTAAGTTCGTATAGGCCGAGTGGCTAGCCCTGGTGACAGAGTTTTTAGGCCGCCTGAAGGCCTCTGACATGACTAAACGGTTAAAACAACCGGGACCTACAATTTAAAGTGTCATCCGAACCACGGTAGCGCTCAGTTGGAAAATGCCACCCGTGGTCACCCATCCAAATACTATTTATGAACTTCGTTGATCAATACCTACAAGATAACAGTATCCCTTACACAGAAGTATATTGTTCCCATAACATGGCAATAATAAAGCACTGAGGCGTGGTTAAATTCTGACGAATACTCAGTAAAAGACGATTATGTATCATCGCACACCGTACAATCAAATTGGTTAACCACGAATTCTCTAAAATAATTAAATTGACATTAAACATTCTGTAGCGAAACTTGCTGATTTCATCAATCTTAAAATTTTGGTAGAAATTGCGCAATTTATTTGCCAGAGATGATGATGCCATATATTACATTTATGAAAATAATATTATAACATGTTATTTTCGAATATTAATACCTACTTATCAAGTCATATGAGAAAATGAAAAGTTTGACGAAAATATTTTTGTATCTAAATAAATTACGTAATTGCGAAGTATTTGAGTTTCAATTTACTTACTTAATAGAAAAAACAAAACATAGGGCACATAAGTGTTTAGGTAATAAATTAGGTATGTCGCCTGGCGAGCCAAACTCAATTTTTCATGGGGGTCGCCGGTTGGTAGAGGTGACGCGTGACCAGAATGCAGGCGTCTACTTTGGTCAAAAGCTCAGCATTGCCATTCAGCGAGGCAATGCTGCCAGCATTCTGGCCACGTTTCCTTCTACAAAGGGGCTTTTAGATTAAGCATTATGTTTTTTATTTAATTTTGTATTTATATTAGATTAGGTATTTTGTACATATTGTAGTTTAAGTTAGATTAAATTATATTTTGTGTAAATTAACTGTAAGTGATGATGTAAATGAAAATAGGAATTTTTCATTAATAAAGAAACAATAAATATGAATTTGGCTCTATCAGTAGGTATGGTTAGTAACTTAGAACCCTTTTAGATCATGATAGAATTCCTTGAAGATTTCCTGTTACAATTTATTTTAGTATAAAATGTACATTAACTTTGTATTACCATTAAATATAATTTTACCTTCCATGCTGCAATAAAGATTTTTATACTAAAATTAGTGAGCACAAAAAGAAGTGAAAAAACAATAGTTAAGAAAACATTGAGCAAGCGAAAGTGACAAAAAACATCATTTTTAATCTTATCTATTGTTTTCAAATGTGTTAATGATCGCCAAAAATAATTTGAGATATAATTTAAAAACTAGTTGTCATGTGACAATGTTATGTTGACTTACATAATTATCACAAAATTCTAAGTATCTAGTATTTCTAACTCTACATATCTACTTTGCAGTCATTTAAGCAAAGCTCATAAATAATAAAACATAAATAAAGAACTTACACAAGTATTGTTAGTTTAATTTAATCTGTAATTTGTAAGACCCTGCCTCACAACCACTGGGCATATGTTTAGGTATAAAAGAGCCGGTGAAACAAAGTTTTTATAAAAAAAGGATTTATTTAGTACGTAATGTATGAGTGTATCTAGAATTCTGGACTCTGCTTCAGTTTCAACACTAGCAGATCATTGAACCTCTACAGAATAATAGTTCAGCTAGTTGCCAAGTGGCTAAATATACATAAGTTCTCAAAGAGATGCAAGAAATATTCACAAATTGTAATTAATACTTCATCCAATTATTATTCACACAGAGAGCACAGTCGCGTCTGTTTTAAGCAAAGGGAAAGGGAATTTGACACCTTTAGGTGTCAAAATGTATCAGTTTTTTAATAAATAAAATATATGCAGTAGTTGTGCAACCTGCATAGTATGTTAAACTATATCTTGGGGGTATAAAATGTCAATTTTGGCAAAATATGTGAGATTGAAAACTATTTTTCACAAGAGAAAGCTAGCAAGTTATTCCCTCAATTTTGCCCAACCAGTACAGTTCAGCAAAATTCCAGACTTGAAATATGAGAAATTTCAATTACACTGCACTTTTCAGTCTAGGAGATAAATATATACAGTATTGAAAGCCTAAGTTCAAAATTTAATCATAATATATTACCATCTTGATCATTGTAATCATATTGATATAATATTCATTAAACATGATACAGGGTATTAATTTAGATTCTCAGAATAAATTGGAACTTAAACTTGTAATTACCAGACTCCAATATACCTTTTTAATAAAATGTATATGAGCTTGCTTAAGGAACTGTGACAAGGGTCTATTGATAATAACCTTTGAGATCTTATTTTCCAAAATTACATTGTATTTAATTGCAATGAAGATTGCTATTAGATTTTGACTTTTTATGGTACTTTGAACAAGAAAATGTGCCTTAGACTCAACAGTGCTTTAATATTTTAAAACAATATTGTATATTGGTAAGCACAGGTTGAATGGATAGAACAAAATCTGTTAATAGAAACAAATACTTTATCATAGACACATATAAAGACGAACATTTAATAATTATGGAAAAAAGGTCCTTAAACTTTATTACCTTTTTAATTCCTTTGTCCAGTAAATAAATAACCTACCCTGTGGCATTGGAACAATCAAAAGTGTAAAGTTTTTGATATGTTTTCTGCTATTGTCAGAGTTTCAGAGTCTTGAAAAGTACCTGCTAAAATTAATCTTTAAAACATAACAGAGTTTTTCAATTAAATTTCAATCAACACGCTACCTACAACTCTGATAAACTGTAGCACCGATTCACTATGAATAATATAATTGTCAAAAAAATTACCAATACAACAAGCAATCCCGTAACTTGACTAATTTTGTTGTGAAACTCTATTTAAGCCAGCTCCGAATCTCCACCAGCCAATACCAGCTGCAATCTCTTTGGCTTTCATACATTAATCACAAAAATAGGTGTGATTAAATATAAGCATCTCTCTACTCTATTAACTAGTAAATAAAGGCCCTTTTATCAATGTTCTGGACAACGAGTGTGTGGCAGCTGCACTGGGCGAGGCAGCTTGGTCTCCGAGGGTATGGCTGTGTGCACTATGATGGCCGGCTGTGTGGGAGTGGGCGCGTGCAGCTCGTGGCTCTCTCCTGGAGACAGATTAGCCAGCGCAGCCAAAAGGTCATGGTTCACGAGGGGCTCGCCCTCCTCCCGCGGCTCCCACCCCACCGGCGGACTGGACGGCGGCGATATCAGAAACTGTTTGAAAGGAGCTGGAGGTTTCAGATTCTTCAATGACACGGGTGTAACCGGCTGCGCGAAATAGCAATTGATACACGAATCGTAAAACTGATATTGATGGAGTTGAACACGAGCGTTAGCCGCCGCCAGGGGACTGTCATAGTTCACACGCAAACGCCTAAAGCTACGAAGCCATTGAAATGTTATGTTATCCGAAAACGTACGGAATAAATCCTCCATTTCTTTCTTCAATTTATCGTCGGCGAATATGTTGCTATGAATATTAGTAACTATAACAGATTTTGGCAGGTCGTTGAAATCGTCAACTTCGTCTTGTGTATCGCTTTCATGGTCAAAATTTGCAATATTAGGATGAATGTTGGGCATGCCATCCTCAGCATTTATGTAAACATCGTCGTCTTGAAAAGAGTCCTCGTCTTCTTTGTGAGCCATTCTCTCGAAGCTTAGTGTATTTGGGTCATCAAAGTTTTAGAATTGTGATGATTTAATCAGTTACCCATATGCATATACAAAAATAATGAAAAACTCTATCGATCCAATTTTAATGAACTTTCACATTCACAGGCAGAAACAGACCGCAGACGGTCGAACGAAAACAGAAAAATTCAAGTGACATTTCGATTGACGTCATAATAAATGTCAATGACGTCAGAAAAATATAGTCAATACCACAGATAAAAAACTGAAATTCTTGAATCGATCGATTTATGGAGTAAAGTTCACGCAAACAGAAATGTCTCCTATGTGGACATCACAAACTAAAGGAGAGTGGACATATTTTCAACAACCAACGTAAAGAATCCCCCAGACACCCGCGACATAGCTGAAGCTAGACAGCATCGTCCTTTAGAGTCGACCATCACCGTGAAGCAATGACTTCAATAAGGTCACTAAAAACGCTCCCGTATCTGTTTAAAGCAAACATGTAATTTAAACTTAATAAATAACTAGTCATAAAATTCAGCAAAATCTGTAGAAAGGAACATTTTTACACCAAAATCATTGAATTATCGTAATATTACTTTGCTTTGCGGTATAGACATAGTGAAAATCACATTCGAATAATTAAACGCACCCCGGAAAACATAGTTTTTTTTCGGTTTTTGTATAGTCTATGTTTACGTTCGTTTTCGTTCAATTTGTTCATTCGCCATTGTTGACTTGACGGATGTCGGATTGACAGTCTGTCTGTCTCGCTTCCTCGCTTGACGCTGTCATTTTTCAGTTGATTGTTGTTTGCTGGGATTTTTCTTAAAATTTATCTAATAATTGATGTGCAAATTGACTGTTCAAATATTGTAATAGCTTAATGCCATTGGAAGTTCGAAGTTTTGTGATTGAGATATTAAAATCTGCTATACTAGTATGAAAATGGCAGGTTTAGAATCAATGGCAATGGTCGTTGAAGAGGTTAAGCCTATGGAGAAGCCGGTTGATAGGGAGAAGGTGAGGCTCCGTTTTTGTCATCTTCCTTTATCTCTTTCTCTGAATAATCTGTCATATCACAATCTACTACTGTGTACTTCTCGTTATGATTCCAGACGTGCCCACTCTTGCTCCGAGTATTTTGTTCGACTGGGCGGCACAATTCGCCAGGAGACTACGCTAGAGGATCTGTACCCCAGAATGAGCTTCAGATATATACTTGGATGGATGCTACTCTGCGAGAACTCACCGGGCTCGTCAAAGAAGTAAACCCAGAGACAAGACGTAAGGGAACCTATTTTGATTTTGCGATTGTGTACCCCGACTTACGGACGCCGACATACCGCATGAGAGAGATAGGCGTTACATGCTCAGGACAGCGCGGGGGTGA
Source organism: Hypomecis atomaria (assembly GCA_964007245.1). NCBI lineage: Eukaryota > Metazoa > Arthropoda > Insecta > Lepidoptera > Geometridae > Hypomecis > Hypomecis atomaria. Next base: position 12,356,316 of record OZ023291.1, read on the forward strand.
CGATAACAAGACACTGTCACAAGTGAAGTTCCAGATTGGACATTATTTAGATATTTCAATCACTCCTCCGAACAGGATGCCTCCTCAGATGAGGCGCCCGCAACCATACATGAATAACAGGCCTTACTAATGGTTTACTAATTGTAATAAAATGTGAGCAAATGTGTGAACGGTAAATAAAAAGAAAGTTTATTGACTAAGTAAAGAAATAGATAAATAAATGTATGTTCTGGAATTCATGTAACAAGTTATCATTGATAATTAAGTGACACGTTTTGTCATACTTTAAAAATAACTGTGAATCTAATGCACCATTAAGATTTATGCAGAAACTAGTAGATTATTATTACAATTATAGTGCACAGCTATGACCAATTACAAAGGAAATTTAAATAAAAATCTGTACTGGTGTAAATAGACCCTAGATTGCATATATGGTCAATTCAATATGGGACTATGTATCTTGAATACATAATATCTAATGTGTATTAGAAAGTGTGATTGTGTTGTGTACACTGGTGTATGATAAAGCTTTTTTTTTCTCTTTTTACTTACATAATTCTAAGTGTAATGTGTTCAATTTAATGTTATGCTTAGAGTTATTTGGATTAGCATTTATATGTTTTGTCATTGAGGGTAATATAATTATGTATAATTTATTTATACATAAATGTTAGTTAAAAGTAATCAGTTTGAAGTACAGAGATAATTTTTAAACTGCTTGCTGTTGTAAATGTCCAAATTTACAACAGTGTAGTTTATTATGAAGCTTTTAGATTTATCGTAAAGGCTTATGAAAGCTCTAAATTTAATTACAGTAGAACGCCGATTATCCCAATTATTTGGGATCAGGATTGATTCCGATAATCGAAAATTCGGATAAGAAACACGAACTGTCACACATAGAATAAACTATATTAAGTTGAACAAACACAGTTCTACAACAATGCTTACTTAAACATCTCGATCAGAGTAAGTGAAGCTCGTCTCCGTGTGGCAAGAATTTATATTACGCTTAGGACCAATTCGGATAATTGGCGATTCGGTTACTCGGCTTTCGGATAATCGGCGTTCTACTGAGTGTTACTATAGGCCGAATCAATCTTCTTGACAGCTGTGAAGTTAGCTACAAGCAGCACAAACCCCAATCCTGACTGAAGCTTGCAAAACAGCTGAGTGAGGATTGAGTTTTGCTCAGCATGTAGCTTTTTTTGAAGTAGAAATTTGATTTAGCCTATACTCGTATCTTCTTCGAGCAAACATCTATAGAGTCACAATCAAAAAGTGTCCGTGCCAAAACTGCCCAAGTGCCTAGTGGGCATGCTTTTTAGTTAGTCGTAAGGCCATTGCATGCCGACTTTAACGCCGCGCGATGCGAAAGTGGTTGGTTACAAGCACTAATTAGGTGCCATAACGTCGAGCTTCGAGAAACGGGTCATTGTGAATTATTTTACAAATTATCTAAGTCGTTATTTATGACCTCGCTCAGACATTTTTACACTACTTTTACTTAGAGACTGTGGCTCTGTAGATATTTGCTCGAAGTAAATCTTCCTTTAATAAGTCATAACAAAAAAAAAAACAGGTAGAGAGAGTTATTCATAATTTACATAAGCCGAAAGGGAATGATTCATCCCATTATGAACAACTTATATTATGAAGCTTTAAACTTGGAACTCAAGGACAAATCTATTGCTCCTTACAAAATTACAACTCAGAACTGACAAAATGTACAAAACAGCTGATATTTTTCTTGAATCCAAGGTTGGCCTCATAGTAAAAGTTGTTCATATTGATGATCTGTGTCACCTTTTGGATGCCTTTGGGCTCAGTACACCCTTTAAGAATAATGCTGTATAGAAGTTTTGCTTTCAAAAGTCTTTAAAATATCATATTTATAATATGTTATTATTTTGATTACTGTATTCAACTCAAATCTGAGTAATGTCATCAAAATTGTGCAACCTTCAGGTAAGGCCATTATTATTTTCAAATAGGGGCTAACACCAAAGCTTTATCTTGTGTCAGTTGCCATACTAAATTAAAATAGTATCATGATGGTGTTTGAAATCCAAGGCATATGCTGTAAAAACAAAAAAGTATAAAACGCGAAGCATCATTTATTTGTTCTACAATAGTATTTACTGTGTTAAGTTGTTTTCTTATTCAGCTCAAAAACTTTTTTGTAGCACTTCTTTTCTTGATTATTTCATTAAAAAATGTGTATTCTTCTCTGATTATATTATTATAGTTATAGAAGACTGGCATTGGAATTAAAACTTAATAATGGATACCCACATTATTTTAGGTGGCATAGATATTGTATACCTACTCATTCTGACCAATTCAGAATTATTGTGTGTAGGGTTTGATTCCTTTAGTAAGAATACTTCTACAAAGCAAATGGGGTCAACTAACCTAGTGTAATAAAACTGTCTTCAATTATTAAAATTTTAGTCTTTTTATTTCCACAACATCATTCATCCATTGTATTTTAAGGCACATTGTGTGACCATCAATGGAATGTTACATCACAAGTATGTAACACCTACATGATTACTATGCTGTACTTAAAAATAGATTTCCCTAAAATAAATTATATTAAGCACTTAACACTAGTGATTGGTAGGTGATCTAAATGGCCTCTTAGATTTTTTGCCCATGTTGGCGAGATCAATTGTAATTCCATTGGGCAGAACGGCTTTGTTCTCCTGGTAGTCAATGAAACCTTTCTCGCTCTGCGGGTCTTTAGTCTTGTCGCACAGGATTCCGGTCTCGTAGTTGTATTCGCGTTTGAGACCGTCGGGATCGACGTACCCGTACTTGCCGCGCGTGACGCAGTCCACCCCGATGGTCTCTTCCTTGAACGAGCCATCGTCGTTCTCGAATCCCCACGTGATGCTTCCGTCGGGGTTCTCATCTCTGTATTTGCGAATGATTTGCGCAACGGGCTTCTTCTCCCTGTTATGTGAAGGTACATATTTCTGCTGCGGCGCGCTTTTGACTGGGGCGCGGATAGGCTCCTGCTGGGGTCTGGAGTATTGTCGCACCGGTTGAATGTTTAGCTCCTCTTCTTCAGGGAATGGTCTGGGTTCAGGTCTGAAAGAAGGTCTCTGAGGTCTGCTGGATAAAGGCTGCAGTCTCACGGGTTGGGGCTTAATTTGTTCTACTTTATTTGGAGCGAACGCCTGTGGTGGGAGCGGCCTGTACGGGGTAGGTCTGATCGGCTCCGGTTTCGGCGGAGACGGGGTCGACGGCGGGAACGGGGAGGAGTTGTACACGCTTGGGGGCTTCGGCTGCGACGTGGTGGTGATATCGAAGAAGTCGTGTTGAGGTTCGGGCGTCGAGAAAAAGTTGGGAGAGAAAGCGGTCGGCGTGTTGATTTCTACTTCATCTTCCGGTTCTTCCGTCACGGGCTTGGCGACCTCATCGAGAGACTGGAGGTTGGGTCGCGGCGCCGCGTCCACGGATTTGAAGGAGGGCCTCGCGAGACCGGGCCGCCTGATCCTGGGGACTCCACCACCGACGGGGGCGGCCTGCAGCCTGCCTTGCCTGAAGCCACCTTGTCTTCCACCGCCCAGTGGTATAGCCCCGGGAATTTGTAATCTGGGAGGTGCGGGTCCGTCATATTGCGCATAGGCTGTGACTGCGCACAGCATACATATCTGAAATGAAACAAAAGTGACGTAAGTATTTTGTCTAGATATCCAATAAATAGTAGGCATATTGAGCTGATGAAAGTACAAGTATTTTATGATATCACACATTTCTGCGAAGCAAATCGAGTATCGAATCAAAGTGGAGGTCTTAAATTAAGCTCGATTTGGTTGAAGGAATGTCTGCGTTAGCGCAACGAGCAGGCACGGCATACTTTCCAGTAGACCTTGCTCACAATTAGGTACGTCATATAACACCTGACTTATGATCGAGTTGATAGTATCGCGACACGCCTTACTCTAGTTCTATTGTCACAATACGTTGCCTCACGTAGGCAATTAACTGATAAACGTCTGGTCAAGTTCTTGGTTCTTTGCATTCCATGAAATAGGTAGGACAAATCAAACATTAAGACTCGTTGTTTCCTTACGACCACCAAAAAAGGAAGAATTGAAACACGAATTTTGAAGTACCATATTATTCTATTCTTACATAGTATAAAATAAAGTAGCTATTTTCGTTTGTTTGTTTGTCTGTATGCTTAAATCTTTAAAACTACGCAACGGATTTTGATGCGGTTTTTTTTAATGTATAGAGTGATTCAAGAGGAAGGTTTATATGTATAAAAATTCCCGAAATTCCCACGGGAACGGGCACAACGCGGGTAAAACCAAGGGGCGCTGCTAGTCTATACTATATTATTATTTTCACGATAAGTATGTGTAAAGATCTTCAATGGCATTTTCATAACACAGAATGAGAGTCGTTCTGAGGTAACTCATCCAGGTATACCTACTCCATTTATTCCTAAAAAATATGTAGGTAGGTACGTGTAGATTTTTTGCCCGAGATGCAGTGCAGACGAAATGGCAAGGTTCAGTTAGTAAATCATTTCTATTTTAGTATAGTCTATTGCATTCAGCAAACATTTAATAAAGTAGTGGCACTATGTTTTATAAATACTAATCGTGAAAGGTTACGCGTAGCTGCAACATATTTTTGCGTCATATTTCGTAAAAATACCTACCTAGGTACCTACCTACAAAATAAACCCATGCTATGTCTGAGACTTTGAAATATGTATTACAATACAAAGGTATTTCGTAAATAAGGTTACAGCAGTTAAGCTCTACTTTCGTCACTGTAGTGAGGAAATTGTGTTTGTAGAGTTAACCAGTTAGAATTAATTAAAGTAACGTAGACAGTCTAAAAAGATTTGGGTGATCTGCTTGAAAAATGTAGATACCGAATGAAACTCATGAGTATAAGGTACTAGTGCATGCAGCAGCAGCGGTCTATAGATTCGCCGTGTTGCTACACCTACAGGTTTCTGTGTATTTCTATGATACCTATGTATTCGTATTCCATAGCTAGGCATAGTCTGCCAACGTGTCTGTTTACGATTCGCCGGACGACACTAGCATTGTATTTTATAACATGTATTGTATTTTTGTGTATTCTATATAAGCGAAAAAACGTCATAATAAGAATATCCGCATACATATTATAATTATTTTTGCAAAAAAATGGTAAAAAAAATCAATAGTGTACAAAATTCGAATATTTCGCTGTAATTGCTTACATTATTGTTGATTTTTCAAAAACGGCTCAGCCTTGTTCTGTAAAATTTAAATGGGACCACCTTTCGAACTAAAAAATAATATTTCGATTCGGTTCACAATCGGCGAAATTATCGATGAACATCCTTACATAGTATAAAATAAAGTCGCTATTTTCGTTTGTTTGTTTGTTTGTCTGTATGCTTAAATCTTTAAAACTACCTACGCAACGGATTTTGATGCGGTTTTTTTTAATGGATAGAGTGATTCAAGAGGAAGGTTTATATGTATAAAAATTCCCGAAATTCCCACGGGAACGGGCACAACGCGGGTAAAACCGCGGGGCGCTGCTAGTACACAATAAATACTTACAGACGAATATAGAACCTCCTCCTTTTTGGAAGTCGGTTAAAAAAAGTATTTATCTGCTAAGTACCTACCTAACTATAGAGATCTAAATAAAGAAAATAGCCCGACGCACACTAGATGAAAACATTTCGCAATCGATCAAGTTGTTTCTACGTACACAGGTGACATAGTTATAGAACAACCTTTCTTAATATGTTTGACAACGCCCCTTGTGGGCGCTGGAGGCTCGAAAATCGAGCGTTAATATACAGTAGTCATTGTAAAGTGGTACCGACAAACAAACTTGAGTCATTTTTCGCCTATTTTTACTTCCCCACATAAATAGGTACAATTATAGTGCTCAAATAATGCTGCTTGTCATGAATGAGGTACTCTTCGCTTTTTTTTACAAAATCCTGCCAAATGTTTCAATTGCATCCTGCAAGAAAATGATAATAATATTTGTCCTATAAGGTCAGCATAGTTACGTCCGCTATAACAGACAATCAGCTCAGTGGCTTAACTAAATTAGGCTTTTGGTGAAGAACAATACAATCATAACAAAATAGGTAGCTACCTAAGTCACAGATGTGCTACGGATTAGTAAATACGGTATCAAGCTCTAGGTTTAGGTATTCCATATTTTCTCTATTTTATTGGTATGTACCTAGGTAATTTAGTCATATATATTTTAGTATGTTGATATGTATTTATTTTCCCAGCAGGTGTACTTATTTGTTCCATAAGTACCATATTATATGAATAATTATACATTTTGCTTATAAATGCGACCTAGATCGCGCACTGTCTGATTTGAATATCCTTGAATAGGTACTTATTGAAAAGTAATATCAGAAATAAGCACATTAGACATATAAGTGTATTAACGTGTAAGCGTATTATGTATTAGCTGTTATTTTTATACGCGTTTTAAACAAGGTTTGCTTGCTACGACACCAATGTTTAGTAGATCCCGAAAAGGAATCAGAGAATCTCTTATGTAATTGTAGGAATAGTGTCAGTTAATAAAAATGGTTCCATAATCCTAGATATTTTGGCTAGCACGAGTACAATAATCTCTATGTATGGGATAGCATTGTTACAAAATATTTTGTAACTGGTAGCACATTCATGAGTGACACTGGTGGGCCTACTTCTGATCTTATTTTTATTGTATGTAATATTACGCCACAAGCCTTAAGGTATTGATCAATTACAAACGTTTACTGCCCACATTGGCAATTGAGCAACTCAGCGAGTGCGGTTCCACTTGTTGTCGACTTGATGGCGGCTATTGTTGCAACCACGCGAATTTTCCAAGTATTTTATTTAAACAACAAAAATTATGCTAAGTTTCTTGAATTTTCTTTTAACATTATTCAATTATACATCTCCTGAAGCGTCTAAGTCTAATTGTACTACAAGGTCTTTTAGTTTATGCGTTTTTTCGGATCCACAGACTATCGTCCTACGTTCGGTTCTGATATTTTTAATCTAAGTAAGTATTTTATAGGTATTCTAACATTAATAAGACTGATAATAATTGTTTAATTTGTTAAACTACAGCCAGTCCAAGTAAGTAAGTGGTTAGGATGTTATTTTTTCAAACTTGTAGAGACATGCGGCGGTATTCTGTTATAAAACTGAATTGGTATTAAATTATAGAATTTGCGAAGCTTATAAAATTATTTATTTTAAAATTTGCCCAGGTAAGTATAGCCATGGAAATCGCCATAACAATTACAGCAACGCCGCTTTCCCAAATCAGTGGTAGTTTAGCCATCGTGTTGTAACACATGGCCTTTGTTTTTGTTTATAATTATGCCTCAGAAGACAAGGACATGGAAAGTTTATTGAACTTCTATTGTTGCGTGCCTTCCGACGTATAGGCGTTGCGTGCGAAGGACATTACTTGTTATGCTATCGGTGTAATTGCATCTATGAATCACGACAGACATTTCTCGTGTGAATTTACCACTTTGGGGAAAACAGATTAGACACGGACAGTATTTGGTAGCGTTAGAACTCTGGTAGAGTTCGCATACGAACTTATCTAATATCTATTCGTACCTGTTGTGGATGTTAAAATCTAACGATTTACGTGTTTCACTTAAGTCTTATGTATATTCCTAACCGACCACCTAGGTGGTTGGTTTGGGTGGATCGTTAGGAAAAATCTTTTTTTTAATATCTTATTGCATTTACAAATTGTACATATCAAGCTGATATTTCGCGCAGGGCTTTGAACTGTCAAAGTTCAAAGTACTGACACTGAAATGTTTAAGGAATTTGTATATCGCCGCCCCCGGAGAACAAAATGGCAATCGCAAAATCACAACTTTCCAGGAAAAATAAAAAACCGTTTTTCGTTGATTGCTGATGATTCACTGAACAGTATTGTAAGTGAATGAGCTCATATGAAAGATATTTTTTTAAATATTTTTTTTGTAAAAGTATTGTAATTAACAGTAGTATAATTAAATAGATATTAACAAAATAAGATATTGATAAAAAATAATCAACGTCATTTTTTTTCAATGTCCGTTGTCTTTTTATTCTCGGTTCATTTAAGCGAAAACAAATATTGCAATATTGTATAATAATTTTATTCAATGATTATTAACAGCTCAATTGTCGAAATTTAATATCACTTACCATTGTATCCTCGTTATAAATTTTCCATTTTTGTATGGTAATAGAACTTTGGACTGTTGTTCTTGCCTTCAAAATGAAACAAATTATTGGTAAACACGATATTGCCAAACACGGTATATTTTTACTAGAATAAAATGACAACATCCATAGCACTATTTTTATAGACTCGTTTGCACGGGAATATTGTGGCTATCGAAATTATCATTTTGATACTAGTTGAAAATGTTTACTATTGTTATCTGGCAATTTTATTCGCGAAACTATTTAGGTAATAAAAAACTTCGAATACTATTGCATTATTTTATAACTTCATGATTAACGACAAAAAAATTATGAAAAAAATTGTATAGATGTATTAAGCTCCATTAAAGTCGAATATGGTATAACATTAAAATCAAGACAATAGCGATTGTCATTTTGTTCTCCGGGGGCGGCGATATGTAATTCAATTCGTATGAACTTGCTGACGTAAGATGTAAAATAGCGGTCCAATATTTCTTTAGACCTAAAATTATTATTTCAAATATGTAAGTACAAAACAAAGTATGAAACGTGAAAATAATAAATAGGTATTTATTATTTTATCATGCCGGAACTGGTAATAAAATACTTATTTCGCATCTACAATAACTGTCATATTTATTTATTAAATCGCAAAGCAAGAGATAAACAAAAGGTAGTTCGACCAACTCTCATTGTTAAGGTATAAAAACCATAATTGCATCAGTTGATGTGGAATGCCGGTGAGGCTAGGGCGGGTACCGAGATCTGAAAGTGCTAAGGCCGCCCGGCGCCTTGCTTCCGCCAGTCAAGGTTGGACCGGCGACGAATCATAGACCAAATAAGTAATGTATCACTTACACGCCGGCAAAAACATACAAAACTTGTATGCCAACTTATGTAAGTGAACCAGGAAATGCGCGAATTATGTGGACTGATTCGGATAAGAATTTTGGTTACTGACTTGATTTACTCACAGATATGCAGTTGCTTCTATAACTAGTATGTTTGTTGACTTTGAAAAGCATGTTTCATGCCAGTCTCAACTTACCTAGCACAAATAGAACTTGTTCTTGGACGGTTCTGTACCATAATAAAACATTTAAATAAAAATATACTTTATTTTACGAGTCACGTTGTTTTGCTTATGTTATACCGTTTTTATCTCATAAATCAAACATAAAAGTCATAAATAATTATTTTTGCGTATATGGGTACAATAAAGAAAAGGTAGATGTCATGTCGTGCAGGGAGGTGAAAACACTGGCAGAAGACCGCAAAAGACCGCGAGACGTGAAAGTTGCTCCACCGACAAGAGCCCTGTTTTAAGTTCTGATGATGATGATAATTTGGGTACAAATAAAGAAACAAATAACCGCCATATTCGGCCTTTCGGCATGCAAAGACATTAATTTTAAAAATACTAGGTTAATTCGGTAAAGTGTTACCCGTTTTTATTTCTGATTTTTAATTTCGGCCCATTTGTATTTACTGTTTAGCCATGTTAGAGGCCTCAAGACGGCTTAAAAACTCCGAAACCGGGGCTAACCACCCGGCCTATACGATCTTACTTATTTTCTTAAGAAAAAACATTTTCGCTAGCAATCGCATTTTCAATTTTGAGGTAATGTTCTGATTGATTTTTTTTTTCAGTATTGCGATCAATCCTCGCTGTCTTCAGGCTGAAACCAGCACAATGCAAATAGAGAAAGTACAAATAGATCGCTTCTTGTTTTTGGCTATAGAACCCTAAAATAACAACATGAGTAAAATGATAGATAATAAATATGTGGGGACCTTACGTAATTTTCTTTCTTCTATATACGAGATTATTGTACTACCCCATTAACTTATGTTTGGCTAACCCGGCCCGCTAAATAACTTACAATTTGTTGACAATAAATCTCAATCCTAATCAGTTTTCCACACAATTCTCTTCAATTAGCCAGTCATACCGTCACGCCTTCGTATCTTCTTAATACATTGAACGCGAACATGCAACGCTCATTTACAAGTTTAGTTACCTTTAAAATTATCTAATACTTAGTAAACAATGTTCCTATTAACTAATAAACTACAGGTAATGTTGCGCACGCCATATGTTCAGTGATTTCAGATTTTTTTTCATTATTAGGTAGGTACTAATATGCTACGTAATGATCTCTAAGTCTCTATGGGCCTTATAAATAAGCTCCAAGTAGCACAACGAGCTATGGAGAGGGCTATGCTCGGAGTCTCTCTCCGAGATCGAATCTGGAATGAAGAGATACGTAGAAGAACCAAAGTTACCGAGATAGCCCAGCAGATTGGCAAGTTGAAATGGCAATGGGCAGGGCACATAGCGCGGAAGACTGGTGACCGATGGGGTCAAAAAGTTTTCGAGTGGAGACCACGTACCAGCAAGCGCAGCGTATGACGTCCATCCACAAGGTGGACGGACGCAGGATCGCGCTGAATGCATGCCGCTACCGGTCTAATTGGAGATCTATAGGGAAGGCCTATGTCCAGCAGTGGACGTCTTATGGCTGATGGATGGAATATGCTACTACCACTAATACCTGTACTATAATGTAATTATTTTTTATTAAACTACCTTAATTACTGTAATGTTATTAATTTAATAACTTAAATGGCGCAGTAGGTACCTACCACTTTCATCAGTTACAAACATTGTCATCATTGCAAATTAATTGGAAAATTGTAACAGGATAATAATGCGCCTTCTTCAAACTACAGTACAACTTATAAAGCCAATTCATCTTTGCATGTATGTCCCATTTACATAAAAAATATACTTGGTGCACTGTAATTAGAGATGATATTGTTATTTTTAGGTAATTCAGTAGCGTTTTGGGACGCAGATGTTTCACCTTATAAACTGACGAAAACTATGACTCAAAACTGATCGACTTAAAATATTTCTAATGTGTATTGTTCCAGCACAACATTTTGAAATTGTTTATAAGGTAACTGAAACACCATTAAGCGGAATTTGGGATGGAAACATCTGAACGTATAAAACCTTACTGCGATAACCGCAGGGTACAGTTTATTGAACAAAATAGTGATAATAGAAAATATTTTTGTCGCTAAGTAGGTAAGTAAGTTACCCGTATGGTCCGGGTGGTACTGACCGAGCGTCAGGAAATATCTTAGACTCTATTGTACTTTATCAGCCTTTTAAATAGTCCCACTGCGGCGTTAATTGTTTATTAGTACTGGACTACCGTGGTGGATGTGACCCAAACACCCTTCGTTTGGGTCACATCCACCACGCTAGTCCAGTGCTTCACACCATCGAATCTCTTCTATGGATGTATGCAGGCTGCCTCACTCTGACCATACTACAATTTCACACGTTTTCTTTCGCCCGACTACATTGATTTAAAATAATGCCTATCTCGAAGCTATTGTTGGGGTATGAATGCGTACGTCTTGCACTGAACTATTGTGGATTCAAAAAGAGTGTTTGTAGAGAGTGATCAAATCGAATCAAGTTGGTAAAATTGGAAACTTTTCAGTTTCTTTGTATCTACTCGTACCTAAATATATCGTTACAATATAAAATATCATAAACGTTTAAATAAACAAAGGTTTATATTTATTAATAGTATTACAATCATATGACTATTCCATCATATAAGCTGACCTCACGCAATTAATTTAGTTTTAGTTACGAAGTGGCTTATGCATTGCATATTGCTTACGATACAAATTACTTAATCTAACCTTCATTGCATTCCAAAAGTAATCCTGAATTATCAAATTAAGTATTCTATTTGTTCTGAATATGTGTCATGTGCAAGTTCAACTAGTTAATTAACTCATTCTCTAAACTTGTAGTAAGTTTGTTGGGCTGTCAACTTTGCTCCGTACAAAAGACTTCAACGCGCGCTGTAAGCAACTTGCACGTTTCTATTCCGTATTGTTGTCCGTATATCTATGCGGTTGTTTTAACCACATAGCCATGTCAGAGGTCTTCAGGCGGCTTAATAACTCTGACATCAGGGCTAGCCACCGGGCGTAAACGAACTCACTTATTCCGTATTGAACATAACTCACTACAACTGCAAGGGTTTGTGTATGGTTATGTAAATGTGTGCATTTGTTTCAAAGAAACTACTAGTCTAAAAATTAAAATAATACAGATTATGATCAAAACTTGATACGGAGTTAACTTGTATTCTTTGCTAACATATTACCTATGTAAATGCGTTTATATTGTTTATTTAGAAAAAAAAAACTAAGATTCTAAAGTTTTGCGAGTGCAATTGCAACGCGTAGTTGGTTTTAAATAAATGTAAGCCACGGTGCTCTGCTACACACTTTTGCTTTTGCATAATAAGATACATATCTTTATTGAGAAATGTTGAAGGCAATGGCATTATTAAAGCGCGCAAAGTTAATTTTACAAGTCATGATTAAAGTATTTATGTTTAAACTGAACTGAATGTAAATATTCATGGAGTATTTTATACAACAAAGAGCTTTGTGATTGCTGATTTGAATCTTTCAATTGTTGTTATTTATCAACTCAGGTATACGTTTAGTACTTGAACTAATTCTTACAAAGGTTCAATAATAATAGCCAGTGCCGACACTGGAAGTACGTAGACGCTTGTTTGTGCAATAGTTAACTAAAGTTTTACAAAACTCACAAAGGCCTGCTTAAAATTTTAAATTATCCTCATTCCGTTCCCACAACCATTACAAAGTTTAAGTAATGTCTATCGCAAAATTTCAAAACTTATTATCAATTATTACGCTTTAGACCGGTACTATTATCAAAACTTGACTTTTGCGGTGAATGTATATGATTTAATGTACCTAATGTGTTGAAACAGGACAAGTTATGCGTATCTAGAGCCAGCTGTAATAGCGGGCCCGAGTAACGCAATGCTGGTCTGTAAGACTCGCTTGTTTACGTAACTATCCTATTTTAATATGACAACGGGATGCCGCCGAATTATCGCCATTCTGGACAACAATCTGTTCCGCTTTGGTAATCATAAAGGGCACGATCTTGTTGTGAGGTAAACTAATGTAACACATGAACTGAAACGGTCTGTCATCTCACTCGGTTTCAAGGTTGCAATCGATGTCAGCTTCGAATGCCATTTGTCTTATTGACTTGGATTCGATATTATTTTGTTACTTGCAGCGCCTCGCGATTTTACCCGCTATCGTAGAAAAAATAACCGCATTTTTTGAAAATAAATATTGGCAACTGCCTGACTTGCTTTCACCTGCTTTCATACAAACTGATTATTTTGGGCAAAAGTATGTTAAGTGTTGACCCATAATTGGTTACGTTATTTTCAATTTTCACTTAAATCCTGCAAAGCTTTTCAGTATGAACTAGTAACAAACACACAACTCCAATCTTCTGCACTTAGGTATAGTATTGGTATGATTTGAACAGCATTCATTGAAACGCAACATAGAGCTTGATCGGTACCAATAAGTCGATTTATATTCACGTTCATACTTCATTTACGTACAGCAACACCGACTTTCACGACACTGTGTCCTTAAAATATTTTAGTTCACTTTTTTGTGCAACTAGCTGGTATTTAAGGTGATCTTGTTAGATACTCGTAAGTTGAATTTATTACCGTAATTAAAATGCACTAATGGATTGTTTTGGATTTTGACACTGATTAAATTAAGCTGTTTTTTTAATTGCACAATTAGTTTATTTTAAAATTTGTGACGTTTTTAAAGAAAGGGATTGAAAAATTCAAGGTGGGAAATGAGGAAGCGTTTCAAAAATAAGCGCCCTTGGTGGACGACGCGTCGGTACTCACCAGTAATATACGCATGATGTCCTGTGGGCGCACGTCACTACCACGCCGCGAACCACCAAGAAATAAAGGAAACGCCTCCCGCGCAAGCTATATGAGGTCGCCCACTCTCGCCCTGGCTGAGACGCGACTACCATACCTTATTGCAAGGTGACCAACTGTGAACGCATGCTCCGGCTGCGCGCGCCCAGCCGAGTGCACCACCACGCAAATCGGTAGCGGTGGACCCCCAAATACCGCTAAATGAGCTAATTAATAAAATTCGGCTGTTTTGCGTATTCATATGTCATAGCTCGTAACTCAATTGTTTGGTCCCATTCCGTATTTTGACAATGAATATTGATAAACTGTTATAGTCGCTATAGTACGGCAACTGAGCATTTATGAAGCCAAAACATGTAGGTATGGCAAAGAGTTTTTTTTTGCTTTACACCAAATTTAGTCAAATCCATATTTTCGTATAAATAAAACTAGTAAATATTTTTCTTAAGCGTCATGTTTTTTATAGGTAGATAAGGGCTACATTTGGCTACCAACTCGCCTGATGGAAAGCGAAGTTGTAGCCGAAGATGAAGTGAGTAGACCTAGAAGATACCTATTGACTTTTGACTTGAAGATATCCAAATTGTAATTGTCAGGAAACAGAGACGGAGGCACAGCATTCCAATCCCTGGAGGATCAAGTTAGTACGAAAACATCACTCTGATCCAGGAATAACTATGGTCAAAGAAACATTGTACAATACCATATAATCACTAAAAACCCTCTGTAACAGTACCTACTCATAGCGCATTTGTCACTCTTAAACTTATACTAAACTTTCAACTTATACATGAACAAACTGATTGTTGAACTCAGCAGCATGCATGTAGGGTGTTCTATTGATGGGCTGCAAGTTAACAATTTAAGCTATGCCGATGATATGGTGCTGCTGAGTCCATCAATTAGTGGATTGAGAAAGCTTGTCCGTACATGTGAAGTGTATGCCGAAGGTCATGGCTTACAATATAATTGTAAAAAGAGCGATATTCTGGTATTTACAGCAGGAAACAAGGCGCCAGGACTCGTACCTCCGATATTTATGAACGGCGTCGCCCTCAATATAGTGAATCAAATTAAATATCTGGGGCATATAGTTACATCCGATTTAAAGGATGATAATGATATTGAGAGAGAAAGGAGAGCATTAGCGGTGAGGGGAAATATGATCGCTCGTAGGTTTTCTCGGTGCTCCATCCCTGTTAAAGTCACTCTTTTCAAGGCATTCTGTCAGTGCTTTTATACAAGCAATTTATGGGTTAAATACACTCAGAAGTCAATAACCGCCCTCCGAGTACAATATAATAATATTTTCAGAATGCTGTTGGGGCTACCTAGGCACTGTAGTGCATCGGGCATGTTCGCCGAAGCCAGAGTGGATGGATTTCCAGCCATTATTCGAAAGAAAGTAACATCTTTACTCAACAGAGTGAGAGCGGCCACAACATTATTCTGAAAACCATTAGCCATAAATATGATTGTCCCATAATAAAACATTAGGTAAAAACCATTATACCAAATAGTAATAGTTCCCTATATTTAAAGTAATAAGTAGTTTTTCGCATGTCGTATCTATTTGTTTGTGTAAGACGAGTCTATTTTTTCTTTTTTTGTATCAATCTCATGTGTGTATAGTATAATATTAGTTTGTAGGTTTTGTGTATTTCTGTGTAATTTCAATATGGACCAAGTTGTCTGAAATAAAGTTTATTATTATTATTATTAAAATACGTACGATTGCATTGTAAATCAGAATTTGCAATTAAGTTGTTTTAAATAATTTTACTATTGTATATTTCTACACCTACATTGCCGTACCTAGAAATTTTCTCTAGGGGCAGAAGCCTACTTTGTAAAGAAAAAAACAAGTTTTCTGGGGTGGTCAAAGAAGTCTCCAGGGTGGACAAGGGCTACCTGTATTCCCCCTAGCTACCCCATGCACATCATTTCCACACTACCGACATACTTTAGTGCCAAAATTAAACCAGGAAACAAAGAACGATAACAATCTAAGATGCTTCGGTTACATACCTAGTCCGATACTTAAAGTAGAGATGTTAATTTTTGCGATCTAAATCAATCAATCACAACCAAAGACCTTATTAAGGTCTTTGATCACAACACTTACGTGAATGCAAATGCACTTTACGTACGTATTGAAGATGGCATGTTAGGATTTATTCTATAAGAGGTGAAGGCTGTGTTACAAAATCACGTTACATTAAATGCCAAAGTTTGTATGGTGTCTATGTATTTGCTCTAATAAAATCGAATCATCTTTGGTATTTGTCACCAATAAACTCTGTGAGAGCAGAACTGGTTTAGACGTAATTTAGAATGATAAGCATTTGTCTTTCATAAGTAGAGTTTTGAACAGTGCTTGCTAGAAAATATAGGCTGAAACTGTTCTGAACTCAGCCTTTGATAGTTCACTGTTGAGCATAGGCTTACCTTCGCAGGATGATTGTTTCAAATACTACCACGCTAGCCCAGTGGAAGGTTTGGTATAACATCTAAACTCTTTTCCAAAGCTTTGCAGGTTGCTTTATGATATTTTCCGTCAACTAAGAGACGTAGAGAAACTGACCTTATTTGAATCTTCACTGGATGTTGATCGAAGTATTTGGAGTACCATCGTCCCAGCTGACGCATTAGAGACGCACTGTGGATGCTTCCGAATGAAATGCGTCTATTTAATTTTGCCAATTTAGTGAAGTCAAGTTATGGCTTCATGTTTCACACAATCACTATGTATGCATTATGCGTTATTTCATCATGTATTATGTAGCATCTTCAGTGGGTACCTTTACTAGTGGCGGTATTGATCCGTGGCTTACCTAGCCCTTATCTATGTTACTTCATTAATAAATCTTTCTTATCTGAATAAAATGTTTTAAAAAATCTGCCAGAGTATTTGGTCCTACTTATGATTGCAAAAGTGCTGACGTTCGATCTAATTCGTCATGGCTCTTCTTCAGACGTTGTTTTGATTTGTAAACCAATCGAAATGCGCGTGACATGGAAAGTGAGGCAATGCTCATTGACTTTTAGTCATTTTCGGATGGCAATGTTTCTATTAAACCGTGCAAAGCCTTCATAAACCCGTAATAAACATTGCGGACGGATATTGCAATTCTGGGTGTAAATGTCGGGTTTTGCATAGGAAGTTTATGGCAGTATAACTTTGTTAGCAAAGCAATCCAAAAGGTGACATGGCATACGACATCCTTTTTTAACAAGTGGGTGCATCGACTACGCGGGTCTACGCAAATGTTTTGTCATATTTTCCATCTGTATTTAGGAAGGCTGTCATGATTTCATCGCGCATGTTAACACAATAGCCTAAATTATTTCTTGTTATTATCAATATCTAACCCTTAGTCTAAAATTTTGACTGAGAGGGACGTACCTACCTACTAAATTATATATTATGTGGGACGTCAAAGCCCTGTTTACTGACCCTTCTTAATGAAATCCTAGTCTCTGGAACAAGGCATTTTCTCCCATCTTTTCCAAGTATTCGAATCTGGCTTTAGTCTTTACAATATTATTTTTATGATTTCGCTTACGCTATCAAAATTCCAAATCCCAAATTAAATTAAGATGGCTCTTGGAATGTGAAATTTACCTGATATAGTACTAAAAATATTATGGAAGTTGATATTTTAGTCCTAGGCCACATGAAGTGGATAATTTTTTCTTCCAAATTATTCAATGTACCAATGTAATCTTTTTCATAAAATTTTGTATTTATGCTAATATCTATGTATCTACGTTTCGGATGTTAAAATAGCTTTAGCCGCATATTATGTGGCTGTTATCGATCGGGTGTGAAAACGTGTGACCTAATGATTTAGCCATTGTAGGATGTGCCGAAGTCGACAGGATAATGCATTTAGGCAGTTACATCAGTGGCATCCACAGTCTGGTCACGCGCGCAGGAAAGTGTAGCAGCATCACAACGAGTGAGAGTTACCACAGACTGCACAGACCACATCCATAACACTAGCGACATACATTCCATCTGCGCCTGTACTGCGACCAATGTCTGCCAGCTTGAATGAGATTCTTTTGAGGCAAACTGTGAACTTAGTCACATTAATTTTTTTAAGTAACGTGGTATATACAAAATATGGCAATACATATTTTGCATCAGAAGGATTAAGTTTTTAAAATTGTCTACATTGTGAAAAAAAATGTGGCATCTCTTCGCTTAATCGCTCTCAGTGAATCGAAGTTAAGAACTCCAAGATTCATAACCTGTACCAGCACAGTAGATATTACTTACTGCTTATTGCTTCCATTATTGTAAAGACTAATGTAAGAACTCTGAGAGTTCTTTATATTCTCGGGGTCTGCCAACCCACATTTGGTCAGTATGCTAGGTAGAGTTAGATGTGGTCTTATCTTATCTACCTACAAGGTAGACATCTAACTCTAACCATAATGATGACCTGTGCTCTGCATTGAATACAGCCCATCTAAACGCGTTTGATAATGGTTTGATAAATGCACTTCGTCCATTTGCCGGTAAAATATCTACTTATGTTTGCCCCAGAGTACAGCTAGTTTCCAATAATGTTTACCTAACTCAGAAAAGAAAGCATTTTCCGACAGCATTCTCACAGACGTGTGCACTTGCCTCGGTTTCGCCGCAAACTTGATATGATTTTCCGACGCGTCCGGTCATTTATAAGCGAAATGAGTTATTACATACTTGTATTAAAGCCTGAATAAATATGTACACGAATAGGTACATATTTGTATCATAGATCGAGTGTGATAATCTTACCCCAAGGGGTGGTGATCCGGTTATTTTGTCTAATTTGGAGTAGGTAGGTATATGTACAACATTTTAGGTGTTCATTATTGATTATTCACATCAACTGTGTATAAGTATAAGGTAAATACTTTCGTAAGATAGGTATTGTGCTTATTTAATTTATTTAGTTGTTAAATAGCGAACAAATCTTACTATGGAAACTAACATGGTTTTCGCACATTTTTATACTTTATGCAACGGGAAAAGATTCACATAATTAAATGGTCGTAACGACTACAGTTTCGACCGAATTATGCGGTCTTTCTCAAGTTGGCTAGTGCTAGCGCGCGGAGCCGTCTCGCAGGGCACTGAGACACAAGAGACAGACTAAAGAACAAATTGTCATGAAAAATCTTATTTCCTTTTTTTATTGAGGAAATAAGTTTGGAGTAGGTATGTATAGTACCTATACAACATGATTTTATTAGTCGGCTCGGTAAGGGAGTTATAGAAACAAATTTTTGGGGATCTCTATCTTCTCTTTGCATACGTCGATGATAGGTTGGTATTAAATTAGTATAGGTGTACTCGTATATGTCATCACCACAAATCGGTTTACGTATATAAGTGTTTTAGATCTAAGATTAACGGAGGTACCTATATGCATGGAAAATGCATCTTAAGTAGGCACTTAATATAAATCGGGCCAATAACTTGTAGAGAATTACAATAAGATTTACTTTAACATATTGTCACAAAACGATTTCCTAGTAAACGGACGTGCTTTGGTTATTCACATGTGATTGATAGATTACTTTATAAACACTGCTCTCGCTTTAGGCAGGTGCCAACGTTGCCATTTGGCCATTCTGCCTTTTGGGTTACTGCGTTGATATACCTCTCTGTTTAAGAGCTTTCCCCATTAGATCTTATATTTCTGGCCAATTAATTAACTAGGTATATCAAAATATACCTAGCAGCTTGTAACAATCCTGGTCGCGAAACCAAATTGTAACAAACCTAGCCTAGCCTAGCCGAAATGTAACATGCCTAGCCTAACCTGCCTAATTAACCTCATTTATAAACCTAAGAAGAGTTGAAACTATTTTAAGAAACCTGTCTAAATTAAAATGTCTATGAAAATGATTATAGAACCTTGATTTGCTTTCAATGGTTCCTAGGTTTATGTCAAACTAGCTTTGCGTCCTGATTCCACTTGATTGTGATGAAATTATGAAATGAACCTCATGAAAGAAATATCCTAAGATGTTAAGAATGCATTAAATATCGAAACAGATATTCAATAAGATCCCAACTTACATTTCGTAATGATAAATATCAAGAAATACAAAAAACTTTACTATGAACCTCGTAGGTTCAAGGTAGAATTATACTCCTAACGCCATCTGCTAGATAAAAGACAGTCTACATTTTGATACTAGTATTCTGCAGTGTTATTCTTATTTATTTACCTATTTATACGTTAGTTTGGCTAGTGTTCGTCTTGTGGTAGATCCTGCGTTATAGACCGCATAAACTCTAGGTAAAGGTGATTCGAAATATTTATCAGTCTAATAGATTACCTAAGTTCAGAACGAAAACCCTATGTTTTACCTATTTTGAACTTCTTTGAACTTGAAAGTATATTACTAATCTCAGAGTGAAATGCAGTACCTAACTAATGTCTCAAGAGCTATATAGAAATAGTGATTCTAGAGCTTCTCTGTTATATGTGGTGTTAATTTAGAATATTTTTGTATTACATAAATAAGCTTTAAGTATAAAATATTGATTTAGTTGCATAAGAAAATATTAGACATGAAATGAAAAGGAAATTCCATTAAATTAGTACTTTAGAACAAAGAAACTCTATTATTGAACTAATATTATTATCAAACTACGAATATAATAAAAGATTGGAATGCCAGAAAGAATAGTATTAATTTATTTCTGACAATTAATTTTAATATTTTAAATTTATTCAATTTTATTTAGGTATCAGAGATTTATTTTATTTTATGTTTATCTCTGATTATTTAGTCATGGCGCTCGAGAGAGCTGAAAACCATGAAAATGACTCTACTCTGCTTTCGTAAATCTAACGCCATCCTGGGAAAAGAAAGCAGGAAAGAAAACCAGGAGTCGCGAGTGTGTCAGTCTATAGTCAGATAAACATTACTTCATAAAGTCAGGAAAATCATAAAACTTGCATGAATTCCAGAGTGTTCTCAAGAAAAGCTCCAAGATTACTATAGGTAAAGGTTCGAGAATCGACTTCGCCTTATAAAATAATATTCAAATCAATAAGCTTTCAATAGCTTTATTTCAAAGTGATCAGAATTTACACTCTTATACGGACACGGGAAATCCCTCCATTTCGGAAATGAGAAACACTGGCCCAAGCTCTATCTGGCTTCAAGAGTTTTGCACACTAATGAAAATACAGCATTGATCGAGTAGCACTTACGGCTAGTATTAAAATAATGAGATGTAGCAATAATAAGATATAGCAATAGTCGACTCTTCAATCCCCATAATATAAATAAATGACATTTTATCTATGAACACTCTGTCCTTCGTAAATTGTACGAGTAGGTAAAGCAAGTCATGTCTGGAAATTTCTCAATTTCTGGTGATTCTCAATCCGCATAGAATATAATATCTTAAGATTTTATGTTCACAAATAGTCGAAGCTGAAAAAGACAAATAATTAAAACATTTGTAATTCATACATAGAATCATAAAGGGCGAGAGTTAGAAGCTTCTATCTTCTACTCGTGAGTAAATGCTCAATGAAGGATAGTTTCGTCAGTAACATACGAGTACTTCTATAGAGTAGGAAACATCGTAAGTCAACTTATGCAAGACCGCCATAGAAACCTGAAGTCGGATGTGTATTTATCATCCCGCAACTGTTCTGCGTAATTACGCAAGTATATTCCTGCCTCTAAAGTGCAGCGTAAGCTTCGTAAGATTCTCGTCCAACCTCGTATGAAAATATACACGTATGAGAATTCACCATACCACATCAAACCAGTGTGGCGGACATAGGCCCAATCTATCTATGATAGACCTCCTCTTTTCCTCTGATGTCCATTTGTACATTAATTATTATTCACCAGTAAATCATCCAGAAGTCTAATGCAGTACTGATCTGGCCGACTCGCAGGAACATCATCTGCTGAACAATTCTATACCTACTATGACATATCTATCTAAAAAGTGATACGATTATACGAAACCAAATCCTCTAGGAACATCCTCGTCGTTCGTTTAGAAGCGCCTTACATCTGACTTTATCAACATTTCATCTTCTATATTTGCGGACGTCCTTTTGTATATTTTCCATTGTATTTTGATCTTCTATTCAACGCCTTCTCAAATATGAATGAAATCAACTGTAATCATTCTAAAACTATGAAAATTCCTAATTTTTCACCACCTTTTCCTATAATTTTCTCAAGTGAAGTCCCTGCTGTCAGTCCCGTCAAATTCTCTGTTCTTTTTTTTCTCTTATTTTAAATTCTCAAGTTCTGCAAAGAGTTTTCATACCTAGATTGAAGTTCTGTTGCTTTTCTAAAATGTATTTATTTTCCTGCTTGTTTGTAAATCATTTGAATGGAAAGTTTCTTTAGATAACATTAGAAAGAATTATAACCTCATGCGAGATACTCCTGACCTACAAGAATGCCTTCTTCCTATGCCTAGTTACTCAGATGTGGACGATCAAACCATCTGAGGTTTGTTACAGCACCCCTCAAAATTTTCGCAGATGAAAAGATGTTGGTAAATATCTAAATCGAAGTAAATTTTCCTAAAAAAATTATAATAACTTTAAATTTAATCAAATGCATAATTGTATTTATCAAAATTCGAGTTCCAACAGTGAAATTATATGTTTCCAATGTGAATGTATCCCTACTACAATATGCGAAAATGTTTTTATACCAGTCTACAGATAATCGTCTTAAAACCTCCTACTCTCAGTTTGATTACATATCTACCATGAAGAAAAATCGCCTTCCCCACTAAATTGTTATAATCTGCAAGGAAGTTCTGGTTCGGTGACAGAAACGGAGCCCTCGTAAGGGAATTCTGTTTTGAGGTAGAACCGACCTGAATGGTCGCATGTTGAGTAGTCTCAGCGAACCAATCTTTCGTTCGGAGATTTTCCCAACATACCCCTTCCAAACTACACGAATTGTCCATGAAAAAGGAAAATAATTCCGCATGGCATCAATGTCCCGCCAAGAGTTAATAGTTTAAATTCAATTGTCTATAAACTGGAGCATGTGCAGTGTATCAATTCAGAGTTTCCTACCTTGTAGAGTAAAAGATCCTTATGAAATCAACTTATGTTGATGGATTGCCTTCTGGCCTACTCCTAACACCACACTCCTTCATAAAGATCTATTTGTTCAAGTGATTGCCAAACCTCGAACCCTGACAAACCGCTTCAAATCCCAGCAATGCTATTGTCGTTTAGTTCCTCTTGTACTGATTTAATTTTGTCAGTCAATGTCAGTCATATTCGTAACAATGTTCTTTTTTACTATTTGTCTTCACTTATTCTCGCAAAACGCCTTTCACTATCTTCACGCCAACTTCACGACGTAGCATCACCTTTTGAACTCAAAGCGAGCCAATATTTGCACATTCCCTTTACACCCCATAGCAAAATATTTAAAATACATCCACACCCTCGTATTAAATTTCTACCTCACTATCCTTACTAAAATGTTAACAAGTTAGAGGTTAATTATTATTTGAACCTCGGTAAAATTTTTAATTATTTTTGTATCCCGATTAAACAATGTTCAAATAAATATCAAGATGTTCACTAAAGAAATTTAAATTTCCAAATTTTTTAATAACAGCTATAGCTTATAGAATGGCTTCCCTCACTAACAAAATTGAACTAGATAATAATGTGTCAATATGCCCAAGTTTCCAAGTAAGTAAAATTTACACTCTACTAGTGGAAAGGATCTCTTCCATATGGTTAGAGAAACCAATTCCTGGCGCGGCATTGCTTGGCCATCAGAGTTCTACCCACTCGAATCCCGACATATCTCCACGCGTACAATTTTTGATAATGATTAATATTTTGAAACATAAGTTCAGCCAATCTATCGAGCTCACACTCTACTTCCTTCAAACTAGCAAATCATCTTTGAATTCTTTAATGAACATTTGAAATCAATTTTTCAATATTACATGAACTTAATTTTTATTTCGCAAGTCTTTTTTTTAATAATGTGCTATTTTTATTTTCTCTTAACATTCATTTTTCTTATCTTGGTGTATCTGATTTCTAAACATCTTGCAAAAGTATACCACTGAACTTTACCTTAATTTGAGATAAAGAAAACTATTTGTTGATTTACTTAATTTAGTTTTCAGTATCATTGCTCACTTTTAACAACAAAAATTTAAATATATGTTATTGCGTTACATTTACTTACTTTAGCTTACTCTGACATATCTTAAAACAAGTATCATCACAGCTATGTTTTTATCCGTTAAGTAAATAACTAAACAGTATAAGATACGTTAACAACAAGAGTTGATTTGATTAATGATCGACCATTTAATAACTCAACAATATACTATTATTTTAAGTGCAATAACTATTACAGTTTACCTGATTATTAAGACTTTGAATATTCGCTGAAGATTTAGCTAACACCTATTTACATTGATTATAACTGATGTCTGTAAAATGAATAAGTTACCTACTATCTGAAAAGATTGAGCAAATGTTCCACCCCACTGACTAGAATTTCCTTGCTTTAATTTGTAAATCTTCCTTTTATTTGCTCTTTAGTCTCCTTTTTTTTTGAATCGCGAAAAGTCTGCGTTTGACTACCAACTTTCCTGATGATAAACAATCTTGCGAATGTAGATGAAGCTCACTGAGCTAGAATATACCTATTCACACTAAATACTACTATTTTTTTTTTTTAGAATTCATGTTGTATTACTGAGTCTTAGTTTATTTGATTGATTTTATTTACTAAGCCCAGTTGTTTTCTTTTTTTTTATTAACTGACCAATTATTTGGTAATACAACCCCCTGTTTAGAATTCCCATTTTACTCTACTTATTTAAACAATTAAATTAAACTTCCCTTCTTTACGCCTTTCCAGTTACTAATCTGACAAATTACCTTATCTCCCAAATCATCTTATTTAACTAAAATTATTATAAAACTTATCATAATCTCAAACTAGAACTGATAAATTTCCAATAAAAATACATTTTTAAACGTATCTTTCACTGTTAGACAACTTTGATATAATGATGCAATCCGAATGCTAATTATTGTCTACTATTCGAACCATTATATTTTTGATGCAAGAAAAATAGACCTCTAAATATTTATGCAATCCCAATTAATGCAACTACACATTAACCCTATGTTTATTTTATAACATATTCCCATCTCTAATTTTCCTGTATGCAATTTATATGGAATTTAGTTCAGCCTGTTTGTTAGATTGAATTATTAAATTGATCTACTTGCTAACTCACTGCGGTAAAAGTAGTAAAATACACGTCCTAAAAATCAAAGTTATACCGTAACCTACTGAAACAAATCTCTATCAATGAAAAATATTTCACATTTTATTACTTTGATTTATAACGTCGATAGATTGTTAAGTATACTCTACCCTCGGTTTTCTAGTCGTAATAAAGTTAAGTTGTAATAAAATTATGTAACCGAATCGGCTTCCTGAGTATCCTATTTTATAATATTAATAATATTCTATGCTTTATATGCATAATTACCAATCATATCTTTTATTATAAATTGAAAATATTTACTATCTAAAATTATTCAAGCTTTACTTATACATAAAGCAATAAATAATATTAACACTAAACTACTATACCATATTTACTACAAACACATTACATGAGTGACGAATGATCCTTGGCTATACCCCTTTTTTAGTAACCTGAACGAAATAATTACCCATGATACAAAATGTTTTCTATTGTTTGCAGTTTTTTTTTAAAACAAATCACCCCCCAACGTTTTAATCTGTTAATACCCAAAGATAATGATTAACCTGAAAATTGATAAGATATTTGTTACCTTGTCTAATGAACTCGCGATTGAAATTATTACGTAACCCTAGTTTTCACTAACCTATAAATTTCGAATCACCATCGTCTCCATTTCACAGCAACAAATTGTGTTCAGATAGTCTGACTACTGAACACAGTCCTATAATAGCCTGAATTGACTTGCCTAAACAAAGTTAAACTAAAAATCGAATATTTATGAGTTCCGACTATATTATATTATCACGAAAATATTTTAAACCTATTTTAATGATAAAACAAATAATTTCTATTGCTAATCCTGGTCACGGCACCAAATTGTAACAATCCTGGTCGCGAAACCAAATTGTAACAAACCTAGCCTAGCCTAGCCGAAATGTAACATGCCTAGCCTAACCTGCCTAATTAACCTCATTTATAAACCTAAGAAGAGTTGAAACTATTTTAAGAAACCTGTCTAAATTAAAATGTCTATGAAAATGATTATAGAACCTTGATTTGCTTTCAATGGTTCCTAGGTTTATGTCAAACTAGCTTTGCGTCCTGATTCCACTTGATTGTGATGAAATTATGAAATGAACCTCATGAAAGAAATATCCTAAGATGTTAAGAATGCATTAAATATCGAAACAGATATTCAATAAGATCCCAACTTACATTTCGTAATGATAAATATCAAGAAATACAAAAAACTTTACTATGAACCTCGTAGGTTCAAGGTAGAATTATACTCCTAACGCCATCTGCTAGATAAAAGACAGTCTACATTTTGATACTAGTATTCTGCAGTGTTATTCTTATTTATTTACCTATTTATACGTTAGTTTGGCTAGTGTTCGTCTTGTGGTAGATCCTGCGTTATAGACCGCATAAACTCTAGGTAAAGGTGATTCGAAATATTTATCAGTCTAATAGATTACCTAAGTTCAGAACGAAAACCCTATGTTTTACCTATTTTGAACTTCTTTGAACTTGAAAGTATATTACTAATCTCAGAGTGAAATGCAGTACCTAACTAATGTCTCAAGAGCTATATAGAAATAGTGATTCTAGAGCTTCTCTGTTATATGTGGTGTTAATTTAGAATATTTTTGTATTACATAAATAAGCTTTAAGTATAAAATATTGATTTAGTTGCATAAGAAAATATTAGACATGAAATGAAAAGGAAATTCCATTAAATTAGTACTTTAGAACAAAGAAACTCTATTATTGAACTAATATTATTATCAAACTACGAATATAATAAAAGATTGGAATGCCAGAAAGAATAGTATTAATTTATTTCTGACAATTAATTTTAATATTTTAAATTTATTCAATTTTATTTAGGTATCAGAGATTTATTTTATTTTATGTTTATCTCTGATTATTTAGTCATGGCGCTCGAGAGAGCTGAAAACCATGAAAATGACTCTACTCTGCTTTCGTAAATCTAACGCCATCCTGGGAAAAGAAAGCAGGAAAGAAAACCAGGAGTCGCGAGTGTGTCAGTCTATAGTCAGATAAACATTACTTCATAAAGTCAGGAAAATCATAAAACTTGCATGAATTCCAGAGTGTTCTCAAGAAAAGCTCCAAGATTACTATAGGTAAAGGTTCGAGAATCGACTTCGTCTTATAAAATAATATTCAAATCAATAAGCTTTCAATAGCTTTATTTCAAAGTGATCAGAATTTACACTCTTATACGGACACGGGAAATCCCTCCATTTCGGAAATGAGAAACACTGGCCCAAGCTCTATCTGGCTTCAAGAGTTCTGCACACTAATGAAAATACAGCATTGATCGAGTAGCACTTACGGCTAGTATTAAAATAATGAGATGTAGCAATAATAAGATATAGCAATAGTCGACTCTTCAATCCCCATAATATAAATAAATGACATTTTATCTATGAACACTCTGTCCTTCGTAAATTGTACGAGTAGGTAAAGCAAGTCATGTCTGGAAATTTCTCAATTTCTGGTGATTCTCAATCCGCATAGAATATAATATCTTAAGATTTTATGTTCACAAATAGTCGAAGCTGAAAAAGACAAATAATTAAAACATTTGTAATTCATACATAGAATCATAAAGGGCGAGAGTTAGAAGCTTCTATCTTCTACTCGTGAGTAAATGCTCAATGAAGGATAGTTTCGTCAGTAACATACGAGTACTTCTATAGAGTAGGAAACATCGTAAGTCAACTTATGCAAGACCGCCATAGAAACCTGAAGTCGGATGTGTATTTATCATCCCGCAACTGTTCTGCGTAATTACGCAAGTATATTCCTGCCTCTAAAGTGCAGCGTAAGCTTCGTAAGATTCTCGTCCAACCTCGTATGAAAATATACACGTATGAGAATTCACCATACCACATCAAACCAGTGTGGCGGACATAGGCCCAATCTATCTATGATAGACCTCCTCTTTTCCTCTGATGTCCATTTGTACATTAATTATTATTCACCAGTAAATCATCCAGAAGTCTAATGCAGTACTGATCTGGCCGACTCGCAGGAACATCATCTGCTGAACAATTCTATACCTACTATGACATATCTATCTAAAAAGTGATACGATTATACGAAACCAAATCCTCTAGGAACATCCTCGTCGTTCGTTTAGAAGCGCCTTACATCTGACTTTATCAACATTTCATCTTCTATATTTGCGGACGTCCTTTTGTATATTTTCCATTGTATTTTGATCTTCTATTCAACGCCTTCTCAAATATGAATGAAATCAACTGTAATCATTCTAAAACTATGAAAATTCCTAATTTTTCACCACCTTTTCCTATAATTTTCTCAAGTGAAGTCCCTGCTGTCAGTCCCGTCAAATTCTCTGTTCTTTTTTTTCTCTTATTTTAAATTCTCAAGTTCTGCAAAGAGTTTTCATACCTAGATTGAAGTTCTGTTGCTTTTCTAAAATGTATTTATTTTCCTGCTTGTTTGTAAATCATTTGAATGGAAAGTTTCTTTAGATAACATTAGAAAGAATTATAACCTCATGCGAGATACTCCTGACCTACAAGAATGCCTTCTTCCTATGCCTAGTTACTCAGATGTGGACGATCAAACCATCTGAGGTTTGTTACAAGCTACTATCGTAATTACTAAGACGTAAATTCCTACTATTATGCTAAATTTTTATCACTTTCTCATCACTGATGATGCATACGATTATAACGAACTATTTTCAAGCGTGTGCGTAATAAATTATGTTTTCCCATATTCATTGACTGCTACCAGTAGACTAGCTAGCTCTAGCTTTCAACGAAGGAAAATTTTCTATGATGATAAATCATTGTAAAGTGTACTTACGTCCGTAGAAGAAGGCACAGCGTGATTTGGCTCAATCGTCATCCGTGGATAGATCTATGTTCAACTGTGGACCATTAAAATAAGGCCGGTACAGTACAGTAGAGTAGCTATGTGCCGTTATCCGTCCTGTATCGCCTTTTTCACTGGCTCGTTTTGGATTCGACACGTACTTCATTGGCCCCACAATAGGACCTGTTACCCGGTCATATTCATACCGCCGCCTCAATATGCATTAGTGTCAGGAGTGCCACGGGTCAACAACCGGGAGAGCACTGATAGGCTAGATGACTAAAAATGTAATCAGTTCGTCTGTTAGGTTACCATGACATTCTTTTGTCAATCTAACAAAAACTGATGTAGAAATAGCCCGTTCAATACGTAGAGGTGACGTCACGAGGAGGAGTTCAGAGATTTACACACGTACAGTAGAATTATATGTATATATAAAAGGTAAGGACCAATGTTGTTATGATAATATTTTTTTCCCAGCCATTACGCCTATTGAAACCGCTGACGTTGCGCAGGAGCCGGAAAACGCAATCGGAATTTCCTCAGTTGCTATAATTCTTAGTATGTAATGTTATATATTAACTATATGTACCGTTTTTCATTGAAAAAGTTGGTTTGAAAGGAAAATGTAGGATGTTCAACTATAACTTGGCTAGATGATCTCAAATCTGACGTAACACGCTGGATGCAATTAAGTTACTTCGATTGATTTCTCTGTTTGAATTCTATCATGTAGGAGAGTGGACATCGTGAGACGAAGATAATAATGATGATTTGAAAATACATCACCTTCCAATGTGATGAAAGTACGTGTAAATAGTGTTGAGAATAAAATGGTAAAAGATTAAATGAAAATTGACTATAGTCGCGGTTGCGACGATTGCTGCTGCAACTATTCTGTGAAGAAAATGTAACAATACTCGGGTGCATTGTTGAGTGTCGAAGCGTTTATAATGAGACTTTGGAGCAAGGTATGATGTAGTTCATATTATGTGAGTCACGTATCGGCGGCGCGCCGGACTCCACCGTTACACTCGTTTTGTAACCACTAAGGGAATGCATCGCCCTAGACGAGGTTAGGAGTCAACGTACCACGTGAAACTGCGTTGAAATGTGGACAAGGTTCCCATTTGACACAGGTGTCCTAATCTCCTTTGTAGACATTAGGAATAATTATGAAGGCGCCATCGTAATTCAAATAGCAATTTAGAATATTCCTGTTTCTTTTTCACTATAATATGCATTCGATAGAGAGAAGACTTTTTACGTTGCTATTAAATTTACGATGGCGCCTTTATAATTGGGCCTATTGTCTAAATGGTTCCGCGGAGACTTGGATTTTCGGGCTGTATAGATTTTTTAAATTAAAATACAATACATTTACTTACCCACCTAGGTACTAATTGCCAATGCTGATCTCTGAAGTTGCTCGCTGAGTCTCCAAAAGTTAACATCGATTATTAATCTCGGTCCCACATCTAACGGGACAAGCCTTGTTACAATTGATTGATCCGCGAATTAAATTATCCTTGCTAATATTAAAAACCCGAAAGTGTTTATGAGTTTTTTTTTTTGCTATTTATTCACGGAGAAATGAACAGATGGAGGGATTGACTTGATTCTTTGCAGTCGTAGATTAGGTGGGTACTTTTTATCCCGGAAAAATAAAAGGTTTCTATGGGATAGCAAAAAAACCAACAAAATATTACGCAAGCTAAGCCGCGGGCATGGCTCGTTCTAAATATTTGAGCATTATCATTATTAAATAACGGATGAGGTATTTATTTGTTAAACACACAAATAAATCGCCCTTCGTGGGTAGGCGTACGTCCTGGAGTGGACTATTAAAAAATACTGATAGGTACATACATACATGCTCAGTTGATGCGTAGTTAAATACATTTTGACGTCGGATCGTAACGGTTTAATTAAATAATCCAATTTAGAAATGAGAATGCTCACACGTCGTCTACGTAACCACTCGAATTCTTAATAAGCTATTTAGCCCGCTATTATGTGTGAACAAAAAAGAGAAGCATTACAAAATAATAATTAGTTTATTTCCAGTTAATTCGTTCACAAGTTCTGTTTACAAATCACGTCATTTACGTAACTATTTAAGGTGTCATTTCTCTACTTTAAATTCGGGAATTATGAATGAAAGAAAACGGAAGCCATCTTCGATTTATCCATTTTACTTCGGCAAAAAGGTAACAAATGAGTCTCCACTATCGCAATCGCACTGTACCAAATAGGAATTATATGAGGAAGTTTGAACGTTTACAATATCAATACCTATTAATGTTATTTTGAAGTAACGATATGTTAAACAGCACAGAGAAACAAATGATCATTACTTTTTGCCAAATTATTAGTTTGGCATCCAAATCATAACTACTTATGTTTTTAATTTTTTTTTATCGAGATTCCTGAATTTAAAGTAGCGTTTACATACTTTTGGGCTTCTTTATTTTCATGTTCTAAAAAGAATATTTAAAAAAAACTCGATAGTTATAAGTACAGAAGCCAATTCGAAGACTCGAAACTACAGCTTTGAATCCGAGCTATGACCTAAACTCTACAATAAAAATAACTTGTGGAGGTACTTAAATTGATTAATAATTAAATACTTATTTAATAACTAGTTGGTAGGCAATTAACACAGGTACGTATCTTATACATATATATAGATTAAATCTATCACTAGAACCTTAATAGTAACTGTACATATATTTAAATAATTATTAAATTTCTAACATTAATAATCTTATATTTAATTAAATAAACGATATATTTACTGTCTTTTAAATTTATCTAAAGTGGTAACTGCGTGTCTATTTAAATTCGTTAGTACATGGTATCTACAATAATTATACAGGGTGCCCCTGAACTCAACGTCAAGCCGGTACGGGGTGAGAGGGGAGGTCACACCAGTCCCGGGAAAAATAAAAATAAATCCCAATCGGTTATTTGAATTTTAAGAGCCAAAATAAATAAAAATATGAAATACAATACCTTGAACCAAATGTTGGTGGTGTGACCCCACCTCTCACCCCGTACCGGCTTGACGTTGAGTTCAGAGACATCCTGTATAAGGAGATTTTCCAAGAGGTCGTACCACATTCTTATATTTAATATGAATTTGGCGTTTGTCTCACTATCACAACTATGGGTGAAACAAAAGACGAGAAAGCTTTAGAGCTTATGTTAAAGCGCCAGCACAACAATAAAAACAATGCTAAGCGTGTAATGCATCGTACACACATCATATTGCAATCGAAGCCAATGTAACATTAAATTATGTGCTTTGCTTACTACAGGGGCATATTCAACTAAATATACTTTTCTTATGTCTCAAAATCATATTACATATTGGCAATGTTAAAGCGTAAAATAAAATAATTTTAAAAAGGTCTGTTGACTGATTGTCATCTATATTTTTCAGAACAAAACAAGATTATTTAGAGAAAGTATACTTAGCCGAAAGGAGGCGATTTAGACTATCACCACGAACCACTTTTACAATGTGGACAACTCGGGATAAGGAGGAAATAAATCAGTTGTTCCAAATTAAATTGCAACTCAGAGTCGACAAAAAATATGAAACAGTTGATTTTTTTCTTGTACTCTTGAGTTGACCCCCATAGTAAAAGTTGTTCATAATGATCGTCTGAATCACCTTCTTTTGATTTGGTACATTCTTTCTTAAGAACCCTGTGTAAAGTCAACAAAACTCAAGTCACATATTGTTTCACAGCAAGCTACTCAATAAGTTAATATTTGCTAGGCATTTTCAAAGATAAACTTAACTTAATAAAATTTATCAACAAAACTTATTAGGTAGATACATATTAAATCTCTATCTAAAAAAATTATAACATTCTATTTATCTAACAACGTCTAAAGCTTATTTCACACTAACTGAAAAAATAATCTCACTTTTCACTGTTCACTGTAAAGTTTGTCAGTAAAAATGTCTTCGCTATTATTTTAATCAATTTCACACTACGAGTAACATTATAGTTTTTATTTGTCAACTAGTGCCCTCTTTCGGTGGCGACTGTAAACGTGCCGTTGCAAGGAGACGCGCTATCGAACGAAGACCTGCAAAGAAAGGAAAGGTGTCCGTGAGTTGACTTAGCTAACGCAGCAAAATGTAGAGGGCGTCGGTGGTATCAAACAAAGCGAGTTTCGAGCAAATCGGACCAACTAGTCGGTCACAATTTTAGCTTATGAAGACAATGATGTTTATGTAGTTCAATGTATTAAGATATAAACTATGTCACTTCCTTTGATTATGTATCGGTCTAGATACCGAATTAGCTGAGCAAAACGGCCCAAAAAATATGGTCCACATTTATGGTGCCCATCCGTAAAATTTTTGACAGGTTTGACATATTAAATACGCGCTCATTGTCAAAGATCTGGGCCGTTTTCTTTGTAATTAATGTCACGGTAATGATATCTAAATATCATTACCATGATAACATTAACACGGTCATTATATCTAGATATCATTACCGTGTTAATGTTTATGTTTGTCCATCTAGACAGATGTATAATCAAAAGTTTAATCCTTATTTGAATTTTTTGTCCAAAGTTTTCCTGAAATTTGTGTAAAATTCAAATGTTTCAAGGTTCGTTTCGATTAGGTCAACCTTAAGCTACACCTTTGCTAATCCAAAATAGACAGGTACTCTAAGATAGTATCACAAGCGACAAAACACCGTGCATGATCTGGATGGGCTTCACACACGCAAAAAATGGCACAACCGACTTCCATCGTCTACAAAATTCGAATAGTTCGCTCGAATTGATGTAGGTATACAATTTTTACATTATTGTTTATTTTTCAAAAACGGCTCAGCTGATTTCGATAAAATTTTAATGGCACCACATCGGGAGTATATCCTTTCGAACTAAAAAAAAAACAAACAGACGAACATAGAATCATTTTTGGAAGTTGTTTAAAAACGATACATCTTTCCATAGAAATAGACATGAGACCACACTAATGTGACCCGAAAGAGGCGTTAGCCCAGTTCAAAAATTTAAATCTGAAAACGTTCCAGATTTTGATCGATACCTTAGAAGAATGAGTCTTTATTCTATGTATGGCAAAGACAGAAATACAAATTTTCAGACACACACGTCATAATTTATACACCACCTTTTTGCCGGGAGTTCACACTATCTGTTACCATAAACAAAAAATTACCTACCTTGCAAAATAAGCAAAACATAGAATAAGAAAGCAAAATAAAATAATTAAGCTTTTGAAAGTATTCTTTTTGACTCTTGTATTCCGTTTGAATTTTATTTTGTTGACTCGTCACATGCCTTGGCTTTGCTGTTAGTGCGATCAGTAATGAAATGTAAATAAAAAACATATTGTGCTGTGTACAACTGTACAGTAAGCGGAATGTACGTACATTTTCCCTTCAGGAATGGGCCTCGTGTCCCGCTGGTTGGAGGTCTCGGGCAGCGCCAGGATGATGGCGCCGCCGAAGAACGCGAGCGCCGCTATCGTCACCATCGGCAGGTGCTCGTTGATTAGCGTCTAAACAACAAATTGTTAGCATAATTATAGTAACATTAATTATAACTATAAAGACCCAGACCTAGAAAGAAAGCCCAGCGGATTAGCAAGTTGAAATGGCAGAGGGCAAGGCACATAAATCGAAGAACAGTTTTCGAATGGAGACCACGGACCAGCAAGCGCAGCGTAGGACGTCTACCGACTAGGTAGACGATCTAGTAGGTAGGTCTAAGTGAAGATCTGAAATATAATCAAGACCGTAGGAACGCGCTGGATGCAGGCCGCTTCTAACCGGCCTTATTAAAAATCCATAGAGAAGGCCTATGTCCAGTAGTGGACGTCCTACGCTTGATGGATGGATGGTACGTCTGTGGAACAAAGGTATTGTCAGCAACCAAGTCAGCCATGAGTCTATTCATGCGAATCGTCGCATGAATAGACTCAGCAGCACATCCCTACGCGACTCAACTTGAAAACTCTGTTTACCTATGACAGTGGTGCGAATTCAAAACAACGGTGAATAGTATCACTAGATTTGTATCTCTATCCCATTAAAGATCTCGAATAAAAACCAGTAAGCTTTCGTCCAGCGCGTTCTTGCGATCTTAATAGTAAATAGGGTAAAAAACGTAAGCATAGGTAAGTCTAATATTTTTTGCAGTTGAACTTCATCTTTGAATTCAGGAAGTGTACGTTTTCCTCTATTTCTTTTTTCAAGTACCTAACATTTTAAGTAGTAGGTAAACAAGTGGTAAAAACATGGCTTTAATTCGTTTATGAATCAATCACAAATAAGTTTAAAGTACTTTTTTCTTAATAAATAATCATGGGGATAATTTTATGATCATGTTTATGCCTTTTAATTAAACGGTCACAGACCATAAAGCACTAGAGCAATCAAATATCTTCAAAATATCTGATCGAACACCTGATTAAAATTGAAATAAGGATATTCCAACATTTTAATCGTTTTTCTTTTCTATACACTTACAGTGCGACACAAAAGAGATGAAATTAAGTAATTATTCGGGAACTAAATTATCACTTTTGCTGGAACCACCACCTGAGCAGTCAATCATTGTTAACATCCTAGCATTTTTCTCGTTTTGTGTTATTTTGTAGATTGTGTACAGGAAAACAGTATCTATCATTATGCAAAAAATAATGCAAAATATGCTAAGAAAGCGATAGTGGCGACCTCATTTATTTTCAAGTCTTTTATGTCGCACTGTAGTAGTGTTTTTTTTGCATAAAAATCAGTGATGTTATAAAAATGTACGGAAAATATTTTTTTTTGCAAAAAACAGTACTTATGACCGACTTCACCCGTGTACAGAATTCGCGGATATTTCGCACGGATCGATGTAGCATTTTTCACACTATTGTTGATTTATTAAAAATGGCTCAGCAGATTTAAATAAAATTTCAATGGGAACAAATTCGAATACTCTTTTCAATATAAAAAGAATTATTGAAATAGGACTACTATGAAAACAGTTATGCGTGGTTATACATAAAAAAAAAACATACGCGTCGAATTGAGTACCTCCTCCGGTTCGGTTCGTCGGTTGAAAATTGAATGTCATATTCCAAAAGATGATTGCCGAGATAAAAGACGAAATAACGAACTGAAAGTGGACAAGATAAACTTTAGATTCGCGATGTTTTAGGTCGTTAACTTCACAAGATTGTATGGAAAACCCGAAATAAATCAGTGAGTGCATGTAAAAAATCCAATTATGTTATGATGTTAAATTTTGCAGTGAATGGTAACACAAAGTTCAAACTGTTCAACTAATTATACCTACACATTCATGTACCTGATGTATAATTAGAATAGATATGCCCAGTAAGTTTTCCGTCTAATTCTGAAAGCTACAAAAAATCCGTACAGTACAATATTTATTAGACAAGTTAGTATTTGGGAACAACCGCACGAATGTAACATTACCATAATGAAGTGAAACTTCTAATGCGACTTCCAACCAGGTTGCGTTAAACGTTTAACGTTACCATGGATGAGGTATGAAAGCACTGTTGCGTCGAAGTTTCACTTCTTCCGCGCGGAGGGACTCCACTTGCACTTTTTTAACATACCTAACATTTTAACATTTTTTTCACATTATATTTATGTAATATTTGTGGTATTAACGACGTGGATTCTGACCTAACCCTTTACGTAATAAAAAGAGGCTAGAAGAGGTGTTTTGTCATTGGCATCATCATCATAGCTGTAAAAAAATAGATTTTATTATCCACTACTGAACTTAGGCTTCTTAGATCTCATGTTTATTGGAACAGTTTAGTCATCATCATTATCAGACGTAGGACGTCCACTGCTGGACATAAGCCTCCCCTATGGATTTCCAATAAGCTCGGTTCGGCCTGCATCCAGCGCGTTCCTGCGGTCTAAATAATATCGTGGGTCCACCGGGTCGGCGGACGTCCTACGCTGCGCTTGCCGGTGCGTGGTATCCATTCGAGAACTTTACTGCCCTATCGGCTACCAGTTCTCCGAGCTACAACAGTTTAGTACAGGACCTAAAACATAGATTTATGTCGAATCAAACTTAAGGGTGTCTGTGATGTTGGCTACAAGTTACGCATGGTCTCCACTCGAGAACTTTTCGACCTCATCGATTATCAGTCCCTAGAGCTTCACTACCATTTCAACTTGCCAATCGCTGGGCTTTGTCGATAAATCTGGTCCGTCTACGTATAAGTATTATAATGAAAGGCAACTCACCAATTTCCATAAGTACGGTATGCAAATGAGCGCGAGTCCGGCGGCGATCTGACTGGCGCCCACTCCGAGATTCCTCACCACCGTGGGGTAAAGCTCCACAGTAAATATCGGCAGCATCATGTTCGTCGCGCCAATAGCAAACTTCCCCACCATCAGGCAAGCGATCATCACCCAACTCTCTGCATAAGCTATAGAGAACAGCTCGCTGGCAATACAGGCCAGCCCGCACGCTAACATGCTGATAAAAATCGGGAAACGACGACCCGCCTTCAGGAGTATCGGTATACTGAATGCTATCGCTGGAATCTCGACCACTGCGAGAATAATCGACGTCACGTGAAGATTCCCCATATTGAAGTTCCCGATGTTAAGCAACAGGCCGTAGTAAGCTATCGTCATGCTGAACCAAACGAGGAATAAACAGAGCGTGCGTTTTCTTAAAGCGCCTTTGAAGAGCATCATGACGCTAGGGCCTTCGTCTTGGGTCTCGGATTTGGATAGCATTAGCAGTTTGTCGATATCGGCCGGTGCCTCTCGCTTGTTGAATTTAAGCACTTTTAGGAGAATCTCTTTCGTTTCTTGGGTTTTACCCATGCTGAGCAGCCATCTCGGTGACTCTGGTAATACGAACCTGGAATTCATTTTTTTAAACATTAGACATGTGCAAAGGAAAATACATGCAGCCATATTGTGTACTCATTCTGACGTTCGGCTTCGCTTATCCTCTCGCTCGTTTTCGTAGCGCGAGTAACTGGCATGAGCAAGAAAAAAAGCAAAGCCGAACGCGAGAACGCGTACACAATACGGGCGCCTAATTAATTAATTATGTAAGTAACCGTATGAAATTAAAGCTTTAAAGAAATCATGACGCCAGGCCCTTTATGCTTATAGGTCCATGGTTGAGGCTACTACCCTCTTTCATTGATTGGCTCTTTTGATGGAATTTTTGATTATTATGTTGCAGAGAGTCTGTACAGAAAGCTAGTTAACAGTTTCATCAAGCATAACAACTGTATTAACCACAGCATCACACAAATTCCATGAGCTATTAATAAAACATGTAACCATCAAAGAGAAATTGACATCATATTAACTACCTATATACTACTTTTGAAGTTACCAATGTAAGTCAAACACTCATTTACACAGCCAAAAAATGTAAACATCTTTGATATTTACCATAAAAGGAGAAGCAAGCATCCAGGGATCGACAGGCTGAGCTGCAGATCCCTCCAGTTAGGCATCACCAGTGACAGCAGGGAGACGATCAAATACGCTAGCGGTAGTGGGAAGAAGTTGCACACGCCAGCGATGGTGACCCACTTCCCACCAACCAACTCCACAGACAGCACGAATGCAGCGTACACCACTGATACGGACACGAATCCCATGATAAGCCGCACTACCACGTATTGGATGTAGGACCTCACGAGCAGGGAGAGGATCGCTAGTGCGCTTTGAGCTACCATCATAGCCATGAGGATGCGTTTGCGGCCAAATCTGAAAGGAATTGTTTTAAAATCTAAGTAAAATCTCTAAAGGAAATAATGAAGTACTGGTGTGGCAGAACCAATGCCGTCAACCAACCATTGAAATAAATGTTAGGAATTTACACTCTTTTATTTTTTTTGTCGATTTGTTGTAGTCAGTGTCGTCTACCAAACATAAACAAGGGATAATAACAAAAAAGGGAGTCGTCTAAAAATAGGACTTCGTCTAGCAATTTCGACATTCATGACACGTTAAGATTTTAGAAAGTTTACAAAACGGGGGTTGATAGGAGTTATGTTGGACTAATGTTCTTTTAAATCGTTAAAAGGTGATAAAATATATATAAATTGTAGTCGTATAAAAGCCTAACGCCTACGTGATTTTGATTCATCTAGCTTAGGTATAAGAAACGATGAAATTTGAACACGAATATTTTGCAGACAAGATAAGTCACACGTAAATCAACGTGTTCTAAATTTAAACAAATGAAAATAAATACCTACCAAAGTATTTAAATAACAGGAAATAGATCGGCACTACCGATACTATACGGATTATTCTAATTCAAGGAAATATACAAGACGAATGTAAATAAATTATAACTAAGAGTTGTTAGCCGCTATCTCGGTGTAATTAACTAAACATAGCCAGATTTTTTCAGTTGGTATTTTTATGGTTTTCCGACTGGAAATCAGGAAAATCTAATAAAATATTTCTTACAACGTGACTTAATTTGCATGTAGGTACATACTGACACATACACAGATCCTGTAGAGGTAAGTTGATAGATAATTACTATGTTGCCTCACCGGCTGCTAACGGATTTTTTTCAATTAGCTTAATGTTGATTATAATAATAATTATATTATGAATATAAACAAACAAGCCTCCGGAATTAAATTGCATTGATGATTTTCAGATGAGGTTGGATGGGAGATGAGGGGAGTTTCAAAATGAGGGGACATTCATAGAAGGGTTAAAGATTAGCAGATTTAAGCGGCAGTGGGCAGGGCATACGCCATGCAAAACCAATCGCCGATGGGTGGAGTTGCAAAGTGATAGATTACAGCAGTAAAAGGATTTCCACTAGCAAGATGGGATGTTATTCCCTTGATAAAGGATTGTAAAAATGCACTGCATATAATTATGTGGCTTTCAATCATCCATCCATCAGCCGTAGGACGTCCACTGCTGGACATAGGCCTCCCCCATGGTTTTCCAATAAGGCCGGTTAGAATCGGCCTGCATCCAGCGCGTTCCTGTGATCTTTATTATATCGTCAGTCCACCTAGTCGGTGGACGTCCTACGCTGCGCTTGCTGGTCCGTGGTCTCCATTCGAGAACTTTACGGCCCTATCGGCCATCAGTTCTTCGAAGTAGGTGCCCCGCCCATTACCACTTTAATTTGCTAATCCGCTGGGCTATGTACTACTATATACTTTGGTTCGTCTGCGGATCTCCTCATTTCTGATTCGATCCCGCAGAGAGACACCGCGCATAGCCCTCTCCATAGCACGTTGGGCTATCTTGAAATTATTCCTAAGGCCCATTAAAAGACCACGTTTCAGTTCCATATGTCATCACTGGCAACACACAACTATCGAAAACCTTTCAATCAATCCTAACATAAATGATCTATTTCTGTAAATTGAGGAATATATTGAGAGCCTATTTCAATATTGGATATCTAATGTACCTACATTTTAATACATGATAAAAATGGCCGATAAACTTACCTATCCGAAATCCATCCGCCAACCACTCCTCCCACCCCAACTCCAATAAGGAACACGACCTCAGCCAAGTTAGTAAGGTTGGCTTTGTCGCAGACCAAGTTCCACTCCGAAATGATGGTGTTGCCCACTTCGGACCGGTCATAGTCCCACTCTTTACATTCTTGGAAGGAGTCTAGAAGAGGGGCGGTGAAGTTCAGTATGTTCTCGACCGTCACCCCAGCAGGTATAGTCCTTACTGAACACGCGTCGACAGGCTGGCTATAGTTTATCCAATTTTCTAAGGGTAAGCTGGAGAAGTTGTCTGGCCTTCGACACCAGAACTTCGTTTGTTTGGCCTGAAATGTAGAAAGAAAACCTTTGTATAATTCCATTATGTTACAGTAATATGATCCGAATAATTTTGTATGTACAAAATTGCAACTCGAAAATCGATATATTCATCTATAACTCTACTCTCTTAATCCTCTGGCGCGTCACGAACAGGCTACTTTTTATCCCCAAAAATATCGTGGTTCCTTTAGGATAGGCAACACTTCTTTTATTAGCTCACCATGGTTATCTATATCAATGTCTAATATAGATAGACGAAACGATAATGGATGAAAGGGGATACTGACTGCAGACTTTCGTGCATAAAATTAAAAATTGCATAGAAAAAAAAGGAAATAAATAATCGGCTTAGTAGGTACGAGTCGGACTCGCGCACGGAGGGTTCCGTACTGTATGAGAGCCCCCTTAAATATTTTTTTCATTTTAATTGTATTACTTATAATTAAAGTGAATAATATTTACTATATTATACAACTAAATATTCTGTGAAAATTTCAAGCATCTACCTGTTACCATTATTAATATAGAGCAAAAAACGGTTTAAAAATAAGGTTTGTTGTATGGGAGCCCCCGTTAATTATTAATTT
Source organism: Hypomecis atomaria (assembly GCA_964007245.1). Lineage (NCBI taxonomy): Eukaryota > Metazoa > Arthropoda > Insecta > Lepidoptera > Geometridae > Hypomecis > Hypomecis atomaria. The sequence continues at coordinate 12,397,961 of OZ023291.1, forward strand.
TATTCTGTTTTTAGTATTTGTTGTTATAGAGGCAACAGAAATACATCATCTTTGAAAATTTCAGCTTTCTAGCTACGATATAACGGTTCATGAGATACAGTCTGGAGACAGACAGACAGACGGACAGACGGACAGCGGAGTCTTAGTAATAGGGTCCCGTTTTTACCCTTTGGGTACGGAACCCAAAAAAAGTTAAAAACCCTAAGATATCATCACCGCAAAATGGCGTTGAAAATGCACAGTAATTGATTATGTATACCTAAACAGGAGAAATTTTCTATAGCATAGAAATCAAAATGAAACGCGGCTGAAGCCGCGGGTAAAAGCTAGTAGGATAATATTACATTATCAATAGTGTTTTGAACAAAAAACTGGATTACAAAATGAAATACCATTGATTACAAAACCTAAAAACGGTAGATAGATTCGAGATTAAAACTCTAAATTCAATTTAATATTAATTGATACATAATTGACTGACATTTGGACCGCAAAGTGATTCTTCTATAATATTTATAGATAGCAATTACCAAATAAAATATATGCACGTTTCTGTGTTACCCAACTACTACAAAAATATCTCAAACTGATGTACCTACGAGTACCTACATTTTCACATTTGTTAACCGCAAAATAACGATTCACGTGGTTTCTTTTTTGCCTCTAACACTTAGATTTTCATTATTAAACTAGTAGTTCTCCGATCAGTAGACCTCGCATCTCTTTAACTGAGTCTTCATAAGCCTACCTAGGTATGCGAGATATAGGTAGGCTAGGAGCGAGTCGAGACTCGCTCTAGACCGATTTCGTTCATACTCGGAAATCTTGTTATCAAAATCGGTTGATAAACAGCCGCAGCAGCTACAGCAAATGTTCCCTCTTTTTGATGGAAATACTGCCCCAACCAAAAAGCGACGCCGACATAAAAAACATTAATAGTATTTTTATTTTATCGATGGATTCTGTCCCCCTGAACTTTCTCCTCCAACCAAAAAATAGCGCTGACGTGCATTATTCCTAATGTTTTTTTTCTGAGATTCCAATCATCAGATCATCTGGTGATTCCAAATAGTGTGGATATTTTCCAGAAGATAATGGATTTGCTGTAAATGTATGAGTTTTTTTTACGTAAACGTATTTTTGATTTTACAATTACCATTCAGATAGCAAATGTATCTGTGCTTTGATTGTGTAGACAGATACATAAACAAATAATATGTTGGTCAGGCGCTGGAGACAATGCTAAACGCTACCCTGTGGAGTTTTTACATAGTCTCGCTCCCCCAGGGTGTTACATGACTTGCTCCTTAAAGTAGGAGCACCAATACTTAATGCTGCTGCGCAACCTTCAGCCCTCTTAATTGTTTTTCCAAATTTCGTAGTTACAGGTGAAAAAAGCTTCAAATCAATATGAGAATAATAGATATATTTTTTAATTATAGCTACCTACACTAAACATTAATATGATGCGGCCATAGCAGGCTCTCACTCTCAAGTGCTGGATAATCGAGTGTGAGATAATGATATACTCGTAGATACAAATACCAATTTGTTAAATTGCCACTAAGACAGTTTACCAAGTACATATTATAACTAATATACAATCGTGAACTGCGCGGGTGAAACCGCGAGGCGCAGCTAGTACATTTATAAAATCCGTGTACCAAGTTCCGCCAAGATTCGTTGAAAAATGAGACTTTTGGAGTAGAATCAACATCCGGACAGACGAAAGCAAAATCGTCAAGTCAAAACGGAGACTTCGCTTACTTTGTTCCATCGGTCACATTTTTTGAAAAATGTCGTGTACTTGTATAATTAAGTACTTGAAAATCAAACAAATGATAAAGAAGGATGGAATAGAAATAAGCGAAGGCCTAAAATGAAATAATTTCCAACCACATTTTTATCAAAACCAGACTAGGTATACAACTAGAGCAAAACTAAAATATATGAAATGCTCACTATCATTGTTATTAGCACAGCATACGAGTAATTCTAGAAGTTTTATGGTTTAAGATCGAACAGAAAATTATTATTGATTTTTAAGTCATATTAAATTTCGTAATAGAGGATCATAATTTACGTAACATTTTATCTATGCTACGGAAAAATTGTTATGTAACCTATTCAATTAAACGTGTTACTGCAACAAAACATCTATCGACAATGATATCTCTAATCCACTAATTAGGCTATTGAGATGCAGGTGCTATAAAAAGCAGCATACCTGGTCAATTACCGCTGGTTTTAAATAAAACGACGACGTACGAGTATGTACTGAAGTCTAATGAAGGCACATATTGACCAAGAGTTAATCCAGGATATGACTGTACTGACAAATGCTTATTAATAGAGCCTACCCCGCCTAACGTAGGAATAGCATAAAAAGGTGACCTTATAGCTCCCCATAAGGATTCCCTGTGTATGTAGGGGATGCTACAGAACACACACAAAGACAACTAGCACCCATACACAGAACTGATATTTGATACTTCTATCCGGGAATCATATCCGAGAGAGCAAGCTTCGAAGGCACACATAATATCAACAAGGCTAGAAAGGCTAAGGCTTGGTTTTCAAATGTTGGATATGAAATGCATAAAAAAGCAAAAAAGTATACTGCCGTGGTGGACTACAGGGAGAACACTGGCCTTCAAATCGTGAGTGATGTTAATCATCATCATCATCATTTCGTTTCAATGGCTAATATATTTATATTTTTTATTTTATTATATATATATATATCTATATTTTATGTATATGTATTTACAATATTTTTTAATATTTTATTTAGTGATGTTAATATATTTATATGAATATAGGATGATGGTTGATCGTCAAATCCAGATCAATCATCAATTGGTATGGGACCAATTAGTGAGTCGAGTAGTTTGGAACTTAGGTACCTACGAGTTTTCACACCACTAGCTTTTCGGTTCGACAACAGCGTGAGGAACCTAGCATTCGTGGATAGAAAAAATTCGGAGACGTAAGTGAATCAATTAACTCGCACTGGGCCATCGTAGTCACCCTTCACCAGTAGGCCTATATGTATATTCAACAGCGGAAGCCGATGCAGTATACTTACAGTGAAGGTGGGAAGGTAGATGTGGAAAGTGCAGGGCAGGGAGAACAGCGAGAGCAGGAAGGTCATCAGCAGCTGCCACCGGCCGTAGTTGCCGATGATGGTCGTCACCACATCAGACTCATCTTCTTGCGCTGTCGGTACTTTGCTCTTTTCTTTCGTCGAGGACTGACTTGGGATGACTGGAAACAAAACAGAGATATGTTTTAAACTTTTTTCTACACTTGTTATATAAGTAGATGCATCGTAGAATGAAGTAGGTGCAACATCTCAAATGAAACCCAGAAATATTGAAAATTTTCTCTAATTTGATCATATCGCAAAAAAGCGTTTCGCTAAGAAATTTCTTTTTTGAAAATGTGTTTGGGCAGTGATATTTTTTTTCGATTTCGGGTTTGGTCCCATATAAAGTTTTTTCAAACTTCGTGTAGGTTGGTTGGCTAGCCCTGATGTCAGAGTTTTTCATTACGATGAGTACGTGTATCTATCTGCCTCTGTTTTGGCAAAACTGTAAAACCACAGCTTGTCGACTTATGTAGACAGAGACAAAGTACGTATTAAAATGATATTTGCAAGACGCTGAAGGTCATCATTATCTCTTACTTGCTTTCTTAAATGGCTGTATAACTAGAGTACCTGATTCTTTATAAAAATAAAAAAATAATCCGTTTCAATTGTTCCTCATTAGTTGTATAATCACTAAGTGATTAACTGGCATCGTCCCGCAGCGCACGCCTGCGCATAAACTGTCTCATAAATTTGTGTAGTAGTGGACACAGAAACTCAACTCTCACAACCCAACACAGTCTCAACCGTGGTATGAAAATACAACATTCACTGAATTTTTATTTTCTTAATTTTTCCTGGACGGCAGTTGCGCCTCTGTCATCCTTGAATATTTAAGTAGGTACCTCGTATCTACTACACACACCTCGAAATAATGGTCATAATCGCCGGGACTGCCATAATCACAAAATACCAAAATTATTCTTGTAGTTTTTACCAATTATTTGTTTACTAGCTTTACTCGTGGTACTTTTTTATTCGCGGATTTACGGAAACCTTTTATTTTTCCGGGATAAATAGTAGTCTATGACATTTTCCGACCTTTAAACTATATACATGCAAAAAAATACAGTCTATCCCTTACTCTGTTGCTGCCTGAAAGAGTAACAAACAAATCAATAAGCCAACAACCCACTAACTCTCTTTCGGATTTATTATATTAGTGAGAATCGTAGTTACAATATCAAAATAAATACTGTATCAAATTACGCTACTGTTTTCTAAAATATGTGAGAGCACGTGTTGTGTCATATCTCGGGCGCTAACAATTAGTGAACATGTGCAGCGCGCCTTGGCAGTGATCTTGCGGCGGCACCGCGCCTTGTTGAAAACGCACGGACCTCGAACCAATGCCTACTTGTTTCGATACCGTGCGGGTACGGTCAACCGGTACCGGTAATGTTTTAAGGAAAATTGCATGCAAACTTCGAAAATACTTAGGTATATTCATAGTTAAGTATAAGTATAGAATCCTCAATTGCATATAGGGTGTGAGAAAAAATATGTGCTATACATACTTAGATAGCTATATAGCCGTTGTAATGATTTTCTCATTTTAGACTCTAGATAATAGTAAAAACTGCAGGTTTTTACTAATAGAAATGATAGAAAATAGACAATAGTTCATAAATATGTTGATTTACTTACGCATCTCACCAAAAATTCAACAGTTAGTTTTTGGCGCGTAAAATTTGTCTGACTACGACGGTCGTGTGTCGTAGTCCGACAAAAAAAACATATACGCAAACAGAGACAAAAGATATTAGTTTTGTCCTGTTCACACTTTCATAATTGCACATCACGCACATACTTTTATAATTAATATTATTTTAGCGCCATATCTAGTTATATACTTCACTATGGGTACCTTTATCACTCTGACAGGTTAATTTTTTTTTAAATGCTCACAGGTATGTCGAAGCGGATCGAAAATGGACACGATTGGCACAGTACCAAGGCAGATGGCATAGTAAAAGACATGACTATCCTATACCCAGCAGTGGGTTAAGAATGTCGAATTTGTGAAATAAATTATGTAATTGTGAATAAGCATAAAATGATACACTATGTAGTAGTAGTCTAGAATAGGGCGTGGTTACCAAGATGATACTCGTTTACTCTGGATTTGAAGATAGCCAATTGTTCCTGACACCGGTAGAATTACACACTCTTGTTTTCTATTGATTTAAAATTGTATGTGTGTGTTGGAATCACAATTGCCTATATAATTTTCGATATTTTCTACGAAAGGAAAAGGAAAAGCTTCTGGATGTTTAAGTAGTCCTACTAATTATTGTATTTCTAAGAGGCACGTGTATATAGGCGTGATTGTGTAATGATTAGGTCAGGAATATGAGAAGTATTTAATAACACTTGAAAGATGTTCATTATAATTGTAAAGATTGCATCTTTAAATAGAAACGGCGCCAGGGACGACAAAATATTTATAAATGAATGCGAAGTTACGATAATATAAAACATCACAAACATCTTAAATACATGAATAAAATCAAATAATATTAAAATGGTTTTTTTTTCATAGGAAGCTTTCGCTGATTGATGTTTATATTTCTGCTTAGCAAAATTTGTTGCATGGAAGTTCCATTTAAAAAAAATTATTTGTGTAGAAAAGATAATCATAATACCTAAGTATACACATCAGTGGCTTATATTCGGTTCTTATATCAGTGTGGTATTGTCTCAGCTTAGTCCATTTAGAAAATAAATAAAACTTTCGCATTTCACTTTACAGAAAAATAATGTTTTTATACTTATTCTCAATGAGTTGCTCTACAATGTAGAGAATTCTCGATCATTAAGCAAAAATTTTAACCATTATCATAATATAATTGGGATGGTTGTTAGAATTATACACTTCTAGCAACTGTAAGCTAAAAAGTTAAGTTCATCGGAAAACTACACCGAGAAAAAGTTTTCAATTTCCGCGCGGTAACACCCGTGAAAAGTAGTTCATTTAATTACCGACACTAATCGAGCTCACAAAAACTTAATCAGGCATTTGTTTCTCATTGAAAAACAAAGGATTCGGACTGGTTCCCCGAGTGAAATTACTCGGTGTTTACTCATGCATGCAATCAAACGAATCATCGCACACCCACTCTTTATTATCCAGGCCTAAACGGATACAGCAATTCTAGGTCTCTACGTGCGTAGTAAACAAACAAACGAGAGAGGCGTCACACTTCAGCGCATTATTCTTCATCTTGCAGACGGCGTTGCATTTGGGGCCAAGGTTCAGAAACATATCGATTACATGGATCACGACTTACGCTACGCTTGTAGCTAGAGAAACATCAACATTAGATCGAATATCGACGGAATAACATTGGATTAAGATCGAATATCGGTATTGAAAAAAATACCAAAATATTGGTACCAGGCAATGTTAACGACAGTGCATAAACATTTCAAAGTAGAGCTAAAATATTCAAATAACTTATCGGCACCAAAAGAAATAGCAACTTAATAATATCAGATTAAAATCAAATATCAATATTTCTCACTAAAAATATTGAAATATAATATACATATATCATACAATGTCAACAACAGTGAATTTTAAAGTAGCGCTGAAATATTCAAATGCCAGGAAGCATCGCACAGTTTCATTTTTAGGTCTTGTATTTCTGCTCACGTATTTTGCAATGGTTACAGAGTTTCCTTCCTCGATCTGTCAATGACTTTTATTTTGATTGCTATTTAGATATAAGGTATGTGAGAAGGTACTTATTACACATTTTACGATCGGAGGATCTTTGGCTTAATAAATCTAGCCTCTAGATATTGTGCGTGCTAAAATAAATTTTACTAACTACTATAGTCATTTACGACTCATGAAGATTAAAATTTACCTTGTGTTAGATTGCTAGTCCACATCAAACGTAGATGGAACAGAAATTCAAGCAGAATATAGAGATCAGCGTCGATATCGCAATATTTCAATAAGAAACACATTTTACGGTTGACTCGTGTTACGCTCGCGATAACAAATTTCATATAAAACATATTTGGAAATATTTATTGAAAGCCTTCGTACCTACTAGTAACAACATAAGATTTGTATTTTTCCAACTCTAGTTCGAATCTAATTTCTGAATGTAAATGAGGGAAAATAAACACATATTACATATTATGTGAATATACATTTAAAGAACACAATATCTTGGCAAAACTAGAACTGTACCTGACTTGTGATTTTATTGTCGAAATCAGCCACGACATATTCTTGAGTTTTACGTTGAAAATTAATAAAAAAAAAAGCGTATATACCGTAGTACGTATTTATTAAAATGCTGTATTGAAATACCTACTGGTTATTATTTGTAAAACTGGTTTATAACTCTTTTGATCAATTTAACTACACCAAAACTATTCATCAGTCATTGGTAGAGTCACTACAAACATGTGAAAATGTACTCTAATGTGAGAATTTGTAAATTATTAAATTTTAACGATCTATGACCGTTAATTATTTGAGTAAGTACAAGTATTGACTAAAGATCATGACCTACTTTCTAGCTCTATTATTTTTCTTAATCTTGCGCCATCAGAATTGCAACAGAACTACGTAAAATATTCAATCACCCTGTTCTGAATTAAGACTTCACGTTTTTAGCACAAAAAAAAATACCAATCAATAAAACCAAGTCTGAAAAGTGCCGTTATAATTATGTTGTTACACATCAACAATTTATAGTAGGTGTTTTGTTTTTATAGTGATTCCACACACAGTACATATCAAGAGTTTTTGTGAAGAGGCAAGACGGTAACTCGTACTGTCATGCAGTTAATGCAGGTTTAAATCCTGCGGTTCTAAATTTTTTATTGAATCATAATTACAAACATCCGTATAGTAATTAGTAGTGTTTTGAAAATAGCATCTATTAGATATTCGCTACAGATTGCGCTATAGATTTCGCTCAGGCTCACTTCCAAATGTTTAGATGCTAGCTTCTACAATATTTTTTCTGTGTCAGGTTTATCTATGCAAGTAAACATTTATTGCTAAACCTATCAGGGTATTGAATCTGAGATCTAATCAATGAGGCAAAAACTTGATGGGCCTATTTCCTACACGGTACTTTTTCTGTGGGCTTTTATTTAATTACAATGGTTCCTTTGTAAAAAATGCAATTCCACGGATCAGGACTGAGCGGTTCAGTGAAGATGTCATAGGTCTATTCGGTGACCTGTTAAATTATGTTTGAAGATCATTGGGCACTTATACATGTATATCTACATAAGTTTCTTTGTAAATACATGGTCTTGGGCGTCCCGTATTCCGAAATCGTCTCATGATGTCTCAATATTTGATTAATTAAGGAAGCTAAATACTAAGTAGTCTTATATTAAACTCAATTAATCCTTATAAACAAACCCTTAAATTAGGCAAGCAATAAAATAATATAATAAAATAAACTCAGAAGTAATTCCTGTGTCACGTACCTCCAGGATGAGCCATGTAACTTATAATTTAATAGACAGGCAGAGTAAAAACGAAAACAGTCAGATAAACACTACTCGGTAGGTTAACTAATTCATATAGCCATAACTTATGGTAAGTTAGGTACCTACCTAAGCCAGTGATTTTTACTTCATACAATAATTCATAAATACTTACATATATGTAGGTACTAAGAGTTAAGAGTATTGGTCATTTATTATGAAAACTTACTCTTCAGCACAATACAAACAAGCACTCGTAAGTTATACGTATTATGGAAAATTTGAACAAAATATGATAAAAAAAACAACGGGTTGCACTCCAGGAGTGCCAGAAGAAGTAAAAACTTGCTCCCTCCGTCTTACGAATTTTCGATCAGGTTACGTGTCCTGACGCGAGTTTAATATTTTTTACCCAAAAAGTGCACGACACCGCTTAAGAAGTTTTCACTTCACAAACCATAGTGCAAATATCCATATCTGTGCCAAACCAAAAACTCTAACAAGCCAACAGACTATAATACCTAAGTACAATCGCGCGGATCGCCTTCTAACAAACGAGTTAAAATGTATTTATTTTCTTTAACATCTTCCTGAAGGGTTTCTTCGTTTGTTCCCACCCTGTAGAAACTATGAGTTCATCACAGATACCAAATCTATAAAGCCATTTGCACCTAAAGCAGACCACAACAAACATCAATTGTAGTAAAGTTATCATAATGTAAGTAGCTGCTGAATTTCTGCGAAAAATCATGTTCATGGTTTGGATAAAAATAAAATAAGTAAATAGGCACTAGGCACATTACAAACCGCAAACATGACACGTGCTAATGTAAGAAAAATGAATTATTAAAAAAAAAGACGGAAAAAAAAGACGCCGGTTAAATGATTCAATCATAGTAATGTGTAGGTTTAGAAAAAAATCGCATTTTTTGTCCCATTCCCTAAATTATATACTTTAGAAGATAGCTTCGACGCGGTTTTCATTGTTAATTATTTACAATAAATAAGTATTGACATACATACGACATGCACATACATTATACATACATACAACAAAATGTAATTATAATTAGGGGCACCCACTTAAATGTACCAATGAGACCATTATTACTTCCGATACACAACCCAAATATGATAGAGTGCAAGAGTTATGCTAATTCAGATTAATCTACAGACTATTTTATACCATTTAGATAAGGCTGTACTATTTGTAGAACCGATTTGGACATTATTTGCATAAAAATATCGGAAGTTGTTTGCACAGTTTTGCTAATTTATCAATAAATACACTTTTTTGGGTAGATACTGACCGTGGTTGGTGAATATATGGTAGTATCACTAATAATAATATAGCTGAAGATGGCACTAACGTCAAGTACAAGGACAGAAATACTTATTTAGGTATTTTGTAAAGTCAAGGGAAAATATTATCATGCAATCAAGAATTTTAAGGAAAATAAAAATTATCATTTTAAGACATGACGAGATCCTTGAACCCATCTCTGAAATTTAACATATTGTTGAGTGTGTGTCGTAAATTACTCATGGTTCTGTAGATATTATTCCAAGCACTACTTTAAAAAATACATCATAATGTTTTTATTATTATGTACTCCTAAAATAAAGGTATCTACATAAATAAAAAAAAATAACTTCCGTTTTTAAAAATCAGTTTAGAGGTTTATATAGATCATTTTAAAGAATAAGCATCTTTAACTGCGATTATAGCACGTAAAGTGTATGTTTTTAACATTTTCCTGGAACATTTTACGTGCTTGATTAATTTGTCATGAGCTATTCTGCCACAATTTAGTGTTCGTGTTATGTGTAAAGTAATAGTTTACGTGATATCGATATCGCAATGCATGAAACAAAAAAAAATAATAACTCATCTTGATCTCCTGAATTAATAAGTATAATGCATCGTTAGCATTTTATCTGTAATAACATTTTCAATGACGCACTATCTGATAAGAAATGTTCGCATTTTTATTACAAAATCGCTATATAATTATACCTACTTTTGTCACCTTGCCATGTATCATCTGTTATCATGGTAATTTTTAAGAGTAAAATAAGTACAAGAGTAAACTACAAAAGTGTTCGTCATTCAAATTAGTTCCATGTAGCATCACAAAAGCCGCGAATTTCTCTGTCTAATCTCCATTTCGCGAATACATGTAACACACGAAAATAAGTAAAGAACCGTATTCATTCAGCATCGCTAGGTATTCCATAGTATCAGGCGAGGATAGTCTGCATTGGGGGACGTCTCCGGAAGTCAGCGTACAGTCATCAGCACCTCGCACCCGACACTTTATCGACTCGCGGTAAGGTTTGTTTTGGCGTGATTATCAATGGACATACTGAGCTCAATGTAGCTGATTCGCTTCGATCCCACTCGGTCACTGTTCTGGTTACTCATATCAAACGTTATAAATTACATTGCGAATTATTTCCTAGCAAACTTGCAGAGTCCTGCCGGAGCGATGCGTTTTCATAAATTTATGAATATTTGTGATATCAATTACGTAAGATATCACCTTGTTTATTGCAAATATCTACGTTATTTACTTCTTTTGTATATTATCAGCGTTGTTCTACTTATTTGCTTTGTTGTGGTGAGAAAGTAAGCGCACCCACTTGTGGCGTTTTAAGACTAACATCACTAGTCTCAAGTATGTCTAGCAGCACTAAACACATAAACATCTATATCAATTTTGATTACTTAGCTCTTGAATTTTTAATCTTTATCAAAGCTCATATTTTAATCATCTATTTTGAGAGTCAAAGTTTAAGAAAATCGATTAGGAACTCGTGCAATTTCCGAGGTTGTCCATTACGACACATAATTGCACCTATTCGGGTCAATGATGATAGTAACTACAAAAATCACTGTGTTATTAATTGGTTTAGTGATTTTGATATTAATTTTAGAGTTGAACTTATCTGCGCCATCTTTCCAAATAGGTACAAGGTACAGTCCGTTAGATGTTAAAATTTTAAGAGATTGATCTGACGAGTGCTAGACTAATTAGTCTAATTACCTTTGTTTAAATAAGTACTTAGATATCTTTAGTTACTTAATGATTTATCATTTAATAACCCTTGAAGCAAAAAATCTAGAAGGAAATAAATAGTTATAGAAAAGTATGACGTCACAAAAAAATATACAGCCATTAACATTAGCCCTCACAACCTTGTATTTTAGCTTATAAATTTGCAACCATAAGGAACAATCCTTCGAAAATTATAAGTTACTGGTTTTGAAGTTGTTTGCTAAGGGAAGTGATATTTTTACGATGCCGTCGCCAGAAAAAGGTTAAACCAGTAAAAGGTTATATAAGAGTATGCCCTTAACCAAAAATTCGATAAATAAACTATGAGCTATGCCGGTTAACATTGAACTGTTAACGGTAATATTGCAGTAAAAAATATTTTATACTGTAATACAAACAATAAGTCCACAAGGTGGACGGATGACCTCATTAAGACCGCAGGATCGCGCTGGATGCAAGCCGCTTCCAACCGGTCTTATTGGAGATCCATAGGGGAGGCCTATGTCCAGCAGTGGACTTCTTATGGCTGATGGATGGATGGATGACTGTAATACACTGAAACTTCCAGATTACGTATTCCGATAGTTACGGTAAATATGTATTATTAAGGAAACTAGTGCACTTTCACACATTTTACTTAAGATTTAGTACAAACTGGAAAACGTTTCTATATTTTTAGTCTGTAGTTTCGACTTTAATTAGGCGACCTTTATCAAGATTCGAGTACTAGCGCGCGAGCCCGTCTTGCATAGCACTGAAGCGTAAACCATAGTCCTGCCCATATACTCGTACAGGCTCACTCAGTATCTTGATTAACTACGGCAGATTTTCCGTTTATAAGTAAGTATGTTACGGCAAAATCCGGTAGCCCATGGATGGATGGGATAAGTGCTAAATCTCAGAATAAGGAAAAACAGTAGAAGTGACATAAAGTAAAAAAGTTGTGATGCATGATTCCACAAACATGGCGTCGAAAATCTATAGAAACTGCTATGTAATCTAGACACAAATGACACTTGAACTGCTGGTCAAATGTCAAATTTGATTTCACAAAGATGGTGGACAAACTTCAAACGTCTCCTAGGTAGGGCTTTTATTTTGAACCTTATAGTCATAGCAATAATGCCACGTCATTTCAAACACCGTCCCAATGTGCTAAATAGAGAAAATTGGTGAAAGAGGAAGTTTATGCTCTGTAGTAGCCTGAATCCATAGACGCGGCTTATTTCAAACTCTATATTAATAGAGTTTGAAATAAGCCGCAAAACGACATTTATGATTGGAACAGAGTAATAGCTATAGGTACGGGAGTCACTGTCAACTGGTACAACTTAAAAAAAGTCGATTTCCAAAGAGACCGATTGCAATCGATGCATCGTACATAGCTATTACAACTACATAAATAGAGAGATACCGCTGTTGTCGCTCGAGGCAATTCTCGACCACATATATGTATGGAAAATCTGGCTCATGGCTGTCAAAACTGTCAAATTTTAATTGGAATTTGACACTACTGAGAGAAAATCACCGCAACTATAGTCTTTTTCAAATAGCAAGTCACTTATGACAGGTCCATAGAACGTAAATTATCACGTAAATACGTCATGTGACGTCACACCAAAAGTTGAATATTTCTATTTATCAGTGAAAACATTAAGCAAACTTACAAGAAAAACTACTAAAATAAACGACAAAGGACGCAAGAAATAGAATAAAGGTTATTGATTCGCGTATACATTTTCGCGTTCACTTTTCAATTTAATAAAATATTAAATTCGTTAAATTGTTATGTTACGTGCTATTACCGATCGTGACGTCATGATAAGAGGGCTGGGAAATCGACTATTGTTGAAACCGAAGAATATCGAAAACAAAACCGATTAATCGACTTGATATTAACAAGGGTTATCGTTAATCTGTACTAGTACAAAAATTATAAAATATGTAGTGCGTATTCGATACAAAAATGTATGAAAAACTTAGTTTCTATTTACCTCCGATGTTCACATAGACAATATAATGGATAATCAAATGATTATAAATCTGGAAGATTCGTCAAATGATGATAGCTCCGATGACAAAGTGGCGAGGACATTATTTCCCAAATAAATCTTTTTTTTACCTGTCACTTTTTTATTTCTTTTTGATTCCTCTAAACCTATCATCTAAGTAAGTCCTACTGACTTGTAGATAAATTCACAAAACACTTTTAGGTATATTGTTCGATAACTTCGATAAGTACGTAAAATCGATAATAATCGGTAATTACAAATCGAATATAGGTGCGGTACATCATTATAATTATCAATGTATGTTTGACAGCTGACATTTTGGAAGTGTCATAAGTGACTAGCTATTTGAAAAAGACTATAGCCACTGAATCGAGATATTTTTCATGTCTCTTTCTAACTCATGTCATATTAAATCATTGCATTTCTTTCTTTCTTTTCTCGATCGACCACATTATCCCTCTGGTATCTCTGTATACCGAACACTCATCGTAATCGTCGTAGACATTCTATGGAACACGGAGCATGTGTTTTTTTTGTTTTAGTAGTTGTAATGAGGAATAAAAATAGGTTTATTACCAGTGTTACTACCAATCTTACTACCAGTAGTAAGAACGATAAATGAATTACCGTTGTTACTACTGCAGTTGAAAGTTGTTCGAACAGTAAAAATATATTACCCGTGTTACTACCGTAAAACTAAAATAACAAAAAGGATCGAAATATGAACCTGTCATGCTAAAGTTGCATGATAGGTGTCAAACGAAAAAAGGGTTTTTTCAGATCATAGTTCAAGTCAAATAAATAGATGTATGGTAAACTTGTTTTATGCAACTTTATACCCGGATTATTGTACCATGTAGTGCGTAAAGCAGAACATGCGTGCGTAGTCGTTAGGCCGTGTCGGAGGCCTTCGAGAAGCTCAGAAGGTCTAAATCATAATACACCTACAGGGTTATTTTAGTATAATAATATTACGATCGATATACGACCAACTACATGAGTATACTTCTACACACAATAATGTATGACATGAAATAAACCTAGTCAAAAAAATCTATTCGGTGATATGCCCTCCCCACACCGGGAGTGTATGTTGTGAAATACTAATAGGTACTCTCTACTAATCTCTAGTTACATAATTACATTATAAAAAGTAATCACATCTTAAATTTGCAGTAGGCATCATTATTGTTGTAAAAGTACTGCTTTTCACCGAATTCCAATTAGCGTCTGTTTAACCGACTTACAAAAAGGAGGAGGTTCTATGTTCGTCTCTATGTTTTTTTTTTGTGTGCATGTTCGTCGATAATTTCGCCAATCAATCAATCAAATTTAGAACATTTAGAAAAGTGGTGACATATGTGCCAGATATTCGATGTGTTAAAAATAACCCTGTATGCATAGATACATCTATCATTCATAAGTTCTAAGTAGGTATTTGCCTACATTAAATCATAAAAGCAATAATAATCCAAGTAGGTAACCTACTAACATGTAATTTCACATAATGCCTAACCTTAGGTTACTTATTGTAATAGCGGAGTTTGTAAACTCCGTTTATAGTAATTGAAGAAAATTGTCGCCTTGTCCATTTGTCCAATTCCTTTGTGGTGTTTAAACAACTTATTTTGAATACAGGCATTTTCTAGAAGTAGTTAGGTCTATAATTGTGTCTTATGTTTTATTACTTGACTAGAAGTATCTTACGGCTATACTTGGCAGTGTCATAGGGACTGTTTTCTTTTATTTTGAGAGAAAATAGCTTACGTGCTTTTTCTACCATATTCCAATAAATTGTGTTTCAAAATAAAATAGAAATAAACAAACACGCACTTATGATCAAACTTTTGTATCAGTAAATAAGTGTAATTTTATTTATATTATTTTATTTACTCACACTTAGGGACAAAAAAAAAAGTCACAGACCACCGTAATGTGTCGTGATGTACGCAGGTACGTATGTACTTAATAACTCAGAACGGAACAAAATATACATAAGTAGACGAGGACACCAAATTTTTAAGACAATAAAATTGAGCTTGCAGAACTCTCTTACTAAAGTAAATCCCTAATATGATGGATGAATTAATGAATTAATAAATAAAATAAATATAAATATAAATATTATGGGACATCTTACACACGGTCTCTGACCCCAAACTAAGCATAGCTTGTGATATGGCTGCCAGAGACTGATATACTACATATACATATTTTAAATACATACTTATATAGATAGTACGTAAATAACACCCAGACACAGAGCAAACACCTATGTTCATCACACAAATGTTCGCCCTGGGTGGGATCGAACCCACGCCTCTTTGACACAGGAGTCAGGGTCACTAACCACTGAGCCACCGAGGCAGTCAAATGGATAAAGAATAAAAGACCATACAAAATATGATAAACAAAAAAGTCCTAAGTAGGACTAAACATTTTGTAGGTTTTACAGTGTTTATAATTTACTGTAACAATGACACAAAGGGAGAATGTCTCATAATATCCTGGTCCTTAGAATGTGACTCAAGATGGTAGAGACGAGTTAATACAATAAGATCAGCTTCCGCCCGCCAATTTAAAACTGAGGGTCCAGTAACCGCTACTAGGAATGTTGAACGCAAGGGCCCAATACAAAATACTACTTGAACTCTTTTTACCTCGTGTTTCCCATAATACTGAACTTCCTTAGTAAAATGTATTAATTAAAATATCAAGGCCCAATGAAAGTAGCCCATTAAATCTCATATAGGTCAAAGTGTTTAAAAATATGGAAACGACAGAACTTGAAAGGCATGCATATCAAGTAATGTTTACTTTCATTTCAAATGTCAAAAATATCTGACGTATAAAAAATGACTTCCTATGTCGTTAAATATTTCCAACTGCAATGCGGCATAACATCGGATATAAATATAGTAATAGTCATAAATTAAAAGGACACCAAGTTCAAGTTGGCGATAACCTAAAGAGCATTAAGAAGGCGACCTCAAAAAAATATAAAAACAAACAATTAAACAACTTTTTATTTGGTATGGATATGTTATTAATTAACAGGCAATCTCAGCCACAAATGGGGGTTTAGAGGTTACATCATATGAGTGAGCCAAATTCAATGTCAATGTTAACAAATTTTACTCTGGACCGCGCGGCCTAGACTTTTACGAAAAGGAAAATTGTTCATTGTTTCTGTAAATCCGCACAAGGCTGCATAAGTAGCATTGTAAAAATTGTTGACACGTAGGATTTATCTTATCTTATGTGATCCTAACAGAGGTTGTACATTATGATTATGTTTTAAAGCATTTTATCATTGGGTGAACTCTCCATGTCTTTAATCAGCCTAACCTACCTACCTATTTTCCGATCATTATTCTTACCTACACAGTTATTACACAGCATTTTACTTGCTGCAGTGTTACTTAACACTTTTATACCCAACAAGTTTTC
The DNA here is from genome assembly GCA_964007245.1 of Hypomecis atomaria. Taxonomy (NCBI): domain Eukaryota; kingdom Metazoa; phylum Arthropoda; class Insecta; order Lepidoptera; family Geometridae; genus Hypomecis; species Hypomecis atomaria. Next base: position 12,415,099 of record OZ023291.1, read on the forward strand.
GTTTAATAAAAGCTAATAATGGATACATGGCAACAGATTTCATGAGATTGAACGAATAAAATTATTCTAGTACAGATTATTTTATTTGTATAGAGTAGAGTGGGAAATTTGTGAATATTTAGTAGGCGGTTTAGTGAAAATGAGTTACAAGTAACTAGAGGTAGAATATAAGTATGAGTACTTCCTTAGCTCAACAAAATATTAGTTAGTTTATGAAAAAAATAGATTCATGTCGAATCACGCTCTTTCTGCCTTAGCAGAGTTAGGATATTTCTAGTGTGTTTACTTGAAAGATACTTGTGTACTTTAGAAGTGAAGACTTCACATTCGACCGGAAACAAATTCAGGAAGAGAATATCACATAGGTACATATTATACATATTTTATCAGCATTTCGTATAAAAATGTGAAATTGGAACGCTTGATGCGTACGCGGAAAATGCCTAACCTACAGGTAGTGCTTTGATCTTGATTGTTTAACCGATTTGCAATTCCCAAACTCTCTGAAAAGTATTTGATACTAAAGAGAAATATTTTTCACGTACCTTTAAAACATTATAAGTTACCAATATTTTGTACTTAAATAGCTGATAAAGTTCATTTATAAGTACTTATGAAAAAAATATTTGATCTGTGATTAATACCAAGCGTTTCGAATCCTCATTCCTCATACGAACAGCCAGAATGTGGAACGCTTTGCCTGGGTCTGTCTTCCCGCTAAAGTACAATGTGGGCGTCTTCAAATCCCGAGTAAATAGGTATCTTCTAGGTAAGCGTGCTACAACCTAGACCGCATATCTGCTTAACAACAGGCAGTATGTGGTCCAACGCAAACCTATTCAGAATAAAAAAAAAAAAAAAAAAAATAAAAAAAAAATACAGTTCTAATTAACGCTTATTAGTGAAACAAATGCTCTCTGTGAATGTCCTTAAGCAAAATTCACAGACAGTCCTTCGTACTGTGATACATCTTGTAGAGAAAAAGAGCGTGTTATAAACACATGAAGACAGCGTCTGAAACCTCTCTGAATACCCGAGTAGTCGGTGAAAGAGATCGTCAAGCGACAGTTTATTTATTCAAGCCCTCACTGGGACGGAGAAATATCTCATACACGTGCTGAATAAAACCTAGATACAATTTTATGGAGTCACGTTTGTGCATAGTTTAGTATGTAAATCCTATAAATAAGGTCCTTCAGAATTGTTATGCTAACATTGTTGTAACATGTTATGCTTTATCAAAAGACTTTATAAGGTCGCGAACTAAACGTTAAATAAACCAAAGATGTGCTGAAAGTTATTTCAAAGTTCTGAGCAGAATATATTTTACGTTGAATAAATTTAACGAATAGATTTACGTTTGCTTATGAAGTGAAGTATTGTTAGTTTTATGCATGAAGCACATTTTGTTAAGAATTTTATATGCAAAGACGTAATGAATATCACTATTAAGAAATAAATATAGGAACAAAATTTCAAAAACCATCGAGAAATAGATAATTCTACTACCAATTATGTAGCGTAAAAACGTGAATAATATTGAGACCACCACACTATACTTTGTTTTTTTTTTGTAAGAGGGGAGTCGATAATTAATCATCATTCTAATTGTGAATCAAATCTGGATTAGCCAATGTCAGGTGCTTAGACCTGGTACGTTAAAAGAAAGGCAAACAGACAGGTAGTTTTGGATGATGATCTAAAAATAACCAATAATTAATGAACTATCAGTATAGAAATAGTTATATCTTTGGTACTATCTATTAGCATAGAACCCTCAGGCTAATTTCAATGTGTGATGCAAGGTAAGATCCATTCACCTAGCCGACGGATGGCTCAAAGATGCAACCTGCAATTTCAGTGTCGCCCTTCACTCGAAAATCTGATGTCTTATGCAATGTCTAATAACACCCCGCTGCCACTTATGCCATATTATATCTTAATTCCACATAGCCTTGCTACTTAATAGCATTGTTAAAATCAAATACCTAGTTTAATACTGGCCCGATAAGAACATATGATACTATTAGAATTTGCAATTTGAATTATCTTTGGTTTTAGATTAGTTTTTCTCTGCAAACAAATCTTGGCACATTGAACGGGAAAAATTATACGGACTTGTCACGAAATATTTGAATTCCTGCACAAGAACCCTGAAATTTACCGCCTGCGAAGTACTTTTGCGGTTTGTAACCAAAATGTGAGTGGATCGTAGGCCCGACTGTTCGTGGTTCAGTGTGATCGGTAAACCACAAAAAGTTTTGAACTGAATGCAATAACGCAAACATTCTGAAATGCAAGGATTGGTGAGTAATTGAGAGCGCATTAATCAATTACTCAGATAACTGATTTCGAAGTTTTGGGATGGAGGTAAACCACTTGTTTATATCTTAACTTAGGTTAACCTGTAAGGTAATTTCAATCTTAAACTGAGTACATAATATTGTACGTACCGTGCATTTTATTAAACTATTCCTGTCATAACATATTTACGAAAATTAAGTACACATTTTCAGGCGCTCAAAATGTAAACAAAGCCACCCCGTATTTTTAAAATATATAGGTCATCATATATCGTACCTAATTAAATCAACTGAAATATTAATAAACAGAGATAACATTGATATTATCAACACAATTATTTCAACAGTATTAATCTGAAGATAAATGACAGGACAATGTCAATTGTCGAAACACAACCTGCGTGTAGTATCTACGAATGGTATTCATTTATCAACTTGTGTACAAATTGCTCTAGATTACTTTTGGATCAGTTAAAATGTGGCCTTGACTTACAAACACGTCTTCGGAAGTATGGCGCGGAAGTGGGTGACTTCCGTCGTCTGAGCGCTGGCTACTGTATCAGTCTGTTGGTCCGACCGGTTGATCTGTGGTTGCCATTGACGTGTCTACTCTAACATATCGCCGTACGTGCCTTGAACTTCGGAGGAATGGCTGTAGGCATTAGTTAAGGTTGTTGTTATGATGTAGGTACTTTGACGAAACATAAATCAATGTCTAGTACCTACCTATTATATCATAATAATAATAATATAGGACATGCGATAATTTGGGAGCGTAAATAGTATTGTTTACTACTATTCAGAGTAGTAACGGTCGAACATATTTTATATTTAACAATATAGGCTTACCAACTTAAGTTGTTTCTACCGTAACATATATTTCACTTTTGTATTTGTCACTGCTACTTATTTAACTCGTATTAATACTTCCATAAAAAGTTAAGGTAAGTACGTTCTTATGAAAGTACTAATACGAGTACCTATACATAATTAAACCATTTCCGAAAATACACGTTTCAATAGAAAATATACATGTAAACTATGTACTTTGTATATTATGTACAATTTACATAGTTTAATAGCATTTTAAGAATCAAATGACAAAGGGCACGGTTTACAGTAATTTTCACACCAAAAACCGCACAAGATTTAAATTAACGACTGAACTCTCGCGTCTTCTTAAATACTTTAGTAGGGACAAAATACGTGCTTTGTCTTGAATATACATAATTAAGTAATGTTGGTACAAAACTAGCTTACTATTGTACATTCTGCGCTAGAGCTAATCGTCAATTGTTGTTTCTATGTATCTTTCCAGCTAAGTATTTTTCTGATCCGTCTCTAGGTTTTAACTAAATGCTATTTTCGCAATATTATCGTATAATTCTTACGATGCAAAGTGAACGCAAATATTGCAAAACTGAAACTAGCCATGGAGACCGTATTTTATGAGGAGACAGACAATTAAAACACGATCATTAGATTCTTGTTTAGATTTGTAGTAAGTAAGTCTATTTGTCAGCCATGGTATGTTACAAGAGAAACACATACACATGGTTCGTAGAAGATACTTATAAGTTTTGGTAATTAATCAGTTAACATCGCAGTAATATTTTCAGGTTCGTCTTAGAGGTGATTTAATTTTATCCCCGTAATTAACAAAAAATATAGTTTTTCATATAGCATGCGACGCAAAAAGTATGATTTATGAAAACTGAGATAGATTACGCGCATAAATGATAATGTTTTGTAACAATTAAACTCAATTAATTTATATCTCATACACGTAATAGACGCTTATATTTAGAAACGCAGAGCAATAAAACGTTTTATTATTTACAGCACTTAAATTAGACTAAGCACCTAACTGTATGCATAATTTGTTCCTTATTAACTGTTGTTTTAAAACCAAAAATGCATATACCTTACTCTGTAATCCAAAGTAAAGTAATTTGTGTGGACATTACAGTCTATAAACGGCCTTAGGTGTTATGCTATTCTTTCAAAATACTTGTGACACAATGCAACAAAAATCCTGTTCCCAGAATACACTCACAGTTACTGAGTGTAAAGTTTGGTTTAAGATAACTAATCTTATTAGTTTATTTGTTTTATTTATATATAATTAGAGAGACAAAGACATTTGAAGCATATTGGTTTTATGTTTATGGAGGTTTTAAATCCTAATCTTAATAATGAATATAAATTACGCATCACGTTGTTTGACCGCGATGGACTCCTAAACTATTTAACCCATTTAAACCGAGTTATGCACACTTTGTGCATTTTGATACAACTCGAGAGATAAGTTAGTTTATATCTCAATTTATATACGCATTTGTTTATTATACATTTAAAATCTGTCCGTGGGCAGGGCGAATCCGGGATGGGCAGATAGTTATATTGTATAAAGAAACGTCAAGTAATACGTAGATGTTTGGTTCCCTAGTACGACATAAAAATATGAAAATTTAGTAAAAACCATGTTAGAAGGTAAAGTAGAAGGAAAGAGAGAAAGAGAAAAACCATGAGAAGCATTCTTATCAAATTCAAGAGAAGGCATAAGTCATGTCAAACAAGGACGTGAAAAGACTAAGACTGTAAGGCGTGAAAATTGCAATGTAGTCTTTTAGGGATTTCACAGTATTTTACGGCGAAAGTGCATATTTTATGTGCTACTTAGGGCCTTTTTTATTGAAACAGGGATTTGGCGATGTATTTTTGGTGAATGCAGGCTCTGCGCATCTGCCCCCTAGGAATTTGATTTAGCCAAGACAGTTTTGGTGGACCTAGACTTCGGCGCCAGGAAAGGATTTGCTTATTTAGCGATATCTTTTAAGAAATTTAGGTCCAAAAATTTTGAGTGAAGACACTGTGAATTTGCTCCGCTGACAAAGGCTTTGCTTTGGATCTGAGCTTTGGACAAAATAAAAAACATATTCTATCTCTTTGGACAAAGCACTGTTTCTAGTATAATACTTTTTTATAAGTATTGTTTATGTTAGTATTTCAATGCTATATCATAATTGATTATTTAAAAGTATCCATTGTCTATAATTCAGTGAATTAAGGTTCGGTTCCCTAACAAACAACGTTAATTACCATATCCGTCAGCCTGTCATAATTATGTGCTGTTTCACACTTTTATTATAAATATTATAAATACGAATTAATCAAAGAACATTGAGTAAAGTGCATAGAAAACTTGGCGTTGATTGTTTTATCAGAGTATCACGTAACTATAGCCTAGTTATTGAGTATGTATACATATTATTAGATAGTCTATTTTATTCAAAGTGTCACAAACTTGAAAAACCAGATTTTTGTTGTTCAGTGTGAGGATATTCAGTTGATGACCGCTTTGTCTTTGTTAATGAAATATGATTGAATTTTTGAAATACGATTGAATTTTCTTTGTTAATGAATTATAAAATATGATGACCCCTAGTTCATATATTCGTACTATGACAAATATCTTGGCGGGCATCAACTTAGACCAAGATATTACTGTAAAATGAGCCGCTCTACAGTTATCAAACGTGGCACTACCCTAAAATCACCCCAAATCCAGTACTATTTAGCCCAAGTTAAGCCAAGCCAAGTGCAGATTATCATACTCCAGCGAATATTTTGGCAGGCATCGCGATTGGACCAAAGCATTTCAGGCAACTATTATGTTCCTTGAAATGGACTTTCAGAATATTATACTTTTGTCGAAGTCCCCTAAACAGTTCCGTGAAATTATGACAATTGAATTTAAAAAAACTATAATTTCTTTATATATCATGGCCCAGGTTGTAGTTAGGCGTTGTTGTTGTATCTTGGCTGACATCGACTGTTGACAGAAGCATCTTAGACATACGAGTATATTATGCTCTTTGAAACATACTCTCAGATAGATACTCAGAAAATAATAATTTGGCCAATGTCCGCGAAATGGTTTTTGGAAATCAAGTTCCGTCAAAACTAGTTTTATAGAATTTTTTTCTGGTTGTAGTTACATCGGTATTTTATGTTAAGGTTATTGTCTCCTTAAATGAATCTTTAAATTGTCATTTTGTGTTATTTCTGTGAATTAAACCGTTCTGTAGTTATTTAACAATAAAGGTAAGATACGTTTTTTGTGCAGCTCGGCTGGCATTGCACATAGAACAATAATTTTTACACACAAAGGAATACTTTAAAGATCTATCAAAATAGTAATTTGGCGCAAGTCCGCAAACATTTCAGTTTCCCCATACATTTTTCGGACGAGTCCTTTTTGAGTTGTAAATGAAAGACCCTGCTTTCCACAATAAAAAAACTGTAGAAAAAATGACTATTTGTAACTAAAAAATATACTGATTTGATACAAATAGTTGTATATTTTATAGACACACTTTCATTCATTACATCGAATACCAAGCCTCATGTTCCACGTTGCTTAATTAGCAACAAACACATCATTATAGTTCAAAAATAATATATTTTCCACTAAAAATCAATCGTCGTGATCAAAATGTGGGACATAGAAATCATCTTCTTAGTTTTTACTATTTTTTTATTTCTAAATTGTTGTTAGACAATTTACTCTAGCATACCTATTGAATTTATTTACTACTTCAAGATTACTAAGCAACGTGAAATATTTCGTGCCTATACATTCAAATATTCCCAACAATTCGAAAAACAAAGTAAAAATGTAATACATAGCCACAATGGGAGGCAGTATTGTAGGTCTTCGGCGATGCATGCAGACTCCTGATTGCAACATTGCAGGCGGTGCGCTGTGATCAGCTCGCCCACTCGACCGAATAGATTGGAACTTCAGTGCCCTACAACCTTGTGAAAACATTGCATAACATTCATCTGAAAAAGTCTAGTGTTGACTTTTTGCAGTAGACTGTTACATCAATTTATAATGACTGTGATTTGTCTTGATTATACCTGTAGGCTACGAGTTTATAGTATTAGTATTTTTACCTATCTCAATGACATAAGTTATCATAGTACCTACTAAGACTTCAATACAAATCCGCCCCGATCGCTACGGGTACCATTATAAAAATCTCGTTCTTTCTCTGGTAAAATATGCATCTTTTATTCATATGTATAAAAACCAACCTGTCAGGTATGAGACATGATGAAATGTTGCGTAGTTTAATACATCTAAGCGTACAGGCAGCTGGACTTGTTTGACTTTTTTTATGAGTACCTATTAATATAAAATCGTTTTTATGTCAAGTGAAATTAGTATATGTTAACAACGAGTGTTAAGAAATCGTTTTTTAAATGCCGAAAAGTAATTAACGAAATCTACAAGACGAATTAGATTAGTTAAAATATTGATCATTATTACTGTAAAAATTTAGATAGAATGGCAGTAGAAAAATGAAGGCTGATGATGTTTATAATGATCATTTTAATGATAGTGATAACAAAGTTAATATAATTTTTTTAATTTAGTTACTTCACGATACTTAACACGTGCCCATTGTTTTAATGCTTCTAAAATTTAAATGAATGAATGGCTTTGAGAACATTTATCTTGTACTCATAATAGTGACCGCTGACAAGCGTGCTCTATCTTCTAGACTTTGTAGAAGTGTCATCGACTTTATCGTCCATCGCATCGAGTGACACGAGTATATCACTCGTTTATGCCTCTTCAAGAATATTAAATCAACATTAATAGTAAAAAGTTAAGATTGTAATCAGTAAAGGTCGGTATACGTAGAAGTGACTTTATCAATTTCAATACCAAAATCTAAGTGGAACAAGTATTGTCAAACATCTTATTTTAATCACCAGAAAAAAAAATATTGATTCGTATTACGTGTCATTATTACCTTTACTTCTTCTAAATCTTAATTATCGTTTCTGCATAATCCTTGTACTAAATTGAAAATTGTGGTATTCGAGGAAGTGCCTGATTGCTAAAATGTCTATGGCTCTTGGAATTACCTGCCATAGCATCCGACGAAAAAATAACAATTGGCTTTCCTAGACACTGCAAAAACTTCATTAGTGTTACAATGAATAGGTGTACATTTAAACATGCAACAGTTCATTAGCAGACGTGTATTGTCAATTTCTATGAATTTTAACAACAGAATTTGATGATTCTTCATATCGTAAAATCTCAAATAATTTATCTTGGAAGGTAATTTTTTTGGTGTAGACTTCTCTCAAAAAATTTCGACCTCATGTACAATACACGTGACGACAGCACTCACGTTTTAGTGCCACAATAGAAATTAATTAACCTGAGATTAGTCTTAATCTGTTTAACAATAAATGGTGGAAGTATAATAAAAAGTAGCCACATTTTTGTTCGTGTTACTAGGTAGTTTGGGCCGACGAGGAGCGAAATATTTTAATTATTAATTCATGTGCTTTTACTAATCTATTTCTAGAAAACCGGTAGGTGTAGGCGAGAGAGTGGACTTTTACAATTTTAATTTTATGCCAGGACACAGGAGGTTCGTTATTTTGAAACATTATAGTCAAGGCCAATCGACTTTAAAGGTTAAAGAGAACAAAGCATCATTTTCATCAAACTTCCAAAGAGGAGGACTCTTTGCTCTATGTTGTACTATGTCCGTCTGTATGTATATTTTTATGTATGTTAATCGATATTTGTGAACCGATTTTAAAATTATTTTTTATTTCAAAAGGGTATACTCCCGAGGCTATTTAAATTTTATCGAAATCGGCAGAGCCCTTTTTGATAAATCAACAATAATGTAGGTATCTACATGGATGCCACTAACTTCGATTCGTAACTATTCGAATTCTTTGTACGGCGGAAGTCTGTGGTAATTTTTTTTTGCGCAAAATAAAAATTCTTTTGCTACTCGTAGTAATCTGATCTACAATAGATTTTAGCAATAATTAAAAATCAGTAGACGGGGATGTTTTTAATTGTTTTAATATTACAGTTGTTATCAGCACAAGTTGAATTTTACTTAAAAGTACATACCTATAGGAGGTTTAAAGTTTTATGAAAGCGATGTTTTTTATCACGATATTGAGTGGATGAAAACCAAACGAAGCAATTTTTTATTTAATTTAGTTACTTACAGTATTCGCCAAGACAAATTCTACATAGAATGTGTGTTGGCAAGCCATGTTATTGGATAATGGTTGAAAATAGATCTGATACTCGTATCTCGTGAGGGATGATAGGACATGCTGAATCGACTTCAGAAAAAAAATCGGCGAAGTGGGAGTCAGACTCGCGCACGAAGGGTTCCGTACCGTGTAGTTCCATACCCTTCATTTATTTAATTTAATTATTTATTATTTAAGTGAATACACGACTAAATATTCTGTGAATATTGCAAGTGTCTACCTGTTGCCGTTATTAATATAGAGCAAAAAACGGAAATTGATTGGAGGTCCCCCTTAAATAAATATTTTATGCTATTTTAGTATTTCTTGTTATAGCAGCGAAATAAATACACTATCTGTGAAAACTTCAACTGTCTAGCTATAAGGTGTGGTACATGAGAGCAACGGTACAAGAGCCTTGTGAGAGGCAGACAGATGGATAACGGAGTTTTAGTAATAGAGTTCCGTTTTTACCCTTTGGGTACGGAACCCTAAAAAAGGGGTGAGGGTAAAAGTATTTTGAATCGCAAAGTAGAAAATACTACGTTTACTTGATGTAGAAAAAGTTTAGTAATAGAATTTGAGGTTATTTTTTTATAATTCTAGTTTACTCACTAGAATTATAATTAATTTGCAGAGATTCTCTTATGACCTCTTTATGAAGGATAAAATTATTTTAAGTAGATATTTCTTGTTACCGAATTTACCGCTATCACAATATTTTCCACCATTAGTAGGCATTCTCAGAAATCGCATATTGAACATGTTTAATATGTTTAAAATGTTTAATAAATAACAATTAAATATCGTCAAACGTATTTAAGAAATATAATGAAAATGGGTACTTACTTTTGAAAAGCCCCATCTTGAAACACTTTCTCATTATGTCGGCAAATGAAAGTTTGTTAAGCTCTCCCATTAATATAAACAGCACTTCAATACTACTACTAACAAAATATCAAAAGCGAAAATTCAAAGTTCCGATTTAATTTAGTGAATTCAGCATGTTGAGTTAGGTTTGTCACACTGAAAGTCTTAAAGACGAGTTCCTAAATGTTCGTAGTGTCGATATATTTATCTAGTTTTCACGTGGTTCGTAGAAGGGACCGTAGACGCGGCTCTACGCGGGCGCGGGCTCGACTGAGGCGGCCGGCGCGGCGCAGGCGCAGCCGACCCGACCGAGCTCATTGCCACGCATGTTAATCACTCGCCTGGGATACTGTTTAAGGCCTGATTGAGCTGTACTGCACTATTTACATCCTGGTTTGTAATTAATATATTGATTACAGCATTTACAGCAGCTAGCAATTACAACAGCTATCCTACGGGATCCATTGATTTTTCCCTCTCACTGCCTGGGATAGTGTGTAATAAGTACCTGATTGAGCTGTACTGCACTAGTTCTATCCTGGTTTATAATTCCTGTATTCATTATCGCCTGCAATCGTGTTTATGGCCTGATTGAACTGTATTGTAATATTTACATCCTGGTCTGTAATAAGTACTATATTGATTTCAGTGCCTCACGATTGCAACTGCTATCCTAAAGGAACCGTTGATTTTTCCCCTCATTGCCATGTTTCTTAATCTTTCGCCTGGTATAGTGTTAAAGGCCTGCTTAAGCTGTACTGTATGTACTACTTTCATTCTAGATTATAATGATTTTATTATATTGATTACAATTTCCCTAAATTGCGACTGGTAATTTACGGAAGTGATGTATTTTTCGGGATGAAAACGGTTCCATGCATTTCAAATTGTTACAGGATGAAGCATATATTATCATACAAAGGTGCTCAATTACCTGACTACAGAGTTCACACTAATTTTAATTGTTATCACAACGGCGACAAATGATTATTGGTATAATATGTAAAATATATAATGATTTACAGTCAAGCCTCCCTACAAATAGAGACGCCACGGAACACGCCCACAACTAAACAGACAACTGAAACAACTAATACTCTGATCCACCAACCGGGACCCGGAACATGACGGAAATATAATTATGTATAAATCGTGTAAGTTGCTTTATGAAATAAATGCGCAATAAATATAAAATAGTTAGTAATACTAGTAAGGACTTCAATATGATTCATGAATAGTAGATCAAAGTTCACGTAGATGGGCACAAGAATTTTCGTACTACCAATTTAAGTACTCGTATCTACAACAATAGAACGATAAATCAACAATCGTATCCAAGTGGTGCTGAGCTGTTTGCAAAGGTAACTTTGGCAACAGTCAAAATTCTTGCTCAGTTTTTCACCCAGTTGCATTTACTTAATTGAAATAATAATAAAGAAATGTTTTTAATAAACTAAATAAACTGTATCTTAACAATCTCGCTAACGTGCAGTATTACATTTCTCTTAGCCTTGGCATTAGATTTCTGAAGGCATAATTCTAATCACTTTGTTTCTCAGCATCGGAAGTAATTTACATAATCACAAATTACCATATGCAGGATAACGATTTTCATGTAACTAGCACAATCTACAGAAGGTCGAGAATATAGTAGCCTAGTGGATACTAAGATCCTGACTCCACTAACGCGCAATGGAGATTGGCCAGCTCCGCAAATCTTGTAGACGTGTTGTAGTCCGGTTATTTTCAAAGAATAAAATACAGCTCCGCTTCGTTTAAGATTGTTTTGTTTCTCGCTAATTTAACATGGAATTAAAGCAGTGAATTCACTCATGGTCTACAAAAAGTCCTAGTACTAAATAAAATGTGTTATGATATGGACTTAATATACTTTATTTTTCTTATTTAATTATTATGGTAAACTTTAAAGAACTAGATTACTAGACAGTTTAAATAACCTAAAACCGATTTTTTATTTTTCTGAATTGTGAAAGAAACAAAAAAACCTCACCTAGCTCCGCTGTGGTGGAATCTAGGCCAAGTGTAGTCTTACCTGACCTGCCCCAAAATAACCAGTTTAAGTATTTGAAATAAATAAAACGTTTTAAAATTGACCTAAATTTTGACCTTGTTTTTAGATTGAATGAGTTTACTCCCGAAGTGGTCCCATATAAATTTTATCGAAATCGGCTGAGCCATTTTTAATAAATCAACAATATTGTACATGGACGTCACAACGACGATTCGTGCAAACTGTTCGAATTCTGTACACGGTGGAAAACGGTGTTGAGATTTATTTGCGACATTATAATTAGACAGTAATACGATTAGTTACTATGTAATCTTATAGGAAAAAAATAGTTTCTAAAATTATTCTAAAATTCATTCCTTCAATGCGAATGAGTGTTAGAGGTAGAATACATAAAGTATGTATGTTTAATATCGTTCATCAACACATCAAATATGTATATTCATGAAGAATAATCTTAGCACTGTCTAAGCCAGAGCTAGTCTGCCTTATCTTAAACCGCTGTAAAACAAAACTAACTATCTACGTGGCCTAATTGCTTAGCTTTGTTGTTTACTTGAAACTTATTTAGTTTATCTTTCAGGTGCATTAATATTTACCTTGAACAATTCTTACAAAATATAGTGAAAGTAAGCATAGGATACTTCAGGAAAATACCTCTTTTTTTCTGACAAAAGATAGTGAGAGATAGTGATTAATCGCAAAGTTTTTTGACTGATGATCGATACGTTATACTTTGGATTGCTATAATTTGTCCCAAAAGAACTGCGAAGAAAGTATTTGAACCAAAGTTCGATTAAAATGCAGTATTAGCCTAAGAAAAAGAGGAGGACGCCGCCATTAAAAAATATAAATAAATGTGTAAGGTGTGTGTGTAGTGTAAAGGTGCAAGACTTTGACCACTTATTAGACCTGAAGAAAGGTAACCTAAAAGTATCTATCTATCACAATCTATCAAAGAACTCACCCTCTCAAACATAAGAATAAAAAATATTTATTGGCCATAAACAACAGTAGACACACGAAGTCAAAGTAGGTAGCATAGTAAGTATAGGCAAGTCTATTAAGCAAATAGGAGCTTATATTAGGAGGTAACTCTAAATTTACCTCTAACAAAATAAATCTCTCTACTTTTTTCTGACAAAAAAACAACACAAGGAAATGCAGTAATCAAAGGCTTTCCATTTCGCGCTTGTCTCCATTTTCTGGGAATCCACTATGTAACATAGTAAACTTTATGAATTTACGAGAAGAAATAAAAGTATATAATGTAGGTATTAGGCGTTTTTTGAGAAGAAGATTACGAAGTACAACATAGTGATCTGAATTCTATAAGCATGATGAAGATCTGTGGATATTGTTAATCGCTTTCTGCAATAAGTGGATGAATACATCCTGAGGAAATCAGCAAATATGAGTGTTATACATACATATTTTTAAAGACAGGTATCATGTGAAGTCTGTCAACCCTAATGAGATCAGCGTGGTAGACTATGACTAAACATTTCTCGATTTAGTATTAAGTCGGACAGACTTCACATAATTATATGTATTTACACCCCCTTATAAATATAATTTTATTTTAATTTAAATGTTTATGTATTTTTGAAGTAAAAATACAACGAAGTATTCTGTGCAAATTTCAAGCGTCTACCTGTTGCCGTTATTAATATCGAGTAATAAAATCATTTTTGTTGTACTGTACGAAATGTTGTATTTAAGGTAGCCCCTTAAATATAAATTTAGTATTTGTTGTTATAGAGGCAAAATAAATACATACATTATCAGTGAAATTTCAACTATCTAGCAAGTTATCACTGTTCATAAGATACAACCTGCTGACAGACAGACGGATAGTGGAGTCTTCGCATTAGGGTCCCGTATTTACTCTTTGGGTATGCAATCCTAAAAATATGAATATTGAATAACTCAAATATGCCGGTTCTCTTAGAGTGCTTGTTATACGGCCGTGTTTTTCACCGGACAACGGACGTGTACAAGCGCTCTTAGGATCTATGAGGAGGAAAGGCTCAAACTCAGAAGTGACCGATTAGAACGACGACATAAATCATATTGCTTCTGCTGCACTCTTGACTAAACTAAATTCAATTGAAATTTGTGCCGTTACAGATTGGTGCTTTTTCCAATCCATACGTGATAACTTCAATCCTGTCAGATTACTTTATTGACTGATATTACAGGATTAAGGTCATATTCTTCACAGAATAATATTGTTTGCAGAAATATTGTAAACGGTGTGGAAGCAAAGCAAATTATGTCTCGATCTCGACGAGATCAAACGTTGGCACTTGATAACGATAAATCTATCTCGATCAACGAACTATAAGCTCATGGATACCTACTACTATCACTACATGTTATAAAACAAAGTCGCTATTTTTTGTGTCTGTCCGTGTATCCGCTTATTTTTTCTAAGCTACACAACAGATTCTAATGCGGTTACTATATTTTAGAGTGTTTCGATACTAATGTTCAATTGCACCTGGTGGCCTAATTTTGAACTTCGAACGGCTTGGACGTATACGGAACTTGTATGGAGCATTTCTAACTTCTATAGACAGTATATTTTTTATTATTAAGACTATTATTACTAAGACTCCGACTCCTATTACTAAGACTCCGCTTTCCGTCTGTCTGTCTGTCACCAGGCTGTAACTCATAAACCGTTATAGCTAGAAAGCTGTTTTTTTTACAGATGATGTATTTCTGTTGCCGCTATAACAACAAATACTACAAACAGAATAAAATTAATATTTATGGGGGGCTCCCATACAACAAGCCTGTATTTTCAACCGTTTTTCGCTCGAAATTAATAATGGTAAAAGTTAGATGCTTGAAATATTCACAGAATGTTTATATTTGTATATACAATTTAATAATAAATAATTAAAATAAAATAAATATTTAAGGGAGGCTCCCATATAGTACGGAACCCTGTGTGCGCGAGTCCTACTCGTGCTTGGCCGATTATTTCATACAATCTGTCAAAATTCCGTATACGTTCCCAGGCGTTCGAAGTTCAGAATCAGGCCCCCTGTGCGGACGGGCTTGTCTTGTATCGGAACCTACTACTATTTGGCTATTTGGTATAGTTTTGCATATGTAGGAAGGCAGTATAACATTTCAATTCTATGCTCAATGGATAAGTAACAGTCAAGTAGTTGAAATCAATATCAACCTTTCAAAGTTAGAGGAATAAAATATTAAAGTGTAATACTAAACTTCCTACATTTACAAACCAGAAAACAACCGGAGTAGTATTCTAAGTATCTAATACCTAGATAAATATATCTACCTAAGTAGGTACATTCTGATGTACAAGTATTTTGGACCTAATTACTAATATTGTAATAATTTCATGGGATTTAACATTTATAATTTACAGATATACATAATATGCTTTTCTAATTAGGTAACTGAGACACCGCGTAACAATAATGAGATAGGTAATGCAAAAATATCGAGCTTAGGCCATTACCTTGTACAGTATTTAATTATTTGCTTTATTTGTTTTGGATAGTGATTTTCCTATTACTTTCTTTAATAGCAATCTCCATTAAAAGGAAATTCATACTTTCGGATTTTATTATCTTTTGACATTGCTTGTAAAATATGGGGGCGTGATGGCAGGCTTGAACAAAAATCAAATTAGATAATATGAAATTCTACAATAGTTAAGCATTAAACAACGTAGTTTCTTTATTGTGAATTTTTTAAACTTTATTTTAATACTTTTTGGGCTACTATACAAAGCCTGGGCCCACTTTGCAAGATCTTCTTTCAGGCAAAAATGCACTTTTATTTTTTAGTTGTTTATATTTTGTTTACAAACGTTATTTAAAAAAAAATGCATTTGACCACATTTTACCTAATTTTGTTCAACATGTTTCTTAAGTTGTTTTTTTTTAATTAATATTAGCTCTAAACCCAAAATATTGCAAGTCGCACAACTGTTTAAAGTGCCTGAATGTAAATAACGAGTAATGTTTATAGTACAACTATGTGGTTTCTGTCAGGCTACAGTCAAGAAGCCGAATCATACAACTTGGCGGGTGTGATGCTAGCTACAAGCTGCGGAATAACCCAATCCTCTAACGCTAACGCCATCTAGTTCAATTTCGCGTTAAAAATCGATGACAAGCTTCGCCCTAAGGTTAGTTCCCGGATTCCTGCGATTTCCAAATGTGTACGGAACCCTCGGTGGGCAAGCCTGAGTCCCACTTGTTCGGATTTATTTAAAACATGTTTTATTTGGCTACATTCTACGTGCCCTTAGCCGAATACTGAACCGAAATTAATATTCTTAGTGACCATTTTATCTTTTCTACTATTTTCTACTCTATGAATTGTCAAACTAATATTTATCAAAACTTTCAAAAACGTAGACAATATAATTATTGAAATAATTATAAAAATTCAGTTCAAAATTCAAAAAGTATTTATTTATGAAAGCATTTTTAAGTTTTCGGAGGCTCTAGGTGCCAAACTGGGTGTAGGGAACCCGTGTTCCGGAAACTAGTTCCTACTCAAGGAACAATATTTTGTTGTGTACATATTTATTTAAGTATTTGCTTTTATTATGAACATAAAAATTAAAAAAATAGAAGAAATAGAAATAGAAAAAGAAATAGGTATGTAGTAAAGATTTGACATCGAGTATAATACTATAAGATATAAATGCATTAGGTGTATAATTTATTGAATTGTAACAAAATCAATGGATTTTATTAATGTGTTATGATATCGATTAAGCACACCTGCTTTCAAATCAATTACACTGTTAATTCTAAAAGATACATAATAAAATTATTGCAAGATAATGGAAACAGTACGTAATGGAAACACTGTACGGCGCTAAGTGCTAACACTAACAATAATACGAGTACTGGCTTTTCAAAGAAACCTTCATTTCAAACTTTGATTTGATTACAAAACTTTCAAATTACTTGAGAGAGAATTGCCGCGTTAATACAAGTAGGCTTTAAGGACAAGTTGTTGTTGTGAAGTAGTCATAAGGTTTTTTTAAGCATAATCGGTTAAAGGGTAAGTTTTTTCACACATATATATAAACTATTTGACTTGTCTTTGTACTAGCTATATAAAAGGGTTCATCTGAAAAGTAGTAATTTTTTTTCTAATTTATGATCATTATTTTATTTATTTCTAACTAGTTTTTACCCGCGGCTTCGCCCGCATGATATTTTGATTTTTGTGCTATCCCATGGGAACCCTTTATTTATCCGGGATAAAAAGTAGACTATGTCACTTTGCATCTTTCAAACCCGAGGCTCTACTTTACCACCCTTAATAAATGAGGTGGAAAATAAAAAAATCGATTTGACGGTTGTTCGATTCCACAGCTGTTTTTCTTTTACATTTCTTGAAGCGCACTCTGGAATAGCTCGCAGATAGCAGAATTTTTCCTACTTACTTAACACTTATCGTTATAGTATGGAAAATTTACGCAATTTCATTGTAATTTATAGCCTATGTGTTATTCTGATATATAAGCTATATTACTGCAAAGTTTCATCTCAATCCGTTCAGTAGTTTTTGCGTGAAACAGTAACAAACATCCATACATCCATCCATCCTTACAAACTTTCACGTTTATAATATTAGTAGGATTTTAATGTGTACAGAATCTTTGTTTGAAATATAATTCTGATTTGATTAGGGTACATATATGTATATATAAGACTAAAGGCCGCTGCATACGTAACGAGAAAATACCTCGGACGGGACGTGAACGGGAAAGGGGCGTGGCTGCCCCGTTCGAGACGGGAACGTGTTCTTAATGCATACGTACCGTAATGTAAATTCGGATCTAACGTGCTAGTGTTGTGAAACAGGAAAGATGGATTTTTCATTTTAACAATTATTATTGGCTTTAATTGCAATGCAATAAATGATTACCGTCTCCAGTGAGTGATAATTCGAATGCAATTTTATGCCACAGATAATTCTTGAACTCTAAATAATAATCATAATCACTTTATTCATAACATTCTGTCACAAGTTATATATATATATATATTCAGTTAAAAAGATCGCGTCTTGAATATTCTATAAATATCATTCGTTCTTTTTACCTTGTAAAAAGACAATAAAATTATTTATCATTTAATAAGACAATCAATTCAATTAATTACAATTACGTTAATATGATAGAATTACGATTCTATAGTTAATTAAACACAAAATATGTCTACAATGCATTAATATTAATTATTGCTCACAAAATACTAACAACAATGTCAACATATAACAAACTAAATAATCGGCCAAGTACGAGTCGGACTCGCGCAAGGAAAATATATAATTTATTTTCTTTTTAGTATTTGTTGTTATAACGGCAACAGTAATACATCATCTGTGAAAATTTCAGCTGCCTAGCTATCATGGTTCATGAGATACAGCCCGGTGACAGACAGACAGACAGACGGACATCGAAGTCTTAGTAATAGGGTCCCGTTTTTCCCTTTGGGTACGGAACCCTAAAATTGAATAAATACTTTGAGTTAGCTAAATTATAAAGGTAAAAAGCTGGATGTGTGACCATACACACATGATTAGTTTTTCGTCGTCCATTTTCGACGGTGATGCAAACGTACAACACTACTTTTCTCTCCGGAACGAACGGAGTGACTGTGCATACGTAGCGGAAACACGGACGGGACGGGGCACGTGCCGGACGGGACGGGCTAAACATCGTTGGCGACGATATTTTTCCCGCCCCGTCGGTGCCACGTTCCCGTCCCGTCCGTGTCTCCGTGACATATGCGCTTCCATATACATTTTGCATAAAACGATATTTCTAAAATTTCCCGTTCCGTCCCGTCCCGTCCCGTACGTGAAAAAACCCGTCACGTATGCAGCGGCCTTAAGGCCGCAGCATACGTAACGAGAAAATACCTCGGACGGGACGTGAACGGGAAAGGGGCGTGGCTGCCCCGTTCGAGACGGGAACGTGTTCTTAAGGCCGCTGCATACGTAACGAGAAAATACCTCGGACGGGACGTGAACGGGAAAGGGGCGTGGCTGCCCCGTTCGAGAAGGGAACGTGTTCTTAATGCATACGTACCGTGACGTAAATTCGGATCTAACGTGCTAGTGTTGTGAAACAGGAAAGATGGATTTTTCATTTCAAGAATTGGCTTTAATTGCTATTGCTCTAGATGACGAAGAAGTTACGACCGTGAACAAGAAAAGGAGATTCTCTGTACATCCTACTTGGCAGAATAGAGAACAGGAAGGAGAATACCACACACTTTGAGTTTCGCGAGAACTGTACTATTATATTACCTACCTACTCGTAATAATAATAATAGTTATTTGAAAGTTTATTTGTAATGATTATTTGTATTATTTGTGTAATAAGCACTGAGATAATTTGAGATTTAATAATAATAATATTTAGTAATAATAATGATAATATAGATTTAATAATAATAATGATAATAATAATAGTTATTTGAAAGTTTATTTGTAATGATTATTTGTATTATTTGTGTAATAAGCACTGAGATAATTTGAGATTTTATTAAAGAGTTTGAATCTCATTAAAGAGTTTCATTTCCTTTGACAGCTCGACTATTTAGGTTTAGAAAGAGATAGAAAAGAAATACGTCTTTATATCCTGATTTATTTTCATAATCAAAATAAATAAGTTATCAAGTGTGTGTCGAGACACACGTATTATAATAGGCTTCCGTAGATGGTGATGATGATTATGATCAAAATTCGCTATTTTGATTAAATCAATGCTCGCATTATACCTAAACAGCCGAGTGCGTCGTGCATGAGCAGCAACACTCCGCGCCGGCGTCTCCAAGTTCTACCTATCTGTTCTAAAGTTTTATAATGCAATAAATGATTACCGTCTCCAGTGAGTGATAATTCGACTGCAATTTTACGCCAAAGATAATTCTTGTACTTAGTGTCTAAATACTTTGAGTTAGCAAAATTATATAACGCTGGATGTGAGCGTACACACTCTATTAGTTTTTCGTCGTCCATATTCGACGGTGATGCAATCGTCCAACACTACTTTTCTCTCCGGAACGAACGGAGCGACTGTGCATACGTAGCGGGAACACGGACGGGACGGGGCACGTGCCGGACGGGACGTGGTAAACATCGTTGGCGACGATATTTCCCCCCCCCCCGTCGGTGCCACGTTCCCGTCCCGTCCGTGTCTCCGTGACATATGCGCTTCCATATACATTTTGTATGGAACGATATTTCTAAAATTTCCCGTTCCGTCCCGTCCCGTCCCGTACGTGAAAAAACCCGTTACGTATGCTGCGGCCTTTAAGGGAGTAAGGGTAAGTACGAGTATGAGTGTGCACAACTGTACACTGCACATTTAACCGAGATACCTGATAGTTTTCTAATAGCAAACACAGTTCCCACATTGCTATTCTGTAGATTGTTAACTTTGCAAAGATGGTGACGGACTGACGGTGATAAGAACCAATTTAAATAATCTCATTATATGGTTGACTGCTATAAAAACATAATTGGTCAAAAAATGTGTTTGTGAGGTCCTCTGAGCTGTACACTAATTTCAATTTTCCTTTATAACTCAATAAGTTATATAGCACAGTGCTCAAAATAATTTTATAAGAAAGTTTTCATTTACAAACTCAAAATGTTTGATGATCTTGTAAAATTTAGAAATTAAGGAGCGGATACTCTTTTTAGGGTTCCGTACCCAAAGGGTAAAAACGGGACCCTATTACTAAGACTCCGCTGCCCGTCTGTCCGTCTATCCGTCTGTCTGTCACCAGGATGTATCTCATGAACCGTTATAGCTAGAAAGCTGACATTTTCTCAGATGATGTATTTCTGTTGCTGCTATAACAACAAATACTAAAAACTGAATAAAATTAATATTTAAAGGGGCCCCATGAAACATACCTGATTTTTTTCGCTAGATATATAACATGTAACAGGTAGGTGCTTGAAATTTCCACAGAATATTTAGTTGTATATTCACTTCAATTATAAATAATAAAATAAATATTTAAGGGGGGCTCCCATACAGTACGGAACCCTCCGAGCGCGAGTCCGACTTGTACTTGGCCGATTATTTAACTTTGGCAACCTACATCACACAAATTTGACAAAAAAAAAATACTCAGACAAACCTAACATTAATTTTATAAACTCTATTCAACGATATTCCTCACGAGGGGATGGGGCTGAAAAAAAAATATTATCGCTACTTCATGTATGAGAGCTACCCCTTAAATACACTATTTTGAAAATTTTACGTATGTATTTAAAATTGAGATCTATAAATCTCAAATTTCATGGAATTTGTTTTATAAAGGTAGATAGTCGATAGAACGAACGGACTGACAGACAGACAGACAGACGGACAGATGGACGGAAGGACGGACACAACTAAGTTATATGGGTTTATCGTTTTACTACGGAACCCTAAAAATAAGAAATAACGAAAAAAATATGCTACGGAATAGCAAACGCTAATGTCAGTTTGCTATTAAAATACTATAAGGCATTTCGATAAGGCATAACTGTGTACACTCGTACTTACGGCTGCATTAAAAACACTTTCTTATAAACTTAATGTTTTCGAATTATATATTGCCTATACCTAAAATACCGACTTCCATCCTGTAAACAAAATTCGAATAGTGCGCTCAAATTGATGTACCTATACAATTTTTACATTATTGTTGATTTTTCAAAAACGGCAAAATTTTAATAGGACCACCTCGGGAGTATACCCTTTCGAACGGATTTTTTTTTGATTCAGTTCACAATTAGCGAAAATATCGATGAACAATACACAAAAATAAACCAGCTCGTGAGGGATTCGAACCCCCGACCACCACTATAAACATTGCTTGTAAGTGGGCGTTCTAACCGCTGAACTAACGAGCCCTTCTTAACTAAGGTCAAAATTCATTCATACACCAGTACTAGGTGCATACTTGACTGCATTATATTATATTCATATGAATGAATACGTGTTGGTATTCTGTGGTTTCAACCTACAACGGGATAGCTATTTGTATAGACCTGCTTCGCACGCTATAAATAATAATTCCTGACTGTAATAACTATAGAAGCTGAACCTTATTGTTATTACTGAACTGAGGGAAGTTTGAATGGCTTGTAAATATTACTTAGGTCAACAAATTGCTATTTGGACAATTAAATTAGCTAAGTGATAATAATAGGTGTAGGTTGAAATTTTATGGAGAAAGAATTGTTAATAATCATTTTACATAACTGTATCAGCCTTTTAATAGTCCACTGCAGGACATAGGCCTACCCACAAGAAAGGGTGCGGAAAAATCAGTAGTGTGACAAACGAGAAAAAAAATCCTGTTTGTCATACTGGTGTGATAATCTGGTGTGACTACGAGTCGGTACTGAAAAGGATGATTGGGCCATATCCACCACGCTGGCCCAGTGCGGGTTGGTGGATTCACATACGCCGTCGAATTTCTTCTACGGACGTATGCAAGTTGCCTCGCGATGTTTTCCTTCACCGAAAAGCCAATGGTATTAAATTCCGTACATAAATTCCGAAGAACTCATTGGTACGGGACCGAGATTTGAACCCACGACCTCATGATTGTAAGGCGGGTGTCACTACCACTAGACCTCCACGGCTACATTTTACATAAAAGTAGGTATTAATAAAGTCAAGAAAACCAAGGGTTATTGGAAAACTGTATGTCTACTGTCTAGACCAGTTACCATAATTTTAGCGTAGCAGGAGCCTGAATTCAACAACTCTTCCACCTCACTCTCAGCTGAAGAAAATGAGAGACACTAGCCAATGCGACCCAGTTCAGGATGGTGTTAAGTTGTTATGGAATAACAATCGTTTTTTTTTAAAAAAAAAGCCAATAAATTCCTGCAAAATAACAACAAAAAATTTATGGCTAAAATGATAGCTATATAAAATATGCGATGTAGGTATTCATTTTAAGTATTGTAACGGCGATAATTTTGTTTCAAAATTGACACAAAAGCTCTGTAAAATGGGTAAAAATACTTAAATATCAAAAAGTATCACTTCATCAGCAATGACACAATTTGGTGATATTGGTGATGTTCCAGAGCCATCGATGTGGCTTTTTTTTGATGTCCAGAGATAATGGATTTTTCGTTACGTTCTGATTTATTTATTGACCGAGCTTTAGCGAGGTCTCTGAGTCTACTGGGACGAGCCGGCACTTGAGCTGTCAGATGTATGTTTGTATGTTTCTTTGTTCGACGATAACTCAAGTACCGCTCAGCTGATCTCCATGAAATTTAGCATGCACGTAGTTTATATATATAGAATTTTTAAGTTCGAATATGTGCATGTTCTGTTCAGTGGTGTCGAAGATACCAGGACCGGTGGTAAAAAGAGGCAAAACGGCGCCACTTTCTGCGGGAGTTGCTGAAGACGTAATATTACTGTACGCTCGAGTATTTTGTTTAAAATTGTAAGAATAACCACTCATATTCACGAAAAATTCAGGATAATACTTTATTTGTAATTGTTCAGGCAAATTTCATGATAACATCAAAAACTAAGCTTCTAAGTTACTCAAGTAGACCAGCAATCGCAGTACAAATTGAGCGTACGTCGCTAATTAGTTACATTCTAGACCACTAGATGTCACTATGTGTATCGAAGGGAAGTAATTCCAAAATTATTTATAGATTAAATTTCACTTTGGACCCAATTTCTTTAAATTTTATTATTTATTTTATTGATTTTTTTTTTCAACTACGAATAAAATGTCTCTGCTACATTTTTGGTTCTGTGACGCTCTCCGAAAACGCTCAAAATATATAGCACTTCAAATCTGAAGAGATTTCATAACTAGGTGGATGGTGGAAACTAAATACTTCCCAAGGAACACCCAGGTGGAACAGGTGAGCCATTGTAAAAAAAAAAACTTTCCACGGTTACCCAGGTGGTCTCAGGAGGTGGACGGTAGGAAAGAACTGTTTTGGTGATTGTGTACGCTACCTCAAATTTTAGCCTCATTATAGTACAGTGTCAAATTGTGCTAGATGGCTCTATGATAAATAACTGGAGCCACATCATCATGTTTTATGAAAATCTTTATTACACAAACCCATGACCAAACTATAGGTTGGGATTCGTTACCTGGTCTGAGGGTAAATAATTTAAGCCAACAAAAATCGGCGGTACATTATTATTTTATTTAAAATATGTAATTCTAACAGTTCTGTACTGTTTTTATCATCAAACCTAAACGTACGCACTCCGTGAGCTACTCTGACAAGAAAGTCCACGACCGATATCTTTGTGAGGATCCGTCCATCACAGGAGGGCCGCCGGATCCCGCCCTGTAGCAGTAGATACCACAGGAACTGGAAAGGTCACTGCAGGAGACCCCAGTGATAGTAGAAGCGTTTGAGAGCTGGTCCGTCTACAAAATGAGGCGCGTTGATTTGCACGCGATGCTCAGTTAAGGTGAAGTGGGGTAACGATATTCAAACAAATTAGGTATACTAATGACCATCACATTTTTACGATCACTTTCAATGTTCTGTTGAAAAGAAACCATTAAAATCTTCATAGGTTTTGCAGTTGCATCTATATGAAATCCGAGAAAATTTTGATGTTTTGTCAAGTTGTCAGAAATGTCAGAGTTTTAATTATTAGGGTTTTTTTCCTTATTCAGAGGTTTTGAATAAGGAGGTACTATTTATTGCCAGTCTGATAAGAATAAGTAGTCATTTAAAGTAGGATAAAATTGCATAAAATTATATGAAACTGTATTTGTGTATTTTCATCGAAATTAAAGGAAAGCGGGTCAAATATCATCCACTAGATTTGACCCAAAAAACAGGCGGGTGAAGTTAAATAAAACAGTTTAACATTTTGAAAATAAATATTTTTTTTTGTAAGCAAAACCTTATTAGTTCCAATTGAACATTAATCTCAGAAAAAGAAGCAATAAAGAAGCGATAGTTTCGCTATCGATAGTCTGTCAAATTCAGTTACACTTTCGATAGTTTCGAAGTTCAGCTGTTTACTATCGATAGTAAAAATCATGCAATAGTTTTGAATATTGGCAATGGTATCGATAGTATCGAATACCTACTGTACTAGCCTTTTTAATAGTTCACTGCAGGACGTAGGCCTTCCCACGAAGGGTGATTGGGCCATATCTACCACGCTGGCACAGTGCGGGTTGGTGGATTCACCTACGCCATCGAATTTCTTCTACGGACGTATGCAGGTTGCCTCACGATGTTTTCCTTCACCGAAAAGCCAGTGGTGTGAAAATCCGTACATAAATTCTGAAGAACTCATTTGACATACGGACAGCGGAGTCTTAGTAATAGGGTCCCGTTTGTACCCTTTGGGTACGGAACCCTAAAAAGAAGTCACCTAACTTTTTTTTTTATTCTGAATAGGTTTGCATTTGACCACATACTGCCTGATCTTAAGCAGATAAGCGGTCTAGGTTGTAGCACGCTTACCTAGAAGATACTTATTTACTCGGGATTTGAAGACGCCCACATTGTACTTTAGCGGGAAGACAGACCCAGGCAAAGCGTTCCACATTCTGGCTGTTCGTATGAGGAATGAGGATTCAAAACGCTTGGTTCTAATGGTTATATCTTTCATACCAAAATTATTATAATTTTTCGAAATATATTTTCGCAGTATTTATGATATAAAATAGGAATAGCGCGAGGTCCAAGTCCGGGGCGGACTACTAGTTTATTCAATTAGTACCGCATACACGAATTAAACGAATGAAAATGATAATTTATTAATGAATTTTATAAAATTAATTTCAAAAATATAAATACGTAAAAAAATATTGTGAAATTTAAGAAAAAGGAATTACAAATTAATAAGTAATGAAACCAAGTAATGTGATAGGGAAATTACAGATTACCAACAAAATAAGTATGAATTGAAAATGAGTTTGTAGTTCTACAATGTCGCAGATACGGTCATTATGCGGTATTACTACCCAATAGCTAGTGAGGTCGCATAGACGACACCAGGGGTAGCCACCCTAACCGTGGTGTCTATAAGAGTTTTTAAGCCCCCTAAAAACCTCTGACATGGCTAAACAATTAGAAGACCCGCCACCCACAAATTACGTCTCATCCGAGCCACGGTAGCGCTCGGTTGTAAATGATACCCACGATCTCCCACCCGAAGACTGGTCGTGCCGAACGTTGCTTAACTTTGCTGTTACAATTAAAATTGACTATGGACTGCTGGGAACGGTCAGCGAAGGTCCGTGTCACTAACGGTTGTTTTTTTTTACAATTTGGTACACAGAGACAAGGAAGTGATTGGCAGCGTTCACCCGGATTTACGTAGCTACCTACGTAAATACGAGTAAGACTTTAAGAAGTAAACACGGCTATGCATTAAGATGGTTCTGGTCTTCTGCAATAAATATATTTAGCCAATTGTGATGACGTGGACATATGGAAAGCAGCGGGATGTGGATAGATAATGGTACGGATTTTCACACAACTTGCTTTCCGCTAAAAGTTACCGAGACAGTAAATACGTAGTACGTACGTATATACTGGCGAGCGCAGCTTATGGTGTCCACCCACAATGTGGGTAAGTAGATGACCTCATTAAAACTGCAGGAGATCCATAGGGGAGGCCTATTGTAGTGAATAGCTGATGAATGGATAGCTGTTTGGACAGAAACACAGCGAGAGAACCTGCTTATTATGTGCATCCGTAAAATAAATTTAATAGCGTATCGAATCCACCAACCCGCAACCGGGTGTTGGACACAACTAGCATGATGGGTATAGTTCAGCACTTGGCTATTGAAAGGCTGATACAGTATAGTCATTTAACGCAGTGAAGGTTGTCTTTTCATACGGCTTTTCAATAATTTTTAATTTCTCGGTTTTTGAACAATAACAAAAGAGAGTAAAGCGCCAAGCATTTCTTTTTTTAATATTAACTTTTTCTAAAATTTTCTTCGTATTTATTGACGACGATGACGTCTAAGGTTGCCGACACGTGGTCAGCATTTGAAACATTTGCAACGCCATCGTTCATTAGTTCTGCGTGTATATTACCTTAAGCACTTTCAGCTTAACTGGCTAATTATCTAAGCCAGCGTTTCTTAACCTTCTTCAGTCCACGGACCTATACAAAATTAAGCACAATTTAAAGGACCCCTTAATACTAGAAGTCCTCCGAACAGTACATCTCGCATTCAGCCTAATATCTCGACTCGCTTTTGACCGATTTCGTTCATACTCGCAACTATCTTGTGTGGATCGCGGGCGGTAGAGGGGCGCAGGGGATTGATTGTGAGACTTGTTGGCACAACAAGTTATCACTAATTTATTTACTAATTCAAATGTTCATAGATAAGACTGCGGACCCCCACTTACATACTCGCGGACCCCGGGGTCCGCGGATCACAGGTTAAGAAACGCTGTATAAGCTATGTCGGTTATTTAATTAAGTTCGTCTACGGATCTTCATCTCTGGCTCAATCTCGCAGCGTGAGCCATCATAGCTTGTAGAACAATACTGAGCATTAAACTTATGCCCTTAAATAATGAATCAAGTATGAAGTAGCCACGAACTATCGAGTCCTAGGTCAATGCGTCCTATTGTGACTAAGGTCACTTACCATTCATAATTGAATTTCGGTTCACTCTAAATAATTGCAGTTTTAATTAGCCGTTTCGTCCTTGTCATCGTTTAGCGCTGTTTTTTTCTCAGATACGACGTCTATAGATGCTTTGTATTTTAGATAATTAAGCGGACCTATGCACACCTTTGTTGTAATGATGCTAATTACTACGATATGCTAATATTAACGTCCTATACGATTAATTACTTATTTTAGCATCAACTCGCGAAGTTCACTGACTTTGATTATACATCTGTTTAGATGGACAAACATAAACATTAATCACAGAGAAACAGACTACTAGGCCCAGATATTTGACAATGAGCGCGTGCTTAATATGTCAAACATGTCTACTACTGGTCGAAAACATTGATTATTATTATCATCTAATATTTGCTACCGTGGCTCGGATGATTAATTGTAGGCCCCGGTTGTTTTAATCATTTAGCCGTGGCAGAGGCCTACAGGCGGCTTAAAAACTCTGACACCAGAGCTAGCCACCCGGCCTGTACGAACTTACTTACTTTTATGGTTTTCAATAAATTTGCTAAAAGAAGAATACATGGTATGTGCTAGAGATGTAATATTTGGAGCAAGCAATGAAATACAGATAATATAATAAATAAATACAACGCGCTTCTGATTCTAGCATGGGTGAAGTCAGGGAGCTGATGGTTTAATAGTATTTAAATCCCCAACCCCATCCCCACAATGAGTATTACATTTATTGATCAAATTTACACAAAAATAGTGTCATCAAAACCATCGTCGTTTCAATCATTGACACGCTCCACTAAATTGTTCTTAATTTTCATACAAAAGACATCAACGTCATCCTAATTTTCTTTTGTAAAGGTGCGTCTCCAATTTCAGTGAACCGATTTGGTGTTTCAAATTGATTTGTATCTTAATTATAATCAATGATTATTGTGAAATTGCCGACTAGCTTAATCATTAACGATTCAATAAATACAATATCTTTTGTGAGCGATATTAGAGTAAATACGCGCGACGGTCGACATAATTATCTGATTTAGACTTGCGTGCTACGCAAAAAGTAAACTATTCCACCCTTAGCCAAAACGAAGCGGAACGAAGATTTGCAGACCAGCCGGGCTAGTATGCGCGCCACGAATTATTTCGTTCGTAGTGTCAGAACGAGACAGCGTTATGGCAAAGTATATAACTGTCACTTTTTCACACGTCGAAATGAGTTCTTGTCGTCGCTTTTCGTGGTCGCATGCTTTATAGCCAGGACATGGTGTTGTAGACCGTAAGCCCATTGCAAAAGTATCTAAAACCACGCTCCGGTCACGATTGTTTCATTTCTCACTAATTTAAAATGATATTTATGCAGTGGACGTTCACTAAGGGCTACCATGTTCTGCCCGTTTCCGCTGCGCTCCACTTTGGTCGACTTTAGATATATAGGAACAAACCCCAAACTGTGATGTGAACCTCTGCTACTTGGACTCAGCTGATTGCAGCTCACTTTATACCTCGTATCGAAAGTCGCATCTAATCAACTGCTAGCAATCATTCATCCTGCGCATACGAGCTACCTACAAAACAAGTATATAAAAAATCGCCCAAGTGCGAGTTGCACTCGGGCACAATGGGTTCCGTACTGCATTGGAGCCCCTTTAACCCATTTCATGCGTCTACTTGATGCCGCTATTAATATCAAGCAAAAAACGACAAAAAATCACGTTTGTTGTATGGAAGCTTCCCTTAAATATTTATTTTGTTTTGTTTTTAAATACAGAAATACAGAAAATTTTATTCGGGACAAAACAATTAGGTACACACAAACAAAACACGGAAACAACTAAAAATAGAATAATACACAAACCAAGTATGGTACCCAATGCTTTGCCATATCTTTTTAGTATTTGTTGTTAGAGTGGCCACAGAAATACATCACCTGTGAAAATTTCAACTGTCTAGCTATCACGGTTCTTGAGATACAACCTGGTGACAGACAGACGGACGGACTGCGCAGTCTTAGCAGTAGGGTCCCGTTTTTACCTTTTGGGTACCGAACCCTAAAAATAACATATAATAAACTGCGAAGCGAAGCAAAGTGCGCCTGTGCAAAGAGACAATTTCACTAGTTCATTGCTACAATAAAAACGTCGCATTTATGTTAAAATCTAATTTCAATTTTACGATCAATAAAATTGTTAGATACGAGTACTTAGGCGTAAATAGCAATCGATCGTGACCACTTTTGGAATGTATCTTGGGATGACTATAGGTTTTACCATGAGATAAACGCATCTCTTTAAAATAGTTTGCATTTTTCATTTCAATGTCTGAAATTCAAATTATAAAATAATATTCCAGCGATGAGATATAGGTAGGTCAGTAAGTAAGTAAGTTCGTATAGGCCGGGTGGCTAGCCCTGGTGTCAGAGTTTTTAGGCCGCCTGAAGGCCTCTGACATGGCTAAACGGTTAAAACAACCGTTATAGGTAGGTATATAAGTACGTCGTTATTTGAAGGAGCTGGGCGGACTTTGATACACGCAGGCAGGGTAAATACGCAAAGCACCCTACGCCGCATTATAGATGTTAACGCAGAATAAACCTCGAATGAAAACCAAAAGAACAACAGTTTTGGTACTGTCAAATTGAATTATACGTAGTTGGCAAAATTCTGCCGGAATTAACGTTTGAAGTTCAAATCACAAGTTCTCGTGTCATTCCTGTATTTTTATTATAAAATCATTTCAACATAATAGTAATCGCAATTGCTTGTAAATCGAAGCTAATAACTAAGAATTAACATCATAACGTTATTAGCATAATCGGCGCCGGATGGCAAACATTTTAATCCATATAAACTCAACATTTTGTAATGATGTGATAATTTATTTTAACGTAGATCTCATCTTATTGTACCGTATAATATCCATTAACATATTCATGTTGAATGTCATCTTGCCGCGAGGATATAACTCAAAATTACAATAGGTCTCCGTGGCAAACAACTAACGTTTTTATAATTATGATAGATAAAATTTTAAAACTTTTAAGCCTCGACTAAAATTATGCAATCAGTGTGGGAATTGGACCACGTTTCATTGTCGTCGGCACTGATTACCGTAGCAAATTATCTACTAACAACTCTAGAAATTCGGAGTCAAAAGTACCAAAGTCGAACAAAGTGTGGAAGGTTACTTTACCGGTAACTAAATGTATGTGGGGCATCGTACGTCAATCGTTCTTGACAGTTTTTCGTGTTATTGTAACTGTAGGAAGTAGGGAATGTTGCAAAGAACTCAATTTTTGTCGCAAAATTGAGTTTTTGTCTCCGAAACTAAAACGGTATTTATTCGCAGATGATGCGCAAAGCCAATATTTGCCCAACGGCAACTTAAGGCGCTGGCACACCTGAGCTTCAACTAACTTGTATAGTTATAAACAAGGAACGATCACATTAAAATATCACAGTAAAGCATGGAATATTTTGTAACTGGATTGACCAGCCAAACGTCGTCAGTGGAAATGTTTTGAAAATAGTCTCGACGATGATGTTAACGAAAAAAAGAACTTCGTAAATACTGATGCCTTATGTGAAATAAAATTGCAAGCGCTTTGAGTTTAGGGAAGGGTTTTCTCCATTTAGTTAATTGATGCGAGCAAACATTTAAAATTTAATGTAACATTCGCAAAAATGCTCATGGTAAGTTAAAGTATTCTTAGGCTTAATATCCGATAGTCTCAAGCAATCGACCCAAGCAACGGCCTTCGACAAAACAAATAATAGATCGCGTAAAATAACAACAGTTAGATACACCTACGAATACGTTATGCACAGTCGGGTCCAGTTCAACAGTTAAATCTGCGTAAATTCAATGTCACGTGCGTGATGCCAATTCTAAGACGTACATTGCGCAAGAGATGGAGCGTGTAGCTCGTAACGAGTATAGTACAGATGTTTGCGCCACATTTGGAACCTGTTCATCCATTCATAAACAAGATGTGGAGATGCGCGGTCCTGATTACACCGTAACAACTCTGTTTACATACTAGAAGTACGGTTGTAGATACCAGACATACTATATTCAAATACCTACTGTATATAAGTACAATTGGTTGTAAACAACAAACATTTTGTACGAATAACAAGAGTGGCCCTATCCACTGGGGGGTCTGATTAAAATCCAATTTGTGTGTTCCTAAATCCCATAAGTAAAAAGGTATCTAATTCTAAAACTCATTATGATACTACTCGTATCATCTGACTTAGACGTCACTACTAAGCTTCTGTTTTACTGGTAGATTAGCTAAGTGCCGTCAACTGTGTTTATTAAGTTATTACTTAGTAATTAATAAAAGCTAGTTTACTATGAGAACAAAGAAAAAACAATCGTGAAAAAATTACTTGTTTTATGTGTCAATTTCAATGTTATTTTTAATAACACTTTTTGCGCTGCTAGGCGGCCGTAACTCATAATTTCTCGTCCGGTTTTCGGTCCGGAACAAAATGTACGTTATACTCTGAAGTCTAGTTTAATACAAATAACATACGTTACTCAAATGCTTACTGGAATTTTTATGCAATCGAAACGCGCAAGGAATGTTTTAAGAATTTAAAACCCGTAAGTACGGTTGTAATTATGTGTTTTGTATCATATTCTGTAACATTTTTGTAGGTTCTGTCAAATTGAATCTATTACACTCAATTGCACTACGAGAAATAGACATTGTTCTTATGTAGACATTGTGTCAGTTGTCAGTTATCATCATCACCATATCAGCCATAGGACGTCCGCTTGTGGACATAGGTATCCTCTATAGATTTTCAATAAGACCGGTTGGAAGTTGCTTGCGCTTGCTGCTCCAGCTTAATTCTGGGGTCTTAAAGTTCCTACTTAAAGGACAGTCACTTCATGTGGATCCTGTGGATGGACCTCCTGCACTGCGCTTACCGATAGGTACGTGTCATAGACAAAACATAATTTATTTTTGAAAATCGCTAGGAAGGCAGCTTTTTTTTAAATATGTTTTTGGCGTCGTAGTGTGGAAAACACTTGTAAGTAGTCGTACTAAATCAGAAATATTATATTATTTTAATATCGCGGTAATGGATAAACATGAACTTCATACATATGTTACTTTATTTCTGCTATTTCCGTTTATCCTTTACCTACTCCTAAACCAAGTTCAATAAGAAAATAATTTTACCTATATGAATAATTTACAGGAAATTATTTTTGATTCAAACAGGTAAATATCACGTTTTGTTATTTGTTTATAGAACATTGATTTACCAAACGGTAATTAATATAAATAATAATAAGACTAATTTATATACTGATATCATACATGCAATAGGTATTAAAAACCGAACCTAATGTAGGTACTAGTTTAGCTGATTTACCTACTTATTTTCCTTACCCGACACTTACCGCCTTAAAAACAAAAGACTTAAACACGCTTTAAAAACTGTTTAGCCGGGCAAATTTTTTTTGCTAAACACTGTCTAAAGCGTGCGTAAAACTTTTGTGGTAAGACGGTTAGTTTCTAAGTGTGTAACTGTGTAATTTAAACATAGCTGTTTCTCCGCATCGTTACCAATAACTTCTTATAATATTATGTGTAATATTACTAATAGTTCAAAGGTTATTACAAAAAAATGTTAAACAAACAATTTGATTTTTCCTGAAAAAGAAAAAGCAGCTCTACAGAACTCTAAAAAACATGTGTCTCACTCTCAACACGTTTATGATACCCTAAGCTATTAGACATAATGTACAATTGTACATTGATAAAGTAAGTGCAATATCAATACTATGAAGATATATTACCTGTCTATAACCTGTCTTGTTTACATGAGTTTTAATTATTACTTTAGTTATATCAATAGATGCTAATCGATACAATTACTCGCCCTTTGGCCACCATAGGCCCAATTATGAATGCGCAATCGTAGTTATAATAGCAATTTAGAGTATTTCTGTTTCTTTTTCACTTTAGGCATTCGAAAGAGAGAACACTTTTTTTAACGTTCGCCTTTGGACACCATACTATACTACATATTGTGAACTTGTTATTGATTTTCCGATATTGTACCACAACGTCGGTCTTACAAATTGTTAGGATTATGTTACGGAATAAGAATTACTTTGCATTGTATTTATGTGAATCATGGGCTATTGAATGAGTGATTTGTGG
Organism: Hypomecis atomaria; assembly: GCA_964007245.1. NCBI lineage: Eukaryota > Metazoa > Arthropoda > Insecta > Lepidoptera > Geometridae > Hypomecis > Hypomecis atomaria. The sequence goes on from OZ023291.1 coordinate 12,449,251, forward strand.
TAGAATACTATAAAAACAACAGAAATAACATCACATGAGTAATGGTTAAGAAGATGTGGTTAAATGTACCTAACTAAAACCATTAGTAGGTATACATTTATTAATTCATTGCTCTCATGCCATTGATGACCTATGATTTTTCTACCTAACTAGGTTGTTATTTATATTGCTTTCAATGATTGGCTACCCACGCAGTAAATTCAAGTGCACAATGTCATGATGTCTCTAAATAACAGAATTTGAATATTTTCATTCCTGCCACCGGCGGGTCTTATTATTATACAGAAATACAGAAAATTGTATTCTTATAATTTAATAAATTAAGTAATTTTTTTTATAATTTATTTTATATTTTAATTTGACTAAGAGAATATATTTTTTCAACAAATAATAATAAAATCGGTCAAGTGCGAGTCAGGCACGAAAAGTTCTGTGCCCACTTAGTGTATTTTGTTTTATTTAAATTGTTTATTTTTGAACTGAATATACAACTAAATTTTCTGTGAATATTTCAACCTGTTGCTGTTATTAATATTTAGCAAAAAACTGAAAAAAAAACACGTTTGTTGCATGGGAGCCTAAAAACATTTATTCTGTCCTTGGTATTTTTTATTATAGCGGCAACAGAAATAAATCATCTGTGAAAACTTCAACTGTACAGCTTTCATGAAATACAGCCTAGTGACAGACAGACAGACGGACTAAGTACGGAGTCTTAGTAATAGGTAGTCCCCCCCGAGTGGGTTCCCGCCTTGTCGTGGCGGGGGGGCTTAGTAGCCAGGTCTACCTCAACCTGGTGAACCAAGAGGAACCCGAGGTGGGGCCGGCCTCTCCGAGTCTTGGGCAAGACAAGCCCGTGCGGAGGCTGGCTTGCCGACTGAGATGGACTGCGGTGTCGCGCTTGTCGCGATGCCGCGGCCGAGCCCATCGAGGCGGGGGCGGCGGCGGGTGGGATGGGCGGTGAAGACACCGCTGCCTATCCTACCTGCCAGCGGCCCTAAGGAGTGCCGCCAACGTGTTGGCGGAGGCGGTGGGGCTGCAAGGGAAGAGGAGTGTCGGTATCGCGATGGCCGCTCTCCCTATCCTCTGCAGCCGTAGTGGCAGGCGCAGGGCCACTTTAATTGACCTGTTGCATCGGGACCAGGGCTGTCGGACACGGGTGATGTCTGACGCCCAGTGCTGGTTGGTCCCAGGTGGTGGATGACGATGTGTCTGGTGTTCGACACATCGTCATTCTGGCAGGAGCCGAAGCTCCGTGGTGGGGCCCGAGTTGGGCCAGCGCTGTCGGGTGCCGCGGAGGAGTGCGCAAGCGTGCCGGTAGTCCCGACACATAGCGCAGTGGCGGAACACCCTGGGGTTTTGGTGGGTATACCGTCCGCGGGGACTCCCACAAAACCAGCCGCCTGCCCCGAGGTGCGGTGGTATCTTTAAAAGATTTCCCCAGGACAAAAAAAAGGGTCCCGCTTTTACCTTGTGGGTACGGAACCCTAAAAAACAACATTTTCAGATACTTTCTTTAGAGCTTAAGCGTTTAGGCTCTAGAACTTTTGTGGTCTGTGAAAATTCCTAATTGCTTTTTGTGTAGTACCTAGTCGATGTACATTTATTGTATTTTGCTGTAGTTAATAAAGGCACTTGCCCTATTAAAAAAGCTGATATTTAATTTTTACACAAATAAATATCGCTAGCTAAGTACCTACTCAAAGTTTTGTACCGTAGAGAACCCTATCTAATTCCTATAGAATAAATTATTATTTTTTTATTGTTAAGTGTAGATAGAAACTACAATATTTTAATTTATTAAGTATAATTTTTCATTTCATTTATTAATCCAATAATTTAACATCCAATAAATAATTTTCCGAAAAGGCACGTCTCAGAAATAAGTACACCAATTCGTAAAACTTTTCCATAATGCACTCTACATATTAATAAAGTGTATAAATAGATATCAAAATCAAGGAACTGAATAATTTACATGGATAAAATCGTTACGTTCTAGCACTTGCGTTAATATCAATAAGTATTCAGATCGCCGCGTACCGCCTGCCGGTCTGCCAGGGCCATTGTCGTTTTATACTATCTAGTCATCTCAAAATTATATTTATAACTAGCTTTTACCCGCGGCTTCGCCCGCGATATATTTTGATTTTGGCTAATGTTTATGTCGGCTGCGAAACCTAACCTACTCGTAAGCGACAAACATCAAAATACCTTAGAGGAATGCTTTTGTTGGTTAAGTTACGGTTGGAGTGTACATACAACCCCCCCGTGTACCTTGTCGTGGCGGGGGAGGTCTAAGGCAGCTGAAAAGGCGGCGCTCGAAGTCTCCCTCTTCTTTGGTTCTTTCCCCCAAGGCAGCTTAGAGGCCGGCACTCGAGGTTCAGCCGCTTTTAACTAAAGCAGCTGAGAGGATGGCCAGTAGGTTGCGTGCCTTATGAGGTTGAGTGTTGCATCTGAGGCGGGCTGCAGTGCCGCTCTTGCGACGCTGCAGCCGAGGATTAGGGGCTGCGGTGGGACGGAACTGGTTGTGTGGGTGCCGCCACCTACCCTACCTTCCGCTAGACCGTCAACCTGTTGGCAGACGCAGTGGGGCTGCAGGGGAAGAGAAGTGTCGGTATCGCGATGGCCGTTCTCACTGCCCTCTGCAGTTGAAGAGGCAGGCGCTGGGCTACTATGACTGACCCTTTGCACTGAGACCAGGGCGTTGGAATGCTGTCCGACGCTCAGTGCTGGTTAGTCCCAAGTGGTGGATGACGATGTGTCTTGTGCTCCAAAACACTCCGTCATTATGGCGGGAGCGCAAGCTCCGTTATGGAGCCCGAGTCTGGGCTAGCGCTGTTGAGTGCCGCGAAGGAGTGCGAAAAATGTAGGAACGTCCTAAACTTGAAATGACAGGTTATTTCTGGCGCTTAGACGGCTGCTACCGCGGTCCGCTCGCTTAGTTTTTATCCTATCCTACGGGAACTGTTAAAGTTTTTGGGATAAAGTGGCCTATGTCACTTTTCGTCTTTCAAACTATATTCATGCAATAAGCCAAGGCAATCCGTTGCTCCGTTGCTGAAAAAAAGTTATTGTCTTATCCTACGGGAACCGCAATTTTTTCGGAATGGAAAGTATCCTATGTCACTTTCCGTCTTCCAAACTATGCCCACCCCAAAACTCAAGTCAATCCGTTGCTCCATTGCTGAGAAACAGTTATTGTCCTATCCCATGGGAATCACCCGGCAATCCCCTGATAAAAAGGTATCCTATTATCACTTTCTGTCTTTTAAACCATAGGTATCCATACCAAAAAACAAGTCAATCTTTTGCTCCGTTGCTGCGTCAAAGAGGAACAAACCAACAAACTTTTCGGATTGATAATATTAAAGTAGGTATGATGATTCTGTATCATAAAGGTAGAATAAAGAAACATGTTAAACCTCTAATGATAGTAGATTTAAAAATATTTTAAATGTCAGACAAAATGACGGCCTGGTAAGTAACATGTGGCTTGCAGAGGGAAAAAACGTTTTTTTCTAATTTTAATGTCATTTGTCATTTTCAATCCATACTTTATTTCCTCTTCAAGGGGATATAATGGTGGAAAAACAATTTGTCCCCTTGCTATGCTACCTGTGATTTATAAAAGTCTGCAGACAATGTCCCCTGTCATCTAATTACGTTTCGCTGTGACGTTTCGCGTTAATCCATATTAGCGTCATAGAGGAATTAATCAATTAGCGTCTTTGTGACAGTGGCGACAGTTTTGCTTTCGATAGTTTTTGTCCTGACCTACAGGAACTATGCAATTTTTTGCTTAACGTCTAACGCTTAGCATCTAAAATTCAACGCGCTTGGTTTTGCTCTTGAGTCTCACCAGTTCTTTGCGCTGCGTGATGCTCGGCATCTAAAAGTCGCCGCGCTTGACTTTCTCCTTAAGTCTCAGCAGCTCTCTGAGCTGCGTGACGCTCAGCATCTAAAATTCGACGCGCTTGGTTTTTTGCTCTTGAGTCTCAGCAGTTCTTTGCGCTGCGTGATGCTCAGCATCTAAAAGTCGCCGCGCTTGACTTTCAACTTCAGTCTCAGCAGCTCTCTGAGCTGCGTGACGCTCAGCATCTAAAATTCGATGCTCTTGGTTTTGATCTTGAGTCTCAGCAGCTCTTTGAGATGCGTGGCGCTCGGCATCTAATGTCAAACGCGTTTAAGTGTGCTCTGCAGACTCTTGGCTTCTAGTAATTTTCTTTACGCGAGCTCCGCTAGAACTACGCGCTAGATTCGATTTGCGTTTTGTAGGCATACCTATTAGAATGAAAACTACGTAATTGAACTGAAAAAATACAAGTAACCTTCTCTAAATTTTACAGGAAAAGATTCATTGACTTTGACATTTGCAACTTGAGCAGCCTTGAATGGGCATTGGGCATAGAGAATGTAATTTGGAAAGTCAAGATGCAAATTACCATTTGTCATGGTAGAAAATAAGTTTTTTCTTCTAAGATTCTAGCCAATGCGTTCATTAAACTCCTCCAACTATGTATTCTGTGCTCCAACGCACACACGCACATTGTTTTGATAGATATGATCTTTGACGTTAGGAACACACCTACATTGCTTAGACAACAGTGAGTGCTTGTAATTTAATATGAACTTTATACCATAGCAATAAAGCTCAAATTGACTACGTTTTAGTTAGAAATCATTTGTATGGGAAAAAGAAAAGGGCAATTTTTAGGGTTTTTCCAGCAATAATTCTAATTTTTCTCGCCGTAAAAACCATCCTTGAACTTCAACGAACATTTTAAAAAAAGATTTGGCCAAATTGGTCCAGGCGTTGTTGAGTTATGCGCTTACCAACACATTTTGCGATTCATTTTTATATTATAGATACACGCAACAAAGATTTTCATCACATCTATTCGAAAAGGACGACTTGAATCGCCTTTAAGTGCTCCCAAAGGTGGTGTTTTCTATGAAACTTTATGAGTGCGCCGGAATAATCTTTGCCGCACACTTTTTGAATTTATTTTGGAAGTAGATATTTGTAATGTTAGTGTTCAGCGCCAAGAAAATGAATGAAAAGAATGTACGAGTAAATATAAGTTTTCATTTGTTTTATTATTAGATACCATTTAATTTCAATTTAGTTGTTAATCTACGTTTTATTAACACGCTTTTATTAGGTCGACGTGTATGTAACTAACATGTAATGGAATCTAAGGTAACTAATTTAACCATCTTCCAAGGGTCTTAGCGTAATGAAAATTGGCAGCTGTATGTAGTTCTTATGACAATATAATAATATGGTACTGTCAAACTGATCTGATGATGGAGCCGGAAGATATGAACTGGAACTTCATGATGGAAAATCGTATCGTAGCTGTTTTGGATTTCTTAGAAAAGTCTTGTCATGAACTTTGACCACGATTAGGTTTCAAGGTCTGATGATGAAACCGGAAGATAGGCATTCCATCAAGGAATATCGTATCATAGTCGTGTTTGCACTTGTGAGAAAGGCCACGTAATGGACTAAGCGTGTTTTACTAGTGTTTTCTAAACTATTAATTTATTAAATAATACTATTACAATAAAATATGAGGCGCCTTTTATTTTCTCATAGAGGTGATGAAGAGCAGAGTGTACCACTCGGGCGCAAAATATATTTTTGGCTCGGGCGACGTACTTTGAATCCCTCGCTACGTTCAGGATTCTACTAAAGAATCCATCGCTACGTAGAATCGTAGCGATGGATTCTCTACTCTACTCTAGAATCCTTCACTTCGCTCTGGATTCAAAAAAGCGCCCTCGCCGTAAAAATATTATGTATTTTGCTCCCATATGATACAATCTACAATTAAGCATTGCTATTATAATGCGTTATTAAGTTTCTGTTTTCCGTAAAGCGATCTAACAGTAGGTTTATATGGCGCTACCTCAACACCGAATAAAAGCTTTAAGGCGCTGAAGCGCCCAAATCGATCTAATGTGTATTTCTACACATTAAAAATTACAATTTATTTCATATGGTCGAAATAAAATTAACTGACTAGTTAATATTACCATCTATTTCCCGACTAAATCTCAAACAGATCCTGTTATAAAGTACATATTGGATTGGCTAAGTGTGATCGGAATTCGCTTCCGAGGTGAGCAAGCAATCGTTGTGAAAACCGCGCACACAGCTTATGTTTTATTAAAATCTAGATAACAGGAGTGTTTTGTATAGGAAATATAGGAAACAACTTTATAACTGGCAGCCATTCACCTGCGTTTGGTAAATAATGTGCTGGTCGGAACTCGTGAGACTAATAAATATAAGTGCGAAACCTTAAGGTCGTGAAAGGGATACCTTAATTCAGGGGTCACGGTAGTAGCCCGTCGAGTCTAGCGTAAAAGTCGAGCGAGCAAGCGACCTCCAACGGGAACCCTTTGAGAGAACTTGAAGCACTTTTAAATGTATTATAATACCACGCGGAAGGAACTGGAAGATTTGTGATCGAATATGAAATTGTGGATATAAGGATGTAAACCTTCCTCATACGTATTCCCAATTTGGTTAGATCCAATTGCCAAAACCTATCGTGTGTAACGTGGTCCTATAGGTCGGTTACCTGCAGAAGTCACAGATCAGTAGTATGATAGTACGATTAGATTATATATTCCAGAACACAACAAATCCATTTTATCAAAGTGCCAATGACCCGATAGTCCACGCAAACGAAGTTTCGAGCATTAGCGAATATTTATCAGTGGCTAAAAACAAACAAGATACGCGCGAAAAACAATACCTTTCCCTGGCAGTCGGGTAAATTAATTATGAAGGCACTTTACCTTGTATACTTAATTAATTTAATTATTAATTTTAAAGGTATGAAGGATTAAAACACAGTCTATTTTCATCCCGGAAAAATGCACTGTTGTAACCAGATAGTGTGCAAAACAGCAATTATTTTTCAACTGCTTAGTTTGCTTTACAAGTAGGTACATATTCATTAACATTAATTTATTTATCACTGCCAAGTTTGTTCTATAATAATATACAGTAGAAATCATTATAACGAAATAATCGGCTAAGTGCGAGTCGAACTCGCGCAAGCTGGGTTCCGTACTGTATTGGAGCACCCGTTAAATGTTTTTATTTTATTTTAATTTAGTAATTAATTATTAGAAGAAACATACAATTAAATATTCTGTAAATATTTCAAGCGTCTACTTGTTACCATTATTAATATCGAGCGAAAAACGGCTATAAATCAGGTTAGTTGTCCCCCTTAAATTTTTATTTTATTTTGTTTTTATTTGTTGTAATAGCGGCCACAGAAATACAGCATCCGTGAAAATTTCAACTGTCTAGCTATCACGGTTCATAAGATACAGCCTGGTGACAGACAGACTGACAGACGGACGGACAGCGGAGTCTTAGGAATAGGGTCCCGTTTTTACCCTTTGGGTACAGAACCCTAAAAAAGTAATTTCTTACAACTATTTAAAACTATCTCATCTCAACAACTAAGGACATATTTCAAAAGTATTTAATATTTTATTTCCAATATCTTAATGACTATTATTATCTCCGAATGACGAAGTTTATTGAACTTACGTGAGTATGGCTTTATCGCATCGTTATAACTAGGATTTTTCATTTAAGTCATGAGATAATTATTTTTTGCAAACCATCGCAACACCGACTTCCACCGACCGTGTACAGAAATTGAATAGTTTCGAATCGATATGACATCCATGCACATTATTGTTAATTTCTCAAAAACTGCTCAGCCGATTTCGATAAAATTTAAATGAGACCACCTCGGGAGTATACTCTTTAGAACTAAAAAAGATTTTTTTTTATATTTGTTCACAATTGGTGAAAATATCGATGAACATGCACAAAAAAAATACATACAGACGAACATAGTACTGCTTTTTGGAAGGCGGTAGAAACTGTTTTGAGAGGTCAAAGTTCTATGACAAATAGAAATAGCTTCGTTTATATTTGTCATACAATTTGTTATACCCACTATATACTTGTTATACCTACGAGTATTGTTTGGAACGTGCAAAACCACAAAAGAATTTACATAGAATTACTAGGGAATTGCATCATCATCATTTCAGCCACAGAAGCTGTTTCCCAAAATGGTCACATTATGGGAAATAGCTATAAGATCCATAATCATCACATGACTTAGTGATTTATTCCTGATATCACTTTTAACGCGCCTTCATGCGATGAGAAGGTGGGAAAATGTTCTGTTTCTGCAGGTGAACAAGCAAAATTTAAGCTTTTTTAGACTTTTGGAAAAATCTTTTATGGATAGCACTACACCCCGGGGAGGCAAGCCTAGGTGGTTCTAATTATGGTAGTCCCGCTGACTGTTCGGTGTACAACCCTTGGGGGATTCCGGGAACTCCTGCACACACTTCTGCTATAAGAAGTTAGCCCTACCCATTAATTGTTCAAATATTTTCCATTTTAGGGTTCCGTACCCAAAGGGTAAAAACGGGACTCAATTACCTTAGTAATAGGGTCCCGTTTTAGACTCCACTGTCCGTCTATCAGTCTGTCTGTCACCAGGCTGTATCTCATGAACCGTTATAGCTAGAAAGCTGAAATTTTCACAGATTATGTATTTCTGTTGTCGCTATAATAACAAATACTACAAACAGAATAGAATTCTTTGTGCGGGAGTCCAACTCGTACTTGGGCTATTATTTATTTTAAATATGTATTGGAAATATTATATAATGTAACATTGAAGGTTTATTTAATCGTGTAAAGCCATTGATCATTCATGAATCACAAAGTCGACTCCCCACTGTTAGGTACTAACACTTGATCGACTCAATAAATATTGACTCGGAGGTCGCCTCTACTTGCCCGTGAAACTTACAATTTTAATATACTACCATTAACATAAATGATGAACGGTCTTAGAAGTTCCGGCAATATTACATTTTATAGAATTGAATTCCAACCCAAATAATTTAGTCATAAAGAACTTTGATTTGAATAGATGTATTTGAGAATTTAAGATTGGTGGTTATCAGATTACAATCCAGTTACAATCAATGAATAAATCAAAATCATTTACAATTTTAATTCAAAAAACTTGTTTGCACAATTAGCACTTATAATTTAGACACAAAGACCAATCTGCACTTCGCTATATAAAATGCATCAAGCTGACACTAGGAAGAATTTTAGCGGTACGAGTATGAGTTACTCATCAAACGAACCTCATCACCTAGTATGTAATTACAATTAGGTTTAATAATGGCATACTTATTTACTTACATCCAAAATTAATTCTTGATATTAAAATTTATCCAGAATTGGTGTATTAAACTGAAAGGTGGTGATTTAGACCATCATTATGAACAACTTTTCTATAGAGGCCAACCCGGAATTCGAGAAAAAAAAGATTGTTTAATTGTAATGATTCCAAGTTGCAATTAAGTATAGAAAAGTTGGTTTGTTTTCTGGAATTCCAGGTTGGCCTCATCGTAGAAGTTTTTCATAATGATGGTCCTTAATCACTCCCAGTCGGTTTAGTAAGTACAACTCAAGCAGATAACCTAACTGTATTTAGAGACGATTAAAACTTATTGTATAATTAAAATTATACTTAGGTGTATATACTTAAGGATAACGATGTAATAAGTTATTAATGATCATTAGATATTATGGCAATTGTTGGCTCATGAGGCCATAAAATTATTGAATTAATATCACAGATTAGCAAGCGTAAGCGAACATATGAGTATATTACCAAATAGAATTCAATTTAGGCATAAGTACCAGATTGGTACTAAGGAGCATTTTTATTTTAAATCATCATTAGGCTTAATTTTAAAGGCGCCATCATAAACGTAATAGCAATTTAAAGTATGAGAACAATATATTTCAAATGCTTACAGTGAAAAAGAAACAGGAATAATTTAAATTGCTATTAAAATTACGATGGCACCTTTAAAATTGAGCCTAATTAAATGGATATAGGTACTCAAATTAGAAATTATTAACATAAACATTAGGTTTAATTATGAAGGCGCCATAGTAATTATAATAGCTATTTAGAATATTTCTGTTTTTTTTTTTACTTTAGGCATTCGATAGAGAGAACACTTTTTACGTTGTTATTAAATTTACGATGGCGCCTTCATAATTGGGCTTTTAAACATGTGTAGGTACTAGGTAACGATTGAGTAGGAAGTGTGTGATTTGCTATATTCATGGAGCTACTTTTACTTTTTGCAAATTGGTAGTTCTAAATCGGGCGGGCGCAACTAGAAAAACCTACGTGCTCTGAATAATTTATTTAAATTATAGAAATTACGATGTATTGAAATCCTGCTTTCCCGAAGTATTTAGAGCGCTTTCTTATTTTTTTATAAGCTATAAATGATTTTTTGACGAAGATTATTACATTTAAACGCAAACTACACACTGCCAAAAAGTAGTACTAAGATCTAGCAAAACTGTTGGAAACAATGTAATTTAAAATCCTGTCTAATTTAGTAATGAATATAAATAAATCGATTAACCGTAAAGATGGGGTCTGTTTATCTAATAACTTTCTACTTGTTTACCTACCTATGAACAATGTTGCACAAACGCACGTAATGTAGCTTATCTGTGTGACTTTTTGTAGCATTTTTGTTTGCGAGCTATTCTTTTAGCATTATTTGCCTCTAACATTATATTACAGTTTTTGACCATATTATCAACACCAGCAAATTATAACGATAGACGACGATAGATAAAAATACACCAGATAAAAATGACTTTATGATGTCGAAATCTTAACATTAATTATGTTAAAAACCATTCGACATTTAACTGAATACTAAAAATTTAAATTACTCATGAATTTCTCTGTAATTTGATACATACCTACTAGAAAAATGTTAAACACGCTCAAATGTTTCAAATATATTTTATGTTTAGTAGATTTAAGTAGAAAGACATAAAAATATGTCATTCATGAAAAAGACTACAAATTTAAACTAACTCAGCACAGTAACCTCACAATTATTATAAGTTAAATTTTTGGTTGAAAGTAATTCTTTTGAGAGCAAATTTAAAAGAATGAACTTTTGTTACGTCCGCCTACGTAAACGCTACGTAACCTCGATACGTCACATGCAAACTAACACTTTTCTTACAGTAAATAAATACATTAAAAAATGCTAAGTAATTACATTGGCTAGTAAACAATAAAACCCTAATAAAACATCGTTACTACTTTAGATGTCCATAAAGTAGCAAGTTTATTAAAATTGTCCTGACATTTGCGCCATAAACATTAGCTACCTATTAACACTAGAATTAATAATGAAGCCAAAAAATTAAATACCTACTTACTTATTTTATTAGCGCCAAAGGACACGTCCACATAATGGATGGAGGCTGGTTTAATAATAATGAAAAAATGCAACCACAACATGCGTTACATTCCGAGAAAGTACATCTTATTGTGAGTCTATTACAGCAGTTAATATCAAAAAAGTCCGCCGATATTTTTAGAAATAATTTTAAATTTCTTAGGATGAATAAATATATTTGACAGTATAGGTAAATTATTTCTGGCAACTCTGATTAAGCAACCTCGAAATAGCTCACATAAAAGCATTTTTATCAATTAGACCCTATTCTTAATGATTTTCTTGAAATACTGCTCAAACTGGATGCACCAAATTTTTATGAATTCTATAATTTTAGCAAAATATGACATAAATATGGAAAAATCGGGAATGATGCAAGTAAAATAACGTTAGAAGCATATCAATATTGCTAAAACAGAAAAAAAAACGTAAGCTGTATTTCCATTTTCTATACAATTTATTTTAATCATTAAAAAAATGGAGGGATGAAAGAATATAAAGGAAATATTTTTGAGAATAAAACAAGCTTTCAAATAATGCGTATATCATCTTGGTTAGATTTTTTTAATACTGACACACTCAGAACTTTATGTCTACTTCAATGTACCAACGTCTTTAAAACTCTGAGGGTATATCCTACGTGCAATACACACAATCACACAACAATGAGTTAGGACAGCATTGATGGATTGAAAAAAATAAAAAATATGAAACTAGAATAGGAAAACGGGAAAATAACAATAAGAGAAATGTAGAGTACCTACGAACTAAGCAATCAAATCTGCTAAATAGTGGATATAATTCACAAAACCAGTGAGAGAGGATAAAAGGAAAATACCGAAGTACCTATTTTATTATTCCTCTTTCCTATCCCTTATTGCGGTCTAGTCTTACGAAATCTACAGGTCAATTTCATAAGCTGTACCATTCAAGTAGGTATTTAATATTACAAAATATTAAAAGAATAATTGTATTGTCATACAACATTAGGCAGCCTATAAAGATGTTAATTAGTTTAATAAATTGTAAGCAAATAAACACCCTAAAAAAAATCTTGATTTTGTTAGGGATAGCCTTCAAGCTTTCCCTAACAAAATACCTACGAATCGGTAAAAAAAGAAGTGGTGATTTTCAGGAAAGTAGCGACTTAACATAAGATAAGGATAACAATATGAAGTACTTACATAAGGATAGTGATACAGGACATTTACCTATCGGGTAGATATGAGAAAACTCGATACTGGGAAAAACCGTGCATGGGACACAAACCTACATAAAAATACAATCCGTGCATACCATACAAAATATTCGAACATCACTTTAAGAAACCTAGATTTAGCATAATTTATTGATCAAGTAAACGAAGTGAAAGAAGTCTTCGCTGTAACTCGAAGATTTTTGATCGTCTGTCCGGATGTTGTTTTTTTTTCTACAGGCCGCATTTTTCAACGAATCAATGTTTAAAGAATGCAAGCAAATAGTTAATGTATAAACGCAGTATACTAACTTATTATCCAAGTAATCTTAGTAATGACGCATTAGTGAACAAAAGAGAGACGATCATCACAATGTCAGTCAAAACCTTTTTCTTGTAACCATCTTCGTTCTTCTCGTTTAAAATGATGAAGGTCACTACGACAGGCCCTATAAACGAGGCAGACATAAGCACCTACTAAATAATCAGTAGGTTATGTTTACATCAACCGATTTCACGGTGATTTTCAACAGTTTTGCCTGATTTGTGTGTTCTACGAAGATCAGTTGAAGGCACGTGAATACTATTGCTGTATAGGGAATGTTTGAAATGAACTGTTTCTCATTAGCAATTTTAAGATACTTAATATGGCCCACCAGTAAAACCGCTAAAGCAGCTGTTGCAGAATCCAAACATCATCAACCTTTAATAAATAGACAACTATAGAGACAATTACGAGTAAACCTGAATATACCTCTATATTACACTCTATCGGGAACAAAAAATAAATTCCACTTAGAGAAAATGAAAATTTGCATTCATAATTTTGTCTCAGTATGCCTGATAACTTTTGTATCCCAATTTTGAAACGACCCCTTCACCCTTCCTTACTCCAAATTCATGCAGGAATACGACTTTTTATTGTAACTGTTAGAGGAATCTATTATAAACATTATTGGGTATGTAAGACGTAGATTTTATTGTAATCACCTTTATCAAAAACTTCAAAACGTTTAGGTTGTCGTGCATTTTTGGCATAGTCACCCAATTTGTCTTGCTAGTGTAAAAAACACACTACCCGTTATCCGTACATTATAAATACCTACAGTTAAATATCTAATGTAAGTATTAAATTATCTACTCTATAGTGACATTTATCACTTGGTTAAATTGCCACTCGAAACTCATCAACTTACCAAACTTTGCGCTGAACCCTTTAAATACTTAACAGCTTAACAATTTTGACATTAATTGAATATTGTTATTATATTTCATTTTAGTCCATTACGATAAATACGTTATAAAGAGATATGTGAATAATATTCCTAATTTTCTAAAACGTTTGACGCTACTTTATCTGAAAAAGTATAAATGTGCAATACATACGGGAACAGCTTATATGTATTTATCCTTTTATTTATTATTTAATGATAATGTTTTATACAGCTATATTCACAGCAATAAATAACAGATAAATAAAGCAGTTCAATTGTTTTTAAGGAAACATCATTGTTTGAACATATTTCAGCGTTTTCAGTATCGTTCCACGAATACGCTGACTGGAACCGATTTTGTTAGAAATGTACAAAAAACGTCTAGACATGATTTATAGTTCAATTTTTTTATATTTAATACTAGCTGCCCGATCCGGCTTCGCCCGGGTACGATTGGCTAAAGAAGACAAATAGTAAGAATCCCAATTTTAAAGAAAATACAGCTTGTTTGTTCACCGGAGATAGGGTAGCTTTCCAACAGGGAAAGAATTTTTCAAGTCGGTTCAGTAGTTTTGGAGCCTATTCGATGCAAACAAACAATCAAATCTTTTCTCTTTAGGTATAGATATAGGCTTCCACATAACAGACCTGACACTTGTCATAGTAGCACATTTTAAGTAAAAAATTAACTGTGTGAAAATACATAATATAATAACTAAGAACATCTGAAGTGAGCGCAGGCGCAAGTTGCATCGAGCTAAATACACTAATTTTCAGCTCCACAATACGCAAAAGTCTACACATTACCTTATTTAAGTGGGAGTCAAAAATATTCATAATACTGTAAGTTATGTAGTGATAATGGTGATCCATAATTTAATCATTACATTATTAGTGAACAAATTGTAATTGCCATTAACAACCAATCAGTTGCAATAAGGATAGTGAAAATATTGTTAGTGATCACTGACATCTATAATTGATTACAATTATACACTAGGTAGTAAAAACAAGATGGACAATCCAATGTCCTGCTCTAGCTGAGCCTGATTAGCCAAAATATCAAAAGTAAAGTCAATTTTGGACACTAGTTAAATATTCAAATGTATTTAAGGAATGTAGATTTTACTACTAGATCATTATTTACGGTAATATTTATTGTTCATTTTATTTTAGATTTATTGACATTAATAATAACAAAAGGATCCTTTTGATTTACGAAAATGATAATCTTAGCATCTGCTAAGATTATCATTTTCGTTCCCACTATGTGTCTACATAACAGTTTTGGCATGTATCTACATGACAGTTTTGGGGGACAATCGAGTTACGAGTCAGTGGGATTGTATACGAGTACTTATTAAAACACTTATTGATAACTGCCTGGGGGTTGGGCAACGGCTTGCGCTTGTACGAGTAGTAAAGAGAAGACTTCTCTGTAGATTTTTATGGGACAAAAATTCAACAGTCTACTGTCGGCTAATACGTAAATCCGCTACTTACGGTGGCTTATACCAAGGACGAACACAATGTAAGTATGTATTTAATTTGAAACTGGGAGGGCAAAATTAACATTGATAGTAATGTAAAGAAACAATACTTAGATACCTAATGAATTTGTACAACGTTGACTCACAATAAAAAAATTACGTTTTACCTTGTAATTTCTAAATAATAAAATAGTTTTACCTTTTATTTTCTAAATAATAAAACATACTAAATAATGAAATATGTAATCATAAAATCAGACTTTGATAGAAATGTATGAAATAGCTGATTTTTTTGCGGGTTGGTCCCATTTCAAAAGTTGTTTATAATGATGATATGAATAACCCCCTTCAGGCTTAGTATCAAAGGCACACAATTCCCGGGTGTCAAAGGCTATATTATATTTTCAAAAAATTAGGGAGGCTGCTAGTCGTTTTTAAACAAGATATTGTTCACGTGTTAAATATTCCTCCCAATCCAAAATCCAAAATGTGGAGTTAAATTGATTTTGAATGTAGCCTAATCAGTACCTGATCATTATCATTTCTGCAGTGCGAAGTCTACTACTGAATATTAATTTATGAAAGTTTACGGCGTTATCATAAAAAAACTGTATCTGAACTACCTGAACCAACAAAACAACAACGACGCTGCCCTGTACCAGGAAGTAAAACTAGATTTGCAAGAAGGAAATTATGAGGGTATTGTACCACTAATGTATAATAAATTAGATAGGGATGGCAAAATAAAAAAGTGTAGTAACAACGAGATTTAAAAAGTAATAGTGAATTGGCTCGATAAGTTTGACTATGATGATATTGAAAATATGCTTGAAAACTTGAATGTAACTTGATACGACTGATTAGACTGACTGCAGGACTATTGGTATGGTTCGTTTATTGTTTATTTTTATAAATTTATTTTGAGGTAATTAGTATACATAGATCATACGCTATGGATACATTAGATTTGTAAATTAACTTTATCTTTACTTTTAGGGTTGGCTATTTATATTTTATATTTTTTTTTTACTTTCTAAATTTTTGATGTTTTATTGTTTAATATATTATTGTCTTACATTGTAATAATATTGTATACCTAGTTAAATTTAAAAAACTAACTTTTATATTTGTCAAAAATTTTCTAAATATAAATTAACTTTTTTTTTTATTTTTCATTAATTTTTAGTTACGATCATTTAATGTTAAATTTATTATTTTTCTACATTATTTTGGGAGAAGCCTTTGGCACCCGAAACACAGTTTTATACTAGTTCGGTGTCAAAGGATTCACGATAAATTTGTGACAATGTTTTCAGATGAATAAATAAATTTGAATTTGAACATAGGCTCATACGCTTCCCTTGTTTAATTTAATTATTGACTATTATTCTAATTCTAATTGTAATATATGATTTAATTAACGTGATTGGTGTTTATACCGTGTTGATTGAAATAAATAAATTGAAATTGACTCCCAATAGGACCGATCGCAGCCGGCTATTCAGTATTTGGTGGAACTAGTAAGGAAATACTAGAAAGCTCCTTGCACCTAATCTTGATATGTAGATATGATAATTAGGCAATAAAGCACGGCACAGCTAGTAATATAACAAACAGAATGTGTTGCTTTTAAAGTCTGGAAGTGCTGAGAATATTTATAAAAAAATTTGTCCTTGATTTCTAGTTTTAAGCTGTTAAAAATTTATTTTTATTTCTGTTTCACATTTAAGTTTGGATCCAACATTAAATAAGTATATGAAACAAGTTGTTTTACAATTTGGATTGACCAAATAGATAATAATTTGAAACAGACATTTATTAGGACAACCAATAAAACTAAAATTCAATGACAACAACACAGTAGTTATGTGTTTAATTCCGTGCTTATTTATTAAACAATGATCAATTTTATGTACCTATAAACGTTAATCGCTAAAACAGGTTACGACTTCATTATTTACTAAAGTGGACTCGGGACATTGTCGGCGTATAGAGCAACTTATGTTGAGGTATGTAGTGCATTCCTTAGCTTTTGCTTTTGTTTACTTTAGGACTCGTTTTGAACTTCCTACGGAAAGGCACTTATATGCAAGATGTACAGATAGAAAATACTTAACCAACGAGAATGACGAGTCTCATTAAAAACTTGTCAAAATGAAAACACGATTGTAGAACTGTTACAAACGAACAATGATCGACATATTATGAGACGTCTATAACGCAAAACGACTATTTTCATACTAATCTGCATTTCGGCTGTTAATTTGAATTTTAGCTCAAAAATGAGTAATTGTTATGCGCGATTTACGTTGTATGTCCATTCACCAGAACGAATTCTATTGAGACGTCACTCTTGAAATGAAAAGATGATCGGTGACCGAAAGCTACGAGAAATCGGACGTACTTGTCGCGTGCTTGGTCCTGTCGAGTAGCGGCAGGCTGGCGGGCTTCTGCAGCAGCTCCTGCAGCTCGGGCTGCGGCGCCGACGGGTCCCTCTTCGGCTTCATGGCAGGAACGTCGCTCGCACTCACACAGACTCGATTATTTCATAGCTTCGTCACAGAAAGTTTCACTGAAAATTCGCGGCGGTCAGGTCTAGGAGCGTCATCCGTCCGACGGAGGCATCGTCCAGGACTGCGACGATCGCGGAGGTGTAAGGCTTTATGTCGGTGCGGTCGACGCGAGGGTACAAGCAGAGAGCCGCGCGCTGACTGACTGAGCGACCGGCATCCGGTCAAGGGTACAGCACCACGGTGCGCTGGACCACGCGCCACACCGCGCCCGCCGCCGCTGCTGCTTGTGTCTACGTCGCCTTTGCGTTCTACGAGAACACGCTAAACTTAATTACCGTATTGTTTAAACAATATCAATGATTTATACAGTATTGTTTTTAGGTCAAGGTGAACCTTGAACCACTGAAACTTTGCAGTGAAAGTAATTGGTTTACTAGTTCTAATAATACATTAAACTCGACTAAAACAAAACTTTAATTGCTGCGACACTGTACTCACTTTTACTTATTTTATTTTACGGAACTGAGATAAATCTAAAATTTCGTTATTTTTAGTCTAAGAATGTAGTAGGTACAATTTTAATTAGGTTTGTAATCTGTATTTTGGGCACGAAGCCGGACTTAGTTATCCAAGTTAACAAACGTAGGTAGGTACTTATCTTAACCTATTAAACATTCGGAAAGAATCAAATCCTGTTGGTAGCAGATACATTTAGGTTCTTATAATAGGTACGTACAATAAAAAAGTCATTAACAAGTAAATAATAGTGCTTTTTAAATATTCTGTTAGTGGCGAACTTAAGAACAATATTTTGCATTTGGATATGATACATAGCATGATAATTTAATGTTGGCGAATAATCGACAGAATCTTCTTCCTTGTTATAATCCTTCAGAATAATTTAAAATATTTAAGGTTAACTTTATATCTTTTTTATCTCATATCTTTATTTTTACTCGACTGCCAAGGAAAGGTTAAGTTTTTCATACGTAGATATCTTGTTTGTAATGTTCATTTAGGTGTGTTTATAATATATTTAAAAACTAAACTTATCGCAAAAGGTATCAAAACAAAGAAACTTAAAAGCAGATTTTAAAAATATATGTAGGTAATGTGAAAATTAAATAAGATAGGAGTAATAAAGTTTTTAAAGCGTAAAAATGGACCATGTTGTAGGTCCTCGTGCATGGTGGTATGAAGAGAATATATATCAATTTACTGGTTCCTTCCTTTGTCCTATATGTATAAAATACGGTCTAAAATACTTTTTACTTACTGCCGATTTTTAGAGTCAAATATCAAAACGTAGATAGTTAAAATATAATTTACGATTAGCTATAATAAAAATCCACGTTTATGATATCTATGGGATACACAAGTTACACGAAATGAAAGCTTCATTCAAGCCAAGGCTGAAATTATTGAATACTAATGATTCCATTCTTTTCTCAGGTTTCCGTACCCAAAGGTTAAAAACGGGACCCTATTACTAAAACGCTGCCGTCCGTCTGTCCGTCTGTCTGTGTGTCTGACACCAGGCTGTATCCCATGAAACTTGATAGCTAGAACATTAAAATTTTTACAGATGCCGTATTTCTGTTGCCACTATCACAACAACTACTAAAAACAGAAAAAAAATATTTAAGGGGACTCCCATTTTTGCCGTTTTAGGCTCGCTATTGATAACGGTGACCGGTAGATGCTTGAAATTTTCAAAGATTTATTAAATATTTACTTCAAAAACAGATAATTAAAATAAAACAGATATTTAAAGGGGGCTCCCATACAAGAAACGTGATATTTTGCTGGATATTTATATCGGCATCAGGAAGATGCCTGAAATATTCACAGAATATTAAGTTGTAAATTCCACGGTACGGAACCCGTCATGCGCGAGTCCAACTCGCACTTGGCCGATTATTTGATTTTAATGAGTGCTGATAGCATTTGACACATGAAAAGTATTCCAAGTGTGTTCCAACAGATCACAAAATTACCGAAAATGGGAAAAATGGGGGGAAGCTCTTAACCCAATAGTTGAAAAGAATAGGCTTAAACCAACAACGACAATAAACTGAATAATAAACACTACACAATGTTATATAACGATAAATTTATCGATAAATAATATACGAAGAAAACGGATTGTTTAAATAAATTAATGAGAAAAAATTCAAATGTAAAGAGCCCGTATTAAACGCAAGCCATACGCAGTTTAATTATATTATACCTATCAAAAAAAACATTGTTAAAATGCAGAAAGCTTTCCACCATATTTATCACCATTATTTTTGTTTCTTTGCAGTATTCAATCATCACGTCACATCTTCAAAATTTAAACCAGTCCTGCGCTCCAAAACCTTGGAAATCCAGTGGTCGTAAATCATTTTCATTGGGGTATTGTACCTAACCCACCTACATATGTATATACTCGTACGTATACCAGCCCACACCCACAACATCTACACAAATAAAGATAAGTATGTTAGTCACGTACTATTTACTATGTACTGCCGTGGCTCGGATGAGACGTTAAATTGTAGGCCCCGGTTTTATTTCCCGTTTAGCCATGTCAGAGGCCTTCAGACGGCTTAAAAACTCTGACACCAGGGCTAGCCACTCGGCCCATATATTAATATGAACTCATTCACTCACTCATCTATATAGAACGTATTTATCAAAATCTCTGTTATACTGAAACCACGTGACAGGTACGTCATTGTGAACAACTTTTACTATTGGACCAAGCCCGAAAAAGCGAAAAGTATCACTTGTTCCTTTCAAAAAGAAATATCTATACGGTAGACACAAAATTAATATAAGTGATTTGTTTCGCGATTTCCAGGTTGGTCTCATAGTAAACGTTGTTCATAATGATATACCTGACGCGCGAATTCAGGTTAACAAGGCCTTTATTAAAAACATTGTAATATGGTTACGGTGTGGTTCAAGTCTATCGAAGTATGATGGACTACTGTATGCTAATCATTATTGAACATAGGCAAACGTACATAAACATAATTCCATAATTGATTAATGGGTTACTTTGAAATAAATATGCTAAGTAGTTGAACTTAGCATTTGCTGCCGTCGAAGATTGTAGAACACGTTCGAGCTAATCAAAGGCTTAACCATTTTATTATTTATTTCTAAACACATAACAAGCGGTTTTCAGACAAGGTTTCTATGGCTTGAAGTTCACAATTTTGAATTCACTATAACTACGTTCAAAATATAATTATATTATTTTCGTAATACTGATACCTACCTATAATAATATAGCAATTATTATTTTACTAACATTACTTTTACATTCTTATATTCCAAATTAATATCCCGCCACACAACACGGATACATAAACTAAGAGCTTTTAGAAAAGCTGTAGATTTTCTTAAAATATTTTAATAGTTTTTCTGTGTAAGTTGTAGATAAGATACCTAGATATTATCTCAAATCGTAGATAGCAGATTCCTAATATATTGTCATAAGACACATAGATCTACACATACTCATACAATACCTAAAACAAAAACATTTTATAAGCTACTCCAAAACAGATGATGATTTAAAAATCAAAACCCGTATCCATACAATATACTCGTAACAATGTTTAATAGTAGCCTAAAAGCTCCTTGAGCTTTGAAAAATGTGCTCATTAGTTACAAACGTTTTTTTTTATTCATTATTATCAAGTTGGTATGCCACACACCTGAGTCATTTATAACAAAAGTATTCTCTAATGAGATGTCAATTACACACATAAACGCGTATTGTTGAATCTTATAAAATCAATATCAGATATACCTAAGATATATTGTGTTTATAAATTATTACCTATGTAAGCAAGTACCTACTGTACAGTGCCTACTTACCTATAGTATAGGTTATTGTCATTGTGGTTTCACGTAGCACCTATATTTATATGGATGAACTTTTGTAGAGAGCTTAGTAAAAATATAGATAATAGAGATGTTTTACCTACCTTTAATTTATTTTTAGATCCATTTGCATTATGTGTTAGGTACCCACGACGCTGGCAGAATACGGGTTGGCAGACTAAACTTTCTCAGAATATGAAAAAGTTTCAGACACTCAGGTTTCCTCAGGATGTTTTTTCTTTGCTGTTCGATGTAGTAAATATATGAATTTCAAAGGAGAAATCCGTGTCATGGAAAGTCATTACAGGCTTCTGAGTTATGCCACCGTAATATTAAAATATTGGAAGATTTGGATCACCAATGTGCACTGGGCCAGCGTGGTATATATGACCCTATCGCCCTTGGCGGGTATGCCTATGTTCAGCAGTGGAATATTAAAAATGGACGGTGCAGTGTTCACATATCATATACATAGAAACAAAAATAGTCCAACATTAAGGCTTTATTTTATTCCAAAGTACGACAAAACTATTATGACGTCTAGCAATAGGCATGCCAAACAGTGTTATAAATAATGTCTCATTACACTCCATGACAGTTCAATTAGAGACCGCTGCAATTAAATGCTAATGACAAAGAAATAAATCAATACACAATATAAAATAAGAAGTGCGAGATCGATTCAGAATTGAGGAGATCCAATGACTAACACTTGGCCACCTTTGTTTATGCCGTTAGAGCCACCAATTTATTTAATTGAGTGAGACCATGCACGAATGTACGCGGAAGGAGTTTTCTTCACCTTGTACGCAAACGGTTCATTTTGACAGTTCTCATTTTTCAAGTCTGATAATGATAATTAGTCAATCATCAATAAATAAATGCATTTTGTTCATACACCCCATAGGACTCATAGAATGATGCCGTCTATGTACTACAATGGTTTATTTTGCCATTTACTACTTTAAAAAGGGAATCGCGGGGCGAATCGCCCAAGACTCAATTTGAATGGCACTTTTCGCTCCGCTGGAATGCCCATGGTGGACTCCACGAATATGCAGAAAATTAAAACGAAAATGATCTACAGGGCGCAATAATAAGAGCCTTCATGAAAATAAATGTTAATATCACAGGATATATCGAAGACACTACTCGCATTGGCAAAAAATTACGTAACCGACCAGTTATCTTTGAATTGATAAGCAAGCGAATGACTAAGTATATCTTGCAAAACAGTCGCAATTTTTGCAATACGGACCTAGCAGTATCGGAATATCTAGGAAAAGAACAAATAGAAAAGAGGAAAATGATAAGAGAAAAACTAATAAAGAAACGCGAAAACGGAAAACACGCAGTAATACGCAACAACAAGCTATACATCGATTAAAAGGAATATCGAGACAAGAAGATAACAACTTAAAACACCTAGAGCAAAATAAAAATACCATCCAGCAAGACGTATTAATAAACTCTCCTGCCCCCCAAACTGTATCTCAGAATAACGAAATAAGCTTTGCGCATACTAAAACACTGAAAAAAACATTAAATACTACTCCGAGTCCTAAGTAAAAGACCAATCACACCTGAAAGCAAAAAAAAACCTAAACACTACAAAAACCAAGATACATAGAAACCAGACATTTCAAATCTAACAAATTCATAACAATTTCCCAGAATACGCGTAGCATAAAAAACAAAGTAAGTACATCTATTAATAAATATGAGAAGGTACACTAGAAGAAGAAAACTACACCATCCATGCAATCTGCTTAATCTGGAACTTGGATCACGGAAGAACAAAAAAGTCTACTTCAGGTGCCGAACTACGTTTTTGCAGCAGGTTTCGTCGGGCGTTGCCATACTACTCCACGAAAATATCGACCACAAAGAAAGACTGGACATGGATGAGCTTTCAGTTGAATACATTATAGAATGTTGTGCAGTTGAAATACCGAAAGAAAATGCTGTATTAGTTTCTATATATAGACCAGACCACCCATTTCCAAAAACTTACTAATGTAATGTTAGAAAACAATTTCCATCTACTTATTACAAATTCTACCATGCAAAGTTACCGAAAAAAGCGCTACATGCATCCCCTTCATTTACAAATTGCAGTAATAAATCCTTATTAAAAACTACGGTATTTCAGATCATAAAGCGCTGCATTATAGCTTCGACTCCGCAAAAAATAATCAAAAACAACCATGTTTGTTACTAAACAATCTTTTAGCGAAAAAAACATAAACAACTTTAAAAAAGCAGGAAGTGAAGTTAATTGGAACAATATCATAATAAAAGGTAAGACAATAAACGAAAACTATAACCGCTTTGACGATAAAATCAAAGAACTATTAAATCTCACCATACCTATAAAAACATATAAAATAGGAACCAAAAATAAAAATAATTGGATGACCAAGGGCTTGAAAATGTCATGTAAGCATAACATCCATCCATCAGCCATAGGACGTCCACTGCTGGACATAGACCTCCCCTATGGATCTCCAATAAGACCGGTTGGTATAGCGGCTTGCATCCAGCGTGATCCTGCGGTCTTAATGAGGTCATCCGTCCACCTTGTGGGTGGACGTCCTACGTTGCGCTTTCCGGTACGTGGTCTCCACTAGAGAACTTTTCGACCCCATCGGACATCAGTCCTCCGCGCTATGTGCCCTGCCCATTGCCATTTCAACTTGACAATCCGCTGGGCTATGTCGGTAACTTTGGTTCTTCTGCGAATCTCCTCATTCCTGATTCGATCTCGCAGAGAGACTCCGAGCATAGCCCTCTCCATAGCTCGTTGGGCTACTTGGAGCTCATTAATAAGGCCCATAGTAAGCACAACATTAAAATTTTATCGCAACTATGTGTTAAAAAATAAAAAAAATATGAAGCATGCTAAAAATAAATTACGAACAATGTGGACAAAAGTAAAAGAGGTCACGAATAAAAAAACAAATGCGAAAACAAAAAAAAAGCAAGTGGAGTCCCTCCGCGCGGAAGAAGTGAAACTTCGACGCAACACAGCTTTCATATCCCCTCCATGGTAGCGTTAAACGTTCAACGTAACTTTGTTGGAAATCGCATTAGAAGTTTCACTTAAAAAATATTTAACTCAAGCACAACGGAAGAATCATACATGAACACAATAAAGTAGCGGATACATTTAATGACTTTTTCGCCTCAATATGTCAAATACAAAATTCTAACCAATCGAGCAACATAATTACTACAACCTCAACCACAACAAACTCTATAGACCCAAAAGCATCGGCAGGGACAATAGATACGAGTACATGCAGGATCCAGTATCGATCGATCCTTTTGATATAATATTATAAGAAGCATATTTCTAGCTGTGGTCGCCCTACAGCAAATCTACTTGTTGTGTGGATGTTGACAATATGAACTAAGACTAGAATCACATGAGTAGTCAAATGGACACTACTATGTCATATCTCATTTTGACTTTGGCAACAGGAGGGAAACCTATACTATTAAAGTATCTACTACATTCCGGTATTTAGTAGGTATTTTACAATACGATTAACCATTTGTCCTATTGTATGTTGCCTAAGGAAATACGAGTACCTATGCGCGGGAAATGCTGTAGATACAGAATTTTATACTGGAGAAATAAAGTCACACGGCAAACATTTATACATAAAGCATTTTCCTTAACGGCTAAGGAAGACTCATAGGGATGATGACTGTATACAATACACGTGCTATACCTACCTATAGAACGATACTACAGTTTGCTATTTTTAAAATTTGAAATTAAAAATTTTAGACAATTTGTATAATTCTCTCAGCGTCGCGTCGTCGAAAATACCAAATTATTTTCTAAAATCTTCAATTAGTTATTCCTTGGATATAAATTTGTTATTGATATCAATCAGAGGATAAAGAAAATTGACGTCAATTTTCAGGATTCAATTTTTCTGTACACGAAGGGTAAAAACAAGACCCTATTACTAAGACTCCGCTGTCCGTCTGTCCTTCTGTCTATCACCAGGCTGTATCTCATGAACCGTGATAGCTAAAACGTTGAAATTTTCACAGATGATGTATTTCTGTTGCCGCTATAACAACAAACACTAAAAGCGGAAAAAAATATTTATGGGAGGCTCCCATACAACAAACCTGATTTTTAGTCGTTTTTCACTCGAAATTGACAGGTAGATTCTCGAAATATTCACAGAATATTTAGCTAAATATTCAGTTCAAAAATAAATAATTAAATTAAAATAAAACAAATACTTAGTAAGTCTCCCATAAAATAAACGAGTTTTTTGCTCGATATTAATAACGGCAACAGAAGGATGCTTGAAATTATCACAGAATAGTAAGTTGTATATTCCCTTCAAAAATAAATTATTAAATTAAAATTAAAATATGAATGCCATACGGTACGCAACCCTTCCTGCGCGAGTCCAAGTCGAACTTGGCCGATTTTTGTATGAAAAATTACAATCTCACGTTTTTCTTTCTATCCTATGAGAATGGATCCCATGGTCAGAAACGTGAAATCCGAAAATGTTAACCACTGCACTGTCATAGCTATTATTAAAAATGTTTTAATTTCGGCAAATGTGTCGGAGGGCACGCAGTGCCGTATTAACATGCAAAAGTAGCAATTACTAGGGGCCCCGCGCAGGAGGTGGCCCCACGAAGAGACGCCCGTTTAACCAGACCCGCATCCGCCTGAACATAGTTTTGAAGGGTTAAAAACTTTTAAAAATTTTAAACTGAAATCTCTTGTACAATTAATTTACTTATATCGTGATAACGTCTTATAAATCGATGAACGCCGGTTGCACGCACGAATAAGTACTCATTGTCACGTTCTGACTGAGCCGAGCGTGCAAGTGCAAGCATGGAACAAGCGATAGAGGCGCGATTGGCCTAAGCGTTCGGCTTGTGACGCATAATGACATTATCACATCCAATTATCGTCCGTTAACCAAATTTACAGATAACCAATTTTTTTAGTGGGTTTACTTGATAGCTATCATAAATGGCTACTAAAACGTGATACTTCCCACATCACTGTTAAAACGAAAGAATTCAACAGATAAGTTCGCCTCGACAGAATAGGCATTGATGACTGGGTAAAAAAAAATTATTATAATTAGTCCGTGAGGTAGATTATCAAAAAATTATGGACATGTATTTTTTATTTTGTCAATAAAACCATAATCAACAAATATAAACCTTATCAAAGTTTGGGAGTGGGGATCGTGGCGTCACCTCTCTCACAGAATTCTGTACATTTGTATGGCACTTGTGACGTCGCGCGGAACTTTAACGGGTTATATCTTAATCAATTGGTGTTTAATTGACAAAATAAAAAATACGTATCTAATATTTTTTGATAGTCTATCTGACGGACTAATTATATTTTTTTTGTCAGAATGCCTGGCCCCGCGCTTAGGTGTACTCATTCCGTCACTGTGGGCACTCAATTACCTACTATAATAATATTTCATAAATTCTAAGACCAGTCTTGATTTTGGCGTACCATAAATCAAAAATAGGTAAGTAAGTATTTAAGACATTTACATAAAAAAAACACATTATACATTCAAAACGAGCAACGCGAGCTTCAAAGATCGCAAATTCCTGAGCAAATATTTTACCAAGAGACTCACACCTTACTGTTTATATAGGTACCTATTCCAATAAAATATTTCGTTTTATGACTAAATATTACAAATAAACTAGTAATATGTAGAACGTAATATACAGGATTATTTTTAATTCAATTATTATTAATATAACTATTCCTCCAAAAGGCTTATAGGTTCTAGGACATAATCCGCCAAGTACGAGTCGGACTCGCGCATGAAGGGTTCCGTACTGTATGAGAATTTTATTTTAATTTGATTATTATTAGAGTAGGCATGCAGTTAAATATTTTGTGAATATTTCAAGCATCGATACCATTTTCGATCATCGAGCGAAAAACGGCTAAAAATTTAGATTTTTTTGTATGGGAGCCCCTTTTAAATATTATTTTTATTTGTTGTTGTAGACAACCATCTACAACAATGCATCATCTGTGAAAATTTAAGCTTTCTAGCTATATCGGTTCATGAGATACAGCCTGGAGGCAGACAGACAGACAGACGGACAGCGGAGTCTTAGTAATAGGGTCCCGCTTTTACCCTTTGGGTACGGAACCCTAAAAATTTAGTTTAGCGCTTGCAGTGTTTACTAAGAAAAACTTTTATGTTATAAAAGTAAAAATAAAAAGAATAAATTGAGATCTGAGCTGAAAATAAAACATACTTACACATACCTAATATGTTCAAAACAAGATTCATAATCGTTATGACTAATGAGGTGCACGCAATAGAAAACCCACATTTAATTGGTTAAACACCCAAATGGAGTAATTCTGACGTTAGGTGTAATTTTAAGAAATGTTTATATTAGGTATGTAAATTCAGATAAGCGATCAACTTCCTCAGAGACAATACCTGTGGGTATACCAGGAAACAACTATCTTCGCCGGGGGTTTTTCTTGGTCACATTGTGACGTCAAACTCGACTAATATAATCTTCGTCAAATCGTAGAGAGAAAATTCCAAAAAGCCCCTTCAAACACATTCCGATTTGTTTTTTCCCTGTACTACCGTACGGCTGGACCCTCGAGCTTGTCTCTAACGAGGTCATAACTCATAACGAATTAGAGGTTTCATCTCTATTAAAATTTTCGATTTGGTTAGAGAAATTAGATGTGTGTAACATGGGCGGTAATTATTATTAATCCTAGTTCGAGGCAATTAGGCAACCATGGCCGTGGTGGTCTAGTGGCAGTGACGCTCGCCTTACAATCGTGAGGTTATGGGTTCAAATTGCGGTCCCGTACCAATTAGTTCTTTGGAATTTATATACGGATTTTCACACCACTAGCTTTTCGGTGAAGGAAAACATCGTGAGGAGACCTGCATAAATGTCCGCAGAAGAATTTCGATGTCGTATGTGTGTCCACCAATCCGCACTGGGCTAGCATGGTGTAAGTATAATATGACTTCAATCACCCTTACGCCTATTCTGCAGTGGACTTTTAAAAAGGCTGGTACAGTAAAGTAATCAAATCGAGACGTCTATGAGGGCTTACAATATTTAAGAAGTAATATAACAAACTAAATGACGAGTAGTATTTTAAGTAGGTACATATTGGCGGAAATCGTATGAACAAAACCAATACAGTTTACTTTTAATTTGACTGCCTCGGTGGCTCAGTGGTTAGTGATCCTAACTTCTGGGTCAGAGAGGCGTGGGTTCGATCCCCACCCAGGGCAAATATTTATGTGATGAACATAAGTGTTTGCTCTGTGTCTGGGTGTTATTTAGTTACTATTTATATAATTATGTATTTAAAAATAAGTATATGTAGTATATCAGTCTCTGGCAGCCATATCACAAGCTATGCTTAGTTTGGGGTCAGAGGCGGTGTGTGAGATGTCCCCAAAATATAAAAAAAAAAAAATATAAAAAAAAAATTTGTTTACAATAATTAATACTTAATACCTATAAACATATTTTCATATTCACTCATTGAGGATGTTAATTAATTTAAGGATCAGAATTTGCACCTATGACTCATATGACACCGATGCCTCTATAGGTATAGGTTTTTTTTTATATCAAAGCACTCCCCTATAGTTTAGTTACGGTTAATATAAGGCCTTATAATACAATACGATATCTACTTTATTGACACCACCAAGGTATAAATAAATAAAGACAAAATAAAAGCACAAAAGGTGGTCTTATCGCTAAGAGCCATATTTTTCAGACAATCTCTAGATGAATAGAAGCACGCAATCTACAAAAAAATCTGTAAACAAATAAATAAAAGTGCAGTTTTATACTTACTACAATCAGTTACCATTGAACTATGGCTGTCAACAAGGTGACCCTCTCGGACCAGCCATTTTCAGCCTGGCCATTCATCCAATTGTTCAACGTCTCCATTCAAAACTCAACGTTTGGTATCTGGATGACGGGACTTTGGGTGGCGATGCGAACACAGTCCTACGTGATTTGGAAATTCTTATTGACGAGTTTCGTCAAATTGGTTTGGAGCTAAATTTTTCGAAATGCGAACTTTTCGTTTGCGACTCATGTCCAGATAAAGATTTAGTAATTAACAAATTTAATGATTTGGCACCTAATATCAAATCGGTAGACAAGTGTTCTCTTCGCCTTCTGGGTTCGCCGATACTAGATGAGTCTTTTCCGCCTTTCGTTCAAGAAAAAATTCAAAATTTTTTGAGTGCCTCTGATAGGCTACTCAAAATTAACGCCCACATGGCGTTTACCATTATAAGATGTTGTCTGTTTATTCCAAAATTCATGTACGCTTTACGTTGTAGTCCATTGTGGAAGCACAATGAGCTCCTTTTGAGCTTAGACGATGTTGTAAAGCAGACCCTAGTATCGGTTTTGAATATTGAGATGAGTGAAAGGGCGTGGTTACAAGCCTCCTTGCCTGTTAGGCTTGGAGGGCTAGGGGTCCGCCAAATTTCAAGTGTTGCTTTACCAGCTTTCTTGTCCTCCATTCATAGTACACATAAATTAGTTGAAAAAATCCTCGCACCTTCTTTAGGCCATTCCGGCGTAGATGTAGCTCATTTGAATGAGGCAACGAATGCTTGGAGGGTCGCTAGCCCAAATACCGAGCTTCCAAAGACTTTGTCGTCGCAGAGACTGTGGGATCGGCCGATCTGCGAACTAGCACGGAAATCTCTTCTAGATACGTGTTCTAGCGTCGCGGATCGCGCTCGTATCCTTGCGGTCTCTGTATGGGAGTCCGGTCTTTGGTTGCAAGCTTTGCCCTCTTTCAATACTGGTAACCTTTTAGACCCAACTGCATTTCGTCTAGCTGTCAGCCTACGCTTGGGTGCAAGGTGTTGTGAGGCCCATCGCTGTCAGTGTGGTACTGCAGTTGACCAGCTCGGTCACCACGGTCTCTCTTGCTCAAGAAGCGCTGGTCGGATTGGTCGCCACGCCAGCCTTAACGATGTCATTCGCAGGGCTTTTGCCACCGCCAATATCGCAGCCGTACTCGAACCGAGTGGGCTCGCGCGTGGTGATGGCAAAAGGCCTGACGGCATGACGCTGGTCCCATGGAAGTGTGGACGGCCCTTAGTATGGGACGCAACTTGTGTCGATACTTTGGCACCGTCACATCTTTCTGAGACTCAGAGTAGGGCTGGAGCTGCGGCCAATTCGGCGGAGCAGCACAAGCGGCGCAAATATGCTAACCTCGGTAGTGGTTACATATTTGAGCCATTTGGAGTTGAGACATTGGGTCCGTGGGGGCCGGGAGCTCATATCATTTTCAAAAGTCTTTCTGGGCGTCTGGTGGACGCGACGCGTGACCAAAATGCTGGTGTTTATTTGGCTCAACGCATAAGCATTGCCATTCAGCGTGGCAATGCAGCCAGCATGCTGGGCACGCTGCCAACTGGCAGTGGGCTTGAGCATTTGGATTATCTTTAGACCTTCAAAGGTCTGAGGGTGATCCAATGCTTTTTGTGTAATAGTAGTGTAGTTTTGTTGTAGTTAATAAAGGCACTTTTGCCCGTATTAAAAAATTGAACTATTAATAATTTAATTAATTAATACCTTCCTACAAATAAACAAAACATGATACTTTGTACTTACGTACTATTACTTACGTAAAAGAAAATTCGTACATAAAATTATACTACAAAGCAAAATGTACTTATTATTTTTGCATGATCAATCCAACTTAAGTAGTAAATATATTACGTAAGTACCTACTTTAAATAGGTTAACCTCGTGCTTTTAATTTCAGAGAGACTATAATAGGCCCAATTATGAAGGCGCCATCGTAAATTTATTAACAACGTAAAAAGTGTTCTCTCAATCGAATGCCTAAAGTGAAAAAGTAACAGAAATATTATATTAGCTTGTATAATTACGATGGCGCCTTTATAATTGGGCCTTATATATCCCAGCCACCCTAAGAAATATCTGCAATCAAAAATGGTAAAACGTAATAGGATTATTTAAAAAATACATATACATAGATTAATGTGTGCATAGTTCGTTGTTCTACAACAAAATGACATCGAATATGCAAACAATTTACAAATATTTGCATATTAGACTCAGAGATTTGGCCCCTATAAAGTGTTTGCGCGTATTTCCCAACAGGTTTATACCGCTATTTTTATTCAACCACACATCTTGTACTTACCTGTATGTATAAATCTACATATTAAATTAATACCTATTTATTTACATTTCCCGAATGCGATATAGTGACAAGAAAATCGGTGCTAACTTTCATAAAGGAGGGCATACACGATGCGATGATTTGATCAAATTTTCGCTTCATTCCAACTGGGAGCTCATTCAATTAATTCAAAGGTAGGAGGTGTACCATTTTGTTTCCTCAATAACTACTAACCAGCTATAGTTAACTACCTATATTTGGCCTCCACTGGACAGATCTGATGAATTGATGCGATCATCGCGTTCTGTGCGCCCAGTTTCAGGAAGTAGTACAAATCGTTAACTACCAATTCCTACCTTTGAATTAACTGAATGAGCTCCCAGTTGGCATGAAGCGAAAATTTGATCAAATCATCGCATCGTGTATGCCCACCTTTAGAGTTTAGTATTGAGCCATATCTACAGATTTGGATTAAGTAACTAGAATTTTCCGGAGAGATTGAATGTCCATAGAATAATATGCCCAATAAAAAAATTAATATTCGGTTAATTTGGTTTACAAGAATGAGGGCAGAGACCACTGGATCGCACCTGGATGCAGCCACCTACATTCAGCAGCAGACAAATAAATAGGTAAATAAGCTGATGATTTATATTAGTATACATACAGTGTTTTACGAAAATATAGGTATACTCAGACAGTTAGGGTTCAGTACCCAAAGGGTAAAAACGGGACCTTATTATTTAGACTCCGTTGTCCGTCTGTCACCAGGCTGCTAGTCTCAAGAACCGTGTTAGCTAGAAAATTTAAATTTTCACAGATGATGTATTTGTTGCAATTCATTCTCCATATTTTTTTGTAAAACAACAAAAAGTAAAATAAATATTTAAGTTGGCATTCCATACAACAAATGTGATTTTTTGCTCGATATTAATAACGGCATCAGGTAGACGCTTAGAATATTCACAGAATTATTATATTTAGTTATGTATGTATTTAACTAAAAATATTCTTAAATTAAAATTAAATACATTCAGGGGGTTATCCCTACGGTACGAAACTTTCGAGCGCGAGTTAGACTCGCACTTGACTGATTTTATTTCTTCTTCAAAGGACTTGCGCTCATAGGTTCCGATGCGCAACCGCAAACCACAACACTTTCGTCAACACTAGCTCTAGCTAGGCTATTAGGTAGATATAAATAGGCAAGATATTCGATTTTATGACATCATCCCTTTCATGCTTTGACGATATAAAGTTACTAACTAGTATTAAAAATCATGAAAGTATTCTACGCTCAGCAGTGAAAGCTCGCTCAGGGCTGAAAATGATGACATCATTTTTTTTAATCATCTAGTCATACATTTTGTCGAAAGTCTAGAATGTAAATGTGACATGATGCATGTTAGTAAACAAACAATTACGAATTACAACCAGAAGTTCAACAGTTCAAAGACCTCAAACTTGTTTCAGCGTAGGTAGGTATAGCTAGGCAGGGACAACTTTTCGGTAGTCAATGACGTTCATAAAAGGGAAAGTACCTGTTTCACGCTGTTTTACTATCAATTAATTAAACAGTAAATACGCCAGCTTTGGTGGTTTCTATAGATAAAATTTTATAGTATGCAAAAAACAGATAATAAATAATAGACCAAGTACGAGTCGGACTCGCGCACGTAGGGTTCCGTACTGTATGGGAGCCCCCCTAAAATAATTACTTTATTTTAATTTTTTTATTTATTATTAAAGTGGATATACAACTTAATATTCAGTGAAAATTTCAAGCATCTTAAGTTTTGGATTAAATTTTAAAAAAGTGGTTGGGTAATATCCCTACTGCACCATTTCAGTCTTTATCATCGTCATAATTTTCAGGCTGTAATCGCTCACTGCTAAGAACTATAGGCTTTCGGAGGCGCTGTTAGGGTGATAAAATAATTACATTAGCTTAATACTGTATTTAACATTGTGTTAAATATAATGATGAGAACCTATTGTTAAGATAAACCAAATATTTAATTTTTAGACAATATTTTAATGTATCAATATAGTTTAAAGTTTTAGAATAAATTTAAAAAAAGTGG
Source organism: Hypomecis atomaria (assembly GCA_964007245.1). Lineage (NCBI taxonomy): Eukaryota > Metazoa > Arthropoda > Insecta > Lepidoptera > Geometridae > Hypomecis > Hypomecis atomaria. The sequence goes on from OZ023291.1 coordinate 12,483,218, forward strand.
TTGGGTGATATCCCTACTGCACCATTTCAGTCTTTATCATCGTCATAATTTTCAGGCTGTAATCGCTCGTATATAAATCCCTACGATCCATTATTTCATATGATGTTAGTATAGTAAGACTTTTATAAAGGCTCGCCTAGTGAGATTCCAACGATGTCTTGGACAGGTAGATTGTAAACTTTACTTTGTTTTGAATTAAAGAACAAATATTTCCAGCTAAAATTAGAAGCGGAGTTTTAAAAACTTATTTATGTCAGGTCACGACTATGCATATTGCACCGACAGGGTTTTGAACTGTGAAGAGTTCAAGAACTTCAAGAAACTAGATGGTTGTTAGTTACGTACCAATGGAGCGAGTTTAATCGCCTCGTCACGTCTGAGTGATACTGCACTTCTATGTATAAATCTTATTTTATCTAAGTCACAAGTGTTAAAGTGAAGCCGTGCTGCCCTGCAGTCCTTAAAACGCAGTATCTGACTTTTTTACGTTTTTGAGTTAAATATTGATCCGTAATGGGCACGTCATAAGGAATCGAATGATGTAATCGGTTTTTGATTATCGCAACTACAAGATAGTAAAAAACAACTACCTCAACGCAGTAACTAGGAATGTTTTATGCAAACTGTAACGATAAACTATCTAAAATACAGTAAGAGCAATTACTGTATTTTAATAGCTTTGTTTTCCCAGATAAAATGCAGTAAATGTCGTCACTGCTACAAAAAAACGGTTAACATAACCTTAAAAATATGGTGAACACATAAACTAAAATGCAGTAAATAGATAATGTACTGAAAATATGAATACTGCAAAGTTTATTTTTATTACTTTTCAAAATGATTACAGACTAGTCTGCAGTAAGTTACTAAGACGCGGTGTTTAAGATAGCATCACCTATTTTTTCCATACGGTCAAAACAAAGTAAAATGCAGTGAAGTTAATTGAACTGTCTTTTATTTATATCATAGGTTACTTTTTGTTGTCAATGTTACTAATTAAATTGCAGTATTTTGGTTATTTACTGCAGTATAATCGATAATATCTATCACTTCAATAATTACATTTTACAGCCTAAATTGCAGTATAAGTCGTAGTTACTGCAATTTAATTGGTAATTCAAATCAAGTCATTGTATTCCACTGTTTTCGTGGAGTTTCCTACTGCATTTTAGCTAGTATTTGTCGCTCAATCAGTCGCGTGCCGAACGCCGCGCCGTGGAAGGAGGACGTCGACAGCGCGTGGCTACTTGTTTTGTGTGGTAATTTCGATGTTTTTAAGGTTTCTAAATAAATTATGATAACACATTTACATTTATCCAAATCTATCACCTATTTCTAAGACCTAATTTTTACATAATAATTGTTACATTGACATGAATGTACAATGATAGATCACGTAATTCTATTTTATGGAATATTGGTTACAAGTATAATCCTACCGCTCAACTCAGTATTGAGACAGTACTTAACTCAGGACTGAAACAGGTGTGGGCGGCGGGTCCCTACAGTCCATCATCATCATGCGGGTTCTTCCCCCCCGTGTTTGGCGAGGGTTAGGATGCCAACTCGAGCTTGCGCTCTCTTCGGCGGCTGGACGCTTCAGCTATCGAGCTGAGGGGCAATGTTGGGAGGATGCGAGTACCCTTTTCCGTCCGCGAGGACGGGCGGTTTTTCTCAGCACCCTCGCTAGCCACTTGTATGGCCATCGCTGGCCACATCTTGGCTTGGTTGTACTGGGGTGGCCATTCTTTGGTTTGGTGGTACTCTCTTCTTAGTTTAGGCCTCATCTCTATTTTGGATGCCGCTTGGTCCCTCAGAGTCCTGCTCCGTGTCCGAGCCAGCCAAGAGGAGATCTTTAGGGAGGGCACGCCATGTACGTTCGGCAGGGAGGCGTGCGTGAAGCGGCGCAATGTTGTTCAGGTGGGGTTATGGCCCATTGTCCGCGCGGTCAAACATGCCACGCGACAGACGAGCCACGGACTCCCTCACGGTTTCGATTCGCACGTCCCGGGCGATAACGTCATTGCGAAAGTACCGGCCGGCTCCCGAGATCATCCTCAGAGCGACGTTTTGCACCACTTGCATCATTTTCTTCTGGCTGGCTGAGCAGAGCGCGTACCAAGCGGGCGTTGCGTAAGTTAACCAGGAACGGATGTAGGTCTTGTAAATCCCTACTTTGGTCTTCAGTGGCAGCTTAGAGCTCATCACGGGTCGCAGCAAGACTCGAACAGCCTTCGCCTGGTGAACGGCGTGCAAGGTCTGCGAGCTCATGCGAAGGGCCCGGTCGATGTAGACACCCAGGTACTTGCAGGTGCTTTCCCACGCAATGTCTTGTCCTCTAAGCTGCAGTGGCTTCATCAATGGTGGTAGTCTTGGTGATCTCCCGGTCAGCAGCGCTGCCGTCTTTCCCACGTTGATGGCAATCCGTCATTTATCGAGCCGTTCTGGCAGGATGTCTAGGACTAGTGGATCCTACCAGCGGCTATTCTCTTGTTCCTGGACGACGCAATGTTAGCACTATCGTCCGCGAAGAGGGCGAGGACGACTCCCCGTTCTCCTGGTCTGAGGTCTTCCAGGATCGGTATGTCGTCCGTGTAAATGGCATAATAGAATGGTGATGTGCAACTCCCCTGAGGAACTCCCGCAGCCATTCTTCTGTGTCCGGAGCTGACGTTCTCGACGGACACGTAGAACTTGCGGCCTTCAAGGGATGACGCTGCGACTCGAACTAGCGCGGGCAGCGGCGCCGTGGTGCGTCCGTACTACGTCCGTAGTTAAAACATACGGAAGGAGAGCATTTGTTATGTTATATATACTTAGAAGAATACCTATGATTATTGTTCCTAGATAGTTATTTAAGTGTTTAAGTATGTCTGAGCAGTTCTATTGAAAGATCTCATTAGTTTTTATTGCATATTTCAGTTTTCTCGTAAGTATTATTGGCAGGGCCAGATTTAGGGGAGGGTAACCGGGGCTATAGCCCTGGGCCTCCACAAAAGAGGAGTCCCTACAAACAGAGACTTCTGGAAAAAAACCTTTCAATATCCGACTTATCTGACTAGTAAACAACTTTCCCTTCGATATTTTTTTCACTGTTTTACTTTATACAAACATGATTGTATTGTTCTTAAATATAAACAGAAATCATAGATCTATATTTGTTCACTCCAATCAGGCAATCGATAAAATATCAAATGTCAAATGACCCTAATAAGTATTTGCAATTTACTACCCATCTTCAGGAAGTATTAACTCCTTAGACCGATAAATATTATTTATTTCATTTGGAAAATAATTTTGAGCCAGGTTGCCTCCACTCTTTTGTTGCCCCGAGGCCTCTAGACCTCTAAATCCAGCCCTGATTATTGGCAGTGTTAATCATAAATGTTATAAGTGATTTAAGGTTTAATTACTACATCTATACTGTGAGTGTGACTAACCCAAATTGCTATGATATCACAAAAGTCTGAGCCAGAATAGTCTAAATAATAATAAAAAGTGATTGTGTTGATTTTTGTTGATGTTGAAGTGCAGTGTTGATTTCTTAATATATCTTTAATAAAAATATTTTGATCGAAATACTCTTTCTTACTCCATAAAATAAGTAGCTTACGTAATTTAGTCAATAATTATTTACATACTGCACCTACATTTTATTCAAGAGACACATTAAAATGCAGTAAAATAAATCTGATACTGCATTTTAAACGGCAAAGTAGTACATGTCCCGCATAATTTTGCAGTACTAACTCAAATTACTGCATTTTAATCTGATTATGCGAACTTTTTCACTAAATTTTATGTGTAGTAACTGCTCATTTTTGGGATCTTTTTTTTCAAAATCGTTTTTATATATCATATAATAATCTAAGTGCGTATTTTCTTTCCTGAAGTCTTTCTTCGAATTCAGATGCGCCCAATGGCATTCAAAACATACGTCATAAAACCTTGTAACATAGAAAAAAAACAAATCAAAAAGTTTTTCGCGTTTTTCTCGAAACCGCGTTTTTGCTCATACTGCATTTTAAAGGCTGCACGGCAGCGTGGTGGTCTAGTGGTAGTAACGCTGGCCTGTTATTCTTGAGGTCGTGGGTTCAATCCCGGTCCCAATGAGTTTCTTTGGAACTTATATACTTACGAAATTTCACACCATTGGATTTTCGGTGAAGAAAAACATCGTGAGGCAACCTGCATACGCCTGTAGAAGAAATTCGATGGCGTGTGTGAACCATACCAACCCGCACTGGGTCAGCCTGGTGGATATGGCCCAATCCACCCTTCGTGGGTAGGCCTATGTCCTGCAGTGGACTATTAATAAGGTACTGGTTCAGTACAGTACAAGTGTTACAACTAAGTACCTACAACTTAAAAGTAATATCGTTGTTTTGGGACTTTAAAGGTTAGGTACATTCCATGATTAGTCCAGAAAAAGGATTTTAAGTTTTCATACGCATACTACCTACTACCTATTAAAGCTTTTCTTACTTATTAAAAACACTACGTTTCTACACTGTTAAGTCCGTGCATGTTGTTGCAAATACTTATATTATCCAATATTCAATTCAAACTTATTTTAAGTATAGGCTAATAAGATTTCGCCTGCGGCTTCGCCCGCGTGTTATTTTAATTTAGACTGCCTCGGTGGCACAGTGGTTGGTGACCCTAACTACTGGATCAAAGAGGCGTGGGTTCGATCCCCACCCAGGGCAAGTATTTATGTGATGAACATAGGTGTTTGCTCTGTGTCTGGGTGTTATTTAGTTACTATCTATATAAGTATGTATTTAAAAAAAAAATGTGCTATCCCATGGGAGTATTTGGTTGGTTTTTATTGGATAAAAAGTAGCCTATGTCACTTTCCATAGTTCAAGCAATGTCCATGCCAAAAATCAAGTCAATCCGTTGCTCCATTTCTGCGTGAAAGAGGAACAAACCAACAAACACACTTTCGGATTTATAATATTAGTAAGGACTAGCTGCGCCCCGCGGTGTTACCCGCGTTAGCCCGAAATAAAAAGTAGTCTATGTGTTAATCCAAAATCTAAACTACCTTCGTACCGAATTTCATCCAAATTAGTTCATTCGTTTGTGTGTGAAAGAGTAACAAATATCCATACATACTCACACGTTTATAATATTAGTAGGATTGAGAGGAATTAGAGCGAGACTGTGTAAAAACTCTACACGGTGGCGATTAGCATTGTCTCCAGCACCTGATCAACAGATTATCTTTAAACATATAATTATAATCCTGCTGTACGTGTGTATATAACTGAACTCCTCCTAAACGGCTGGACCAATTTGAATGAATTGTTTCGTATGCGTTTGGGTGCGCCCTGGAAAGTTTAGATTCACAAATAAGCCCGGCAGATGGCGCCGCAGTGGGTCCGCTAGTGTGTTACAGTAATTCTTGAAAAAAGATCACGTTTTTGCAATTGGATGCTATGATGTGACGCCTGGTTGCCTCGAATATGAATTCCATAAGCAGTTTCATTAGGAGCAAAGAAAATTAGAAGTTTCTATTTTATACCAACTATCTATTAATTTGGGTTGCTGGGTTGCTGGTGAAGGCTTTATATTTTAATCATAGACATAATGATAATAATGAGTCTTTTTGATATTGAGCACACATTTTTATTTTACTCCATTGTGACACAAAAAATCAACAACTCAAATATGACCTCAGGGTCTCTTCAGGTCTGAGTGACTCCCAGTTTAGTCCTCAAAACACTACGTGCGTAAACCCAATTTTGAAATATTCGTACACAATCGCCCTCTTAAGCCTTGGTTGCGGTAGTGCCGTGGTAAGGAGATCTGCTTCCATCTTCTCTGTGCACTCTGCCTATAAGGCTACTACTCTTTGTTTCTTGGCTTCGTAACTTATCCATCCACCACCATATTTGAAAATATATCCGGTGTAGGATCGTCTATCCAGGGTGCAAGCTGCCCAATAAGCGCCTGCCATGCCATACTACTTCATGCATCTTTTTTATATTTTAGTCCAACCTTCTTGGTTCCTTTAAATAACGGATGACCCGTTTCGCGGCTTGCCAATGCTTGTTTCCGTAGCAAGTATTAAATTGGCTTAGATACCTTCCGGCAAACGTAATATCTGGCCTTGTTGTAATTGCTAGATACATCAACGATCCGATTAAGCTGTGGTCCCACAAGTGTTGGTTTGTTAAGACAGTTTTCGCGTGAATACGCCAGGAATCATAGTTTTCTCGCTTAAGCGATTCTACTCGTACCTACATGACCAATTGACCATGACTCTTTAATTTTTCCCACGATTTACGCACTTTTTTTACGAATATTAAATCTGGAGTTTTATGGATATCTCGAATAATGAGTCTTTTTAATAATGAGCACACATCTTTAGTTTACAAAGAAAATACAAAACTATCATACTCCATTTTAACATACAAAATCAACAACTCAAATATCTCTATAGCAACCAAAACTCTATGGCAACATATAAGTATATAGACTTGAAATAATTACAAAATATGACACATAGGACTCAATATGGCGCCATTACATACTTACAAACAAAAAGTAGGTACAAAATTCAAATAATTTGCTCAAATCGATAAAATGTGTACCATTTTTTCATAATGATGATCTTTCAAAAATAAATGATGAACTGAATGGAACCACAAACCACAACATCATTTAGGTATGTAATTAGTTTATTCTTGATTTTTACAAACCTGCTAAACTTATTTCGATTTATCATTATTTAATATATTTGTTTATTTTATAATCTCAAATGAGACTAACTCTGAAGTACCTATGATCTGGCAAACAAAAAAATAATCAACAAAATCGGTTCATACTTAATTGACCGAATAATCGCGTTACTTACATACAAAAAAAAAACATACTTACCGCTGAATTGAGAACCTTCTTTTTCGAGTCGGTTATAAATATTGCTATGCACTCATGCATAATGACAATGTGATTCCCGCACTTTCTTGTAAATTTGCGCTCGCACTCACTATTAACCCAATTATTTTCGCAGTACGCAGTATGTATTACCAAAGAAATATGGGAACATATTATAACTAAAGTGTAGGCAGCAAAATGTCAAATAACTTATATAAATAACCTGTGGCCGCCTTCTCTATTTTCTCAAGTCAGTGATACAATCGGATTGAGTTTTCCACAGACTTAAGTTTTCAAACATGTGTCAAAATAAAAAGTAATTTAAATCAAAGTTATTACTAAGTTGCCAAGGAGTATTGATGTCACCTTGGAAGCAAATCACCCCCAAATTAACTTTCTAATCCTTTTTAACCCCGATAAGGGATGAATTTCAATAAAGTACGAAACACGTCTTCCGTCAATTTAATTACAGAATGTTTATGCCAATTTTCAAGTTGATTGAACCATGGGATTACGATGTTCCATAGAAACTTTGACCCCGTTTTTTACCCTCTTAGGGTTAGAATTTCGAAAAATCCTTTCTTATCGGATGCCTACGTCATACAAAGAACCCACCCTCCAAATTTGAGGTTCCTCCGACCAGCGGTTTGGGCTCTGCGTTGATCCGTCAGTAAGTCATTCAGGACAAAGCATTTTATATATATAGATAATTGCTAGATACATCAACGATCCGATTAAGCTGTGGTCCCACAAGTGTTGGTTTGTTAAGACAGTTTTCGCGTGAATACGCCAGGAATCATAGTTTTCTCGCTTAAGCGATTCTACTCGTACCTACATGACCAATTGACCATGACTCTTTAATTTTTCCCACGATTTACGCACTTTTTTTACGAATATTAAATCTGGAGTTTTATGGATATCTCGAATAATGAGTCTTTTTAATAATGAGCACACATCTTTAGTTTACAAAGAAAATACAAAACTATCATACTCCATTTTAACATACAAAATCAACAACTCAAATATCTCTATAGCAACCAAATCTCTATGGCAACATATAAGTATATAGACTTGAAATAATTACAAAATATGACACATAGGACTCAATATGGCGCCATTACATACTTACAAACAAAAAGTAGGTACAAAATTCAAATAATTTGCTCAAATCGATAAAATGTGTACCATTTTTTCATAATGATGATCTTTCAAAAATAAATGATGAACTGAATGGAACCACAAACCACAACATCATTTAGGTATGTAATTAGTTTATTCTTGATTTTTACAAACCTGCTAAACTTATTTCGATTTATCATTATTTAATATATTTGTTTATTTTATAATCTCAAATGAGACTAACTCTGAAGTACCTATGATCTGGCAAACAAAAAAATAATCAACAAAATCGGTTCATACTTAATTGACCGAATAATCGCGTTACTTACATACAAAAAAAAAACATACTTACCGCTGAATTGAGAACCTTCTTTTTCGAGTCGGTTATAAATATTGCTATGCACTCATGCATAATGACAATGTGATTCCCGCACTTTCTTGTAAATTTGCGCTCGCACTCACTATTAACCCAATTATTTTCGCAGTACGCAGTATGTATTACCAAAGAAATATGGGAACATATTATAACTAAAGTGTAGGCAGCAAAATGTCAAATAACTTATATAAATAACCTGTGGCCGCCTTCTCTATTTTCTCAAGTCAGTGATACAATCGGATTGAGTTTTCCACAGACTTAAGTTTTCAAACATGTGTCAAAATAAAAAGTAATTTAAATCAAAGTTATTACTAAGTTGCCAAGGAGTATTGATGTCACCTTGGAAGCAAATCACCCCCAAATTAACTTTCTAATCCTTTTTAACCCCGATAAGGGATGAATTTCAATAAAGTACGAAACACGTCTTCCGTCAATTTAATTACAGAATGTTTATGCCAATTTTCAAGTTGATTGAACCATGGGATTACGATGTTCCATAGAAACTTTGACCCCGTTTTTTACCCTCTTAGGGTTAGAATTTCGAAAAATCCTTTCTTATCGGATGCCTACGTCATACAAAGAACCCACCCTCCAAATTTGAGGTTCCTCCGACCAGCGGTTTGGGCTCTGCGTTGATCCGTCAGTAAGTCATTCAGGACAAAGCATTTTATATATATAGATAATTGCTAGATACATCAACGATCCGATTAAGCTGTGGTCCCACAAGTGTTGGTTTGTTAAGACAGTTTTCGCGTGAATACGCCAGGAATCATAGTTTTCTCGCTTAAGCGATTCTACTCGTACCTACATGACCAATTGACCATGACTCTTTAATTTTTCCCACGATTTACGCACTTTTTTTACGAATATTAAATCTGGAGTTTTATGGATATCTCGAATAATGAGTCTTTTTAATAATGAGCACACATCTTTAGTTTACAAAGAAAATACAAAACTATCATACTCCATTTTAACATACAAAATCAACAACTCAAATATCTCTATAGCAACCAAAACTCTATGGCAACATATAAGTATATAGACTTGAAATAATTACAAAATATGACACATAGGACTCAATATGGCGCCATTACATACTTACAAACAAAAAGTAGGTACAAAATTCAAATAATTTGCTCAAATCGATAAAATGTGTACCATTTTTTCATAATGATGATCTTTCAAAAATAAATGATGAACTGAATGGAACCACAAACCACAACATCATTTAGGTATGTAATTAGTTTATTCTTGATTTTTACAAACCTGCTAAACTTATTTCGATTTATCATTATTTAATATATTTGTTTATTTTATAATCTCAAATGAGACTAACTCTGAAGTACCTATGATCTGGCAAACAAAAAAATAATCAACAAAATCGGTTCATACTTAATTGACCGAATAATCGCGTTACTTACATACAAAAAAAAAACATACTTACCGCTGAATTGAGAACCTTCTTTTTCGAGTCGGTTATAAATATTGCTATGCACTCATGCATAATGACAATGTGATTCCCGCACTTTCTTGTAAATTTGCGCTCGCACTCACTATTAACCCAATTATTTTCGCAGTACGCAGTATGTATTACCAAAGAAATATGGGAACATATTATAACTAAAGTGTAGGCAGCAAAATGTCAAATAACTTATATAAATAACCTGTGGCCGCCTTCTCTATTTTCTCAAGTCAGTGATACAATCGGATTGAGTTTTCCACAGACTTAAGTTTTCAAACATGTGTCAAAATAAAAAGTAATTTAAATCAAAGTTATTACTAAGTTGCCAAGGAGTATTGATGTCACCTTGGAAGCAAATCACCCCCAAATTAACTTTCTAATCCTTTTTAACCCCGATAAGGGATGAATTTCAATAAAGTACGAAACACGTCTTCCGTCAATTTAATTACAGAATGTTTATGCCAATTTTCAAGTTGATTGAACCATGGGATTACGATGTTCCATAGAAACTTTGACCCCGTTTTTTACCCTCTTAGGGTTAGAATTTCGAAAAATCCTTTCTTATCGGATGCCTACGTCATACAAAGAACCCACCCTCCAAATTTGAGGTTCCTCCGACCAGCGGTTTGGGCTCTGCGTTGATCCGTCAGTAAGTCATTCAGGACAAAGCATTTTATATATATAGATTAGGAATGTTATGTAGCGCTATAAGTATAATATTTTATTCATTATTCAGAATCTTGAGCCACGACGTTCAAGTTTATACAACATTAATTAATTAATTCAACCTACCTATCAGATTCCTATGTCATTCCAACCCTTGACAAGGGCAAATAATAACGATGGTAGGATGCTGGTGCGTGCCTATTTTAATATAAATCAATCATTTGTTAACACTTACCCAGGAAGCTTTGTTAAAGGTCTATGCGTGGCTGTGGCCAACAAATAAATTGGTGTAGAGAACTTGATGGCAGCCCTTCCGCGTTTGAAACCGGAGGCGCATTCTGAAAAATAAGTCAAATTAGGTAATTTCCGTATGGAAATAAACTGTAAAGTAAAAGTAGGTGTAGGTAGAAGCTTCCGTCTTTCAAGCATACAATTATTATTAAATGTACACTAAAGGACGTAGTTCAGCAAAAAACACTCATGAGCCACACGGCTGTCCTAAATCAAAAAGTAACAAGCAGTGTTGTTTCAAGTAAATTTTAGAGTGGCCGTATGTCAACTACAAAAAAGTGAAAATGTATGGGAAAATCTGATAAGGCCGTACTTAAAAAAAAACTATTTTCATTGAAAAATACGGCTATAGGGGCAGCCGAGCCGTATTTGCCTTTTTGATTTTGGACAGCCCTGTGGCTTGTGTCCATTTTGTTAAAACTACTTCCAATTTAGTGTAGCGTGTCTAAGTCGTATTTGTGGCCGACAATGATAACGCTTCACACTCACAGTGAGTACCTACGTAGTAGGTATTAAGTATTATATCTTCTTTGCTCATAGCATATAGGATTCCCTTTGCAGGGGGTGTAAAAAACACACAAAAAACAAGGACAGCTAACACCTAGATCCCAAATGTATATTTTAAACTCAGCACTCGATTATTCAATATTCAATCGTTTTATTGCACCAGAATAAGTAGGCCTATCTACTTTGACGGGAATCGTACCTACTCCTAGTTATCACACCGCGCATGAAAGGCAGAGGCGCTACCAACTGCGCCAAGAGAGCTAAAGAAAGTCTATCGTGTTATTTAAGTACCTATTCGATCAATGATGTTGATAATAATGATTATACTTTCTACATGATTTGGTTTTGCAAAATGCAGGGACATTCCGGGATAGTCAAAATTATGAACAGCTTTTACCTACTATCGGATTAACTGCAAAATCGCGGGGAAAAAAACAGTCACTCCATACATTTTGTCCAGAGTCAATAAAGTTTTTGTACGGAACAGATTATTTCACATGCGCTCCGATATTACAAGTTGTTTATAATTATGAGCAGAACACCTCTGACAGCACCTTGGCAAAGCGATAACATGTATAGAGATGGTAATTAGATTTCCACTAAAAAGCTTCTCAGATTTTAAAAAACAAGTGCCTAACAATTTTATAACAGCAAGCAGCTCTTTGTTATTAGTAGGCGCTTGATAAAAATATTACAATAATGACGTTGCCTAGCGGTTGCTTCCGTTGTCCATTCAAAGTACATTAGAACATCAATAATTAAATATAGACCCTTGCATCTAGGATAACTCATTACGTCATACCAGTAAATAATGTTCCTATGCGTAGATTGACTAGGTGATTGTCAGCGACGTACCGCACGGTCAGTATTTGGATGGGTGACTGCGGGTGGCATTGTCCAACTGAGCGCTACCGTGGCTCGGCTGACATGTTAAATTGTAGGTCCCGGTTGTTCCGTTTAGCCATGTCAGAAGCCTTCAGGCGGCCTAAAAACTCTGGACACCAGGGCTAGCCACCCGGCCCATACAAACTTAGTTTAAGTTCCTACAATTTCAAAACTACACACTGATTTTACTGACATGATACACTTTAGCGTTAGGGTAAATATTCTATGAAAATTTCAAGCATCTACCTGTTATAGAGCAAAAAACGTCTAAAAATTCAGGTTTGTTGTATGGGAGCCCCCCTTTAAATATTTATTTTATTTTGTTTTTAGGCGGATGTAAAGTTAGCTACAAGCTGCGCAATACCCAATCCTGACTGAAGCCCACATAAAGCCGCACCACCTAAATTCACATCCGCCCACTAGTGTGGCGCGGTCTATACTACTGACATAAAGGCAATACTATACATGTAAGCACTACGGAAACTAAGAACTAAGGAACTAAGCGATTGAGGCGCCAAGATTATCGGACGTTTCTGATGTCTATCGGATAGTGGTGGCGTAAAGTCTACAGTCTAATCTGCTACGGGATTAATAAATAAAAAAATGAACATCACTGTTATAAGGTAGTTTATTCCGCTGCAACATTTTGCACTCTGGCCGCTTTCTTTGTAATTTTCTTCTGTCGAAGCTTCTGTTTCCTCTCTTCCGGCGTTTTCTTCAAGCCCTTCATCTTGCGAGTCTGCAAACGGCCTATCTGCTGCTTGCCGATGTGAATGCGGCCTAACTTGGAGCCGAATGCGTCTCGTGAAATGTTCTTCTTCTTGATTGGTTTTAGTTCCTTGGGGATCTTGCATGCTTCCTTGTATAAGTCCTCCGATGCTAACTTGGTCCTTCTCAACTTGAAGTCTATTGAGGGCCCTGAAAATCATAATAAGCTATTAGCCTCAGAAGTATTATATTAACTATGGAAGGATGTTTTTTTCAATCCTATAATTTTGTTTAAATTCTGTAACTTAGTCCTCCAAAACTATGGAGCTTTTGTGTCAGCTTAACTTTTATCTCTTCTTATAAAGGGGTTTGAACATTTTTGTATGGAAGCTGGCATATCCACCCGTCGCCATTACGTTTTTAGGGTTCCGTACCCAAAGGGTAAAAACGGGACCCTATTACTAAGACTTCGATGTCCGTCTGTCTGTCTGTCACCGGGCTGTATCTCATGAACCATGATAGCTAGGCAGCTGAAATTTTCACAGATGATGTATTTCTGTTGCCGCTATAACAATAAATACTAAACACAGAATAAAATAAATATTTAAGGGGGGCTCCCATACAACAAACGTGATTTTTAGGATTTTTTGCTCTCTATTAATAACAGCAAGAGGAATGGGGCTCCCATACGGTACGGAACCCTTCGTGCGCGAGTTCGACTCGCACTTGGCCGATTATTTTATAAGTTATATATATAAAAAAAAAAATATAATTTTGAAACTGCAAATAAAGAAAGAGAAAGGGGTTTGAACATTTTGTGGCTAATCCACCCGCCGCCATTATAGTTTTTTTTTAAATTTCCGCGCACGATGAAAGTAGTATAAATGAGTAGGGGACACTTATACACACAAAAAGTGAGTCGTAGTATGGTACCCTAAAGTATTTACGTTCCCGAGATATTTGGATGTAAAGATCACTGTACGAGAACTTTACGATCTTTACATCCAAATATCTCGAGAATGTGACACTTTAGGGTATCATAGGTACTGAACATCTATTGTTTGTATAAGTGTCCCCTACCCATATATACTACTTTCATTGTGCGCGGAAACTTATAAAATAATCGGCCAAGTGCGAGTCCGACTCGCACTTGGCCGATTATATACGACTCACTTTTTGTGTGTATAAGTGTCCCCTACTCATTTATACTACTTTCATCGTGCGCGGAAATTTAAAAAAAACCATAATGGCGGCGGGTGGATTAGCCACAAAATGTTCAAACCCCTTTCTCTTTCTTTATTTGCAGTTTCAAAATTATCACTTTTTTTTTAATCACTACATAGTATAAAATAAAGTCGCTATTTTTGTCTGTTTGTTTTTCTGTATGCTTAAATCTTTAAAACTACGCAACGGATTTTGATGCGGTTTTTTTAATGGATAGAGTGATTCAAGAGGAAGGTTTATATGTATAATACACCTGTGCGAAGCCGGGGCGGGTCGCTAGTTTATAGTATAAACTTAGAAAGTTATCATTGACAGAACACTAAGTTTTTAAAACATTATGCATTCCCAAAACATTTTGTATTCAGCATAACAGAAAATCTCCATGTGTCTAAATATTTCAAGTCTAAATAATGATTTTCCAAATATTTATCTACTTACCTATTTCCTCGAGTTCAATTCTGGGTGTGCGCTGTCCACTTTTTTTAAGCATTATCCTATAAGACCTGAGATATACAGCACCCTCATCTGTAGCAGTAAAACTCAACACATGTTCCAAGCCTTGCAGTCTTATGGTCTCAACCTGAAATTAAAATATATTTTTTTTTGCCTAAAATGGTCGATGTGTCACCCATGTAATCATTTTTACATTATTGTTCATTTTTTACATTATCGGCTAAGCCGTTTTTGATAAAATTTAAATAGGACCCATACTCTTTCAGAATAAAAAAAGATTTTTTGAAACCAGTTCAGAATTGGCGAAAATATCTATGAACATACTTAAAAAATACAAAGACAAACATAATGCCACCTCCTTCTTGGAAGTCGGTAAAAAGTATTGAGAACTCCAAAGCTTAGCCAGACACTTTTAGATAAAAAATGTTAGCTAATACTTCAGAACAAAAAGTAATAGAATCCAACGTGAGTTGAGGTCTCTCCTCACCACATACCTAAATGTATGAGTAATGTATGTATAAGTCATGGGCCATAACAGTCAAATTCAAGTTAAAATTGTCAAAAATAGACATAAATACATTTCTAATACATTTCTTTAATACATTTCTAGGAACAAAACCTAGCCTCACTGATCAAAATAGCACCTACAAACCACATCCCTTTCTAACTCATGCATCAGTAAAACTGTTTGAGGTTACATTCCTACTCTTAAATAGATATCATATACACCTACATAAATCTGATTACCTTGTAAGATTTCATTGTACCTCTGATTACTGTGTGGCTAACTCCAATTTTTTTTTCTTTTCTTGATGTACCACAAAGTTCAATTTATAAACCAATTCCATATCACGGGATATTTTTAATTAGAATGAAGGTTCCTTAATATAATTTAATATAATTTTTAATATAATTTTAAAACACTTATTTTAAATAAGTGCGAATTCGATTAGAATGATTCCACTTGTAAGGACTCCCAAGAGACTGGCCTAGCCGAGTTTGGGGCTCACTGTTAATTTCACTGTATAGTTAGGTACAATACTGGTACTAGGGAAATTTTATTGAAATTGTTTATTTAATCATGTTATGGTAAATAAAATTTCTTTCTTTCTTTAATAAAGTTTAACATTACAGAAATACCAACCTTTTCTCTATGAAAGAAGTCTGTAAAAAGCGACTTTAACCTCTTCAATTCTTGGTTAAGTTCCCATGCAGGCCCGTTGAACAGTAGGCAAGGTTTCAAGCCAGGCATCACTTTCATGTTGTGGAAGTCTGACATAGCTTTATACTCATCTGCCCCGAGCTCAATCATGTCCAAAATGCCATAGTTGAATGTTCGTCCAAAGATAACATTGTGAGGTCGCTTTTTACTATGTGAACCAACTCCAAACAAAGCTGCTTCTTTCTTGGTACACAGTCTGGAATTAAGATTTGGCAATAATAGCTTAGACCAAACAGGACATATTTCGGCCATGAAATTAAAGTATGAAAATATTATATGAATGCAGAATGTCTTGGTTTAGGTGTATTAGATAAGTACTTTATTGGATTGGATTTTAAAAATTTCACTTTGAGTGGTAAGATAAAACATTAGGCAATAGTCACCACGTACTTTTCGATAAGTGTAGCATCTTCAAAAGGCACTATGTCGTTCTTCCGGGTAAGATATGCAGCGTCTGGCTTCTTCAAATCATAAATGTCTTTCATAAGGTTGCGCGTACGCTCTGAAGGATTCCGTCCTTGCATAAAAATGCATTGTTTTGGTCCCTCTATGGGTTTAGGCTCTTTTGCTTGAAGGGCTTTTTTACCTTTCCGAGTGGTCGGCTTTCTGGAAAAAAGGGTTAAATTAGGTTACTTAGGTACATGGATAATGATATGTTATTAGCTTGTCTTATATTTACTTACTTTATTCGGTGCATTACAGACATTTTTCGAAAAACGAATATTCCCACGTGCCAAGATTTTATTGAATCGAGAAGTGCTACCAGCTTAGATTTTCAAGAAAGTGCGGATAAGAGGCTATAAAGTGTTAAGCTTCCCCCAGACAGCTACGGACCGGACACGGCTGCGACCGACTTAGTGTTCGACCAATCACAAAGAAGGATGCAGAGATTTGACCTGTCAAAACATTATTATTTTATTTTTTTGCAATCATGGAACAAAACCTCTTTTCTAATAATGATATGCGCTTCAAAAATATGGCGAGGTTTTGCTGTTTTTGTTTCACTATTAAAATTAAAATTAGACCACAACAAAAGTTACATTTTTTAAATTGTTTTTACCATATTCTAAATACAATGCTTATGTGGCCAAATATTTTAAAACTTCATAAAAAATGAACTTGTACATATCAGAATAGTTTTAGAAGCGTCATAAATTACTCTGACGAAAATAACATTTTCAGAAGTAAACTTGGAAGAAAATGAGTGTATTCGTATACAATGCGATTAAAATATGAATAGGACCGGCCTAGCGCCATGTTAGCGCTACAGTATGACAAATTATACATAATATGTAGGACCATCATCAGTCTGTCATGATAATAATTATATTTCGCAGTATTTTTTTATTGTGCAGTTAGATCTTAAATTATGTTCTAAATAGTGTACAAATACTTGCGGTGTGGCAATTCTGAATGCAATGTGACAATGACACTGACAGAGTACTTAAATGTGACGTTGACATTGACTATACATATATAATTTTTAAATTAAAGTCTTTAAAAGATCGGCGACATAGAGATCTGCGGTCTTCGGTCGACGCGCGAAATTATTTTTTAGGGTTCCGTACCCACAGGGTAAGAACGGGACCCTATTACTAAGACCTCACTGTCCGCCTGTCTGTCACCAGGCTGTATCTCATGAACCGTAATAGCGAGAGAGTTGAACTTTTCACAGATGATGTATTTCGATTGCCCCTATAACAACAAATACTAAAAACAGAATAATAAATATAAAATATTTAAAGGGGACTCCCATACAACAAACGTAATTTTTTTGTCGAATCCGTTCCATTTACTTACAATACTTACGGACGGCACGGGGCGGGGACGGGCATAATGTATGGAACGACCCGGCCTGTCGCTACCCGTCACAGCCCGTCCCGTTCTAATATAAATCATCTCTTAGATCATAGAATAATAACGCCGTTATTATTCTATGTCTTAGATCATTACCGCGCCTTAGTTAGTTCCACAGAAGAGAGAAGTTCTGCTGTTCTGTGGTTAGTTCAGAATGTTCAGATGTTGCGTGGTTTACTTTTCGCGAGTGGTACATTTTGGTTAGTACTTCCTCGTTTCCGCCAGGAGCGCTGTACAAAAATGTATAGAGCCATAATATTATTATGATACGGTAACAAACAACTCTGTAGTATTAATTTACGTGTAAATCTGGCTGGACTAACCCCTCAAATTACTAATTGTTTATAAAACATGATGTTTATTTTACGAACATTGAACATGCATTGAACTATTCATTGTTTACAATTGCTACTACATTGTAGAATTTTGCTACTACATTTTTACCAGGCGCTCTCCTGAAAGGGTTCATTTTTAACCCCCGACGCAAGGGGTGTTATAAGTTTGACGTGTCTGTTTGTCTGTGTGTCTGTCTGTCTGTCTGTGGCATCATAGCGCCCGAACCACTGAACCGATTTCAGTTTAGTTTTTTTTGGATGAAAGGAGACTTAATCGAGAGTGTTCTTAGCTATGTTTTATAAAAATCGATTGAGCCGTTTAAGAGTTATGGTGGGTTAAAGTGGGGATGGAAGAACCAAAATTCTACAAATGTGCCCAAAATGGTTGTCAATGTGTCGGGGGTTTTTTAAATTTTTAATTTATAGATTATAATTATTATAATATTGTTGCTGAAACCAATTCTTCATTTCAAACATACTTATTCAAAATATGAGCCACTTTATTTTAGTGAAGTAGATAAGTACCTACATGAAATATTTGTCATATTTTATCGGGTTATTGATAGATAGATAGATATACCCACTCTTTATTGATTCACACTCACACACACATAAAACAAAAAAATAGAGAAAAATAGATGCTACAACATGTGAAACAACCGGCCGCACTGAAAGTGATTTCTTCCAGGCAACCTTAGGATGGAGAGAGATGGTACAAAAGAATTATTAAGTTAAAGGTTATTGAATTCTTATAGGTACCTACTTAGATAATTATGTCCTCTATTGTATACATCAAAATGTGTACTGGAAATGGAATCTTACTAATATTATAAACGCGAAAGTTTGTATGTATGGTTGTTTGTTCCTCTTTCACGCAAAAACTACTAAACGTATTGAGATGGAACTTTGCAATAGTAATGCTTATACATCAGAATAACACATATGCTATAATTTACAAAGATATTGAAGCCTGAAACGAAGTTCGCCGGGTCAGCTAGTAAATAATAATATACAAGATAAATAACATAATAACAGAAACGTGTTCTGCCTTATTAGTAAGCTCCAAGTAGCCCAACGAGCCATGGAGAGGGCTATGCTCGGAGTTTCTCTGCGAGCTCGAATCAGAAATAAGGGGATCCGTAGAAGAACCAAAGTTACCTAGCGACATAGCCCAGCTGATTGGCAGGTTGAAATGGCAGTGGGTAGGACACATGACACAGAGGACTGATGACCGATGGTGTCAAAAAGTTCTCGAGTGGAGACCACGTACCGGCAAGCGCAGCGTAGGAAGTCCACCACAAGGTGGACGGATCGCGCTGGATGCAAGCCGTTACCAACTGGTTTTATAGGAGATCTTTAGGGTAAGCCTATGTCCAGCAGTGGACGTCTTATGGCTGAAACGAACGAACGATACAAGGTAAAATTGGCAGGTCGGTTGTGGCCGTTGCACTGGCTATGGCCATTTTTATGTTTGAAGCCTCATAAATAAGTAAGAAAAATCTTCGTTTCAGGCTCTTTTTGGCTTGTAACATTTATTAGCACCGCATGTGTGTAAATACCTATATTCTATGATCTTTTAATAATCTGGAGGGTTCCGAACTGTATTGGATATAGGACTACTTACTATTAAAGTGAATATACAACTAAATATTCTGTGAATATTTCAAGCATCTACCGGTTACCATTATAAATATAGAGCGAAAAACGGCTAAAAATCAGGTTTTTTGTATGGGAGCCCCCCTTAATTATTAATTTTATTCTGTTTTGTAGTACCTATTTGTTGTAATAGCGGCAACAGAAACACATCATCAGTGAATATTTCAGCTTTTCTAGCTAAAACGGGTCATGAGATACAGCTTGGCGACGGACAGACAGACAGACGGACAGCGGAGTCTTAGTAATAGGGTCCCGTTTTTACCCTTTGGGTACGGAACCCTAAAAACTAAAAGTGTTACATCAGCTAATTTCTCATGGAAATTCTTAAGGCAGTAGTGAGGCGCCAACTTGTCCACACAAAGACAATCTACTAATCTACTTCCAAATTTTATCCAATTTTAGTGTTTTTTATTATATAATAGATTAGACGATTTAGTTTTTACAGTTTTTTATTTGACCTTAAACTACTAAGCCACTAAAACGTTATATTTTTACGCAAACACAGCGGGTGAAAAGTGGCCACAACCAGAGATTCTGCCCATTTTTCACTAAAATACTTGTAGACATTACATTAATATTAGGTAAGTACCCTACCTTACCTACCCATGACTGTGCGACACAGCGTAGGCCTTGTATACTTACTTTTAGCTGTTTTCCGAGTACCTACCTCCACAATTGGGTTCAGCAGCACCATGTCGTCAATGGCTGTCGCCAATATCTAATTAATTTTGTGGGGGACGAAATTAAATGACTTCGGTATGGTGGGATTCGCGAACCACGTACTTACGTAAATCTTGCCCGTGTAGGATTTTTTAAGCTAAGCATGAGGAAAATCCTCGGAAAATCGAAGTTAAATATATAAACAGGCAAACGCTGTTTTGTTTCGTAAACTCGGTTTAATTAAACGGGTTTAATTTAGTAAAACATGCGTATACCGCACGTGCAGCGCAGCGGGCAGAACGAGGAAAACGCCCGCGCTGTGCAGAAAAACTTCAAGCTGGTACCTACCTAACTATCAAATCTACGATTTCTTAATTTAGATTTTATCGCGTAGTTGGTGAGTCTAATTCGGATTGAAGTTTTGATGCTATTTTAACTAATCTCATAAAAACGTTATCTACGCAATGAAGCGTATGTCCATACAGATAAGGTTTAGTTTGCAACGGTTGGGTGAGCTTTATGTCGATTATTGCGTATGAGCTTTGGGTAGTTTTTCCTTGCGTCTGGTCGTGTCGTCAGAGAGGAGTGTCTTGGCTCCTCTATATACCGGCTCGCCTCAGCTGGCTTGCCAAAGCGTAGTGGAGCTCAGCGCAAACCGCTGTGGCGCACGTCCCAAAATATTCGCAATTTCGCATTTTTTGCAAGTTCTAGCGGTCTTTGTGAAAACACGTGAGTTCCGTAGCCGTGTGCCCAAGGATTTCATCACACAAGAGTAAGTTTTGCGGACATGATCACCATCATTAATCGGTCATGTTATAAACATAACTCTAATTTGCTAACCCATCAACTAATTAATGATATAAAAAATTAACACTTTAAACTAGCAGGTAACACACAGCATCCTATTTAAAAATATTTTTTAAAGATGAAACAAAACTTGATTAAAATCCACCTTGATTTATCATTAATATTTAAAAAAAAATGTGTTTGTAGTCGCGAAGATGGATATGTTTCAGGCACAGAGTTAACAGCTCTGTGGTTTCAGGTATGTTCACGTGTCTGCCAATTTTGATATCGAACATCGAAATAATTATGTTAATTTGCTAAGTCATCCAATTTATTTTCATATTAGCTACCCTGAAGGAACTGTAAGAATTTTGGTGGTTAAGAATAGAATCCATGCTAGTTATTTCACATTCTAATCTAAATGGGAATAATAATGAAATATATTCAGAAATAAAACTGCACATTCATTTAATTTATACTAACTCACTAGATATTCAGAAATAAAATTAAGTAAACTAACCTTAGTACAATTTCCGTCACGGTACCTTTCGTTTACTGTTAATTTTCAAATAATTTTTAAGAGGAGGTAGAGGTTCTAGTTTGGCTCTACATTTATATTTTTGTGTGTACGTTACGCGATATAAGTATTGGCTATTTGGACGTCAATTCACGTTTTCTGTATCCGTCGTGGATCTGTAGGTAAAGCGCAAGTAGGTACCTACAACGGATGGTCTCTCAATAATGAAGTAGAAACTTACCTATTAGTATTTTCTTTGATTTTGTAGGTCGTACTTTTGAAATATGTTCAATAAATTAAGGAAAATTGTAAGAAGTTTTCGCGCTTGTTGCGCCACATAAAAATTCAGATATCAGAATAATTTACCTACTGCAGAAAACTGGTACATCATGGTGTAACAAAGAGGTAATTTAGCGTCGCATAAAGTTTTACACATTTAAAATGGGTAATTTATTTACATAACTTATGAAACATTGAATTGTCATTCTACCTCTATGTTACCTAAAATAAAATACTGCACAAAATAAAATACTACCTTCCTAAAATTATATTAAAAAACAACGGTTAAAAATCGAAAAAAAAGACTGTGTCCTTGTGGAAGGGTGCCGAGAACGCTGGCTGTATTCCCGCGATGAACTGCTAGAGAAATACTCTGCGCGAGGAGTGAGCCAGCTTTCTTGTCTCTGGCAGCAAAGTCCGTGGAGTCCATTTTTATCGACGCTGCTTCCACAAGGACACATATGACGTTCGACAATGGCAGCACCTAATCTTAATCCGGTTGTCACTGTCGAATAGTGTCCCGAGGTTAGCTGAAGGAAGGCTGGGCCGCAACTCAAAACTATCAGTCGATAACAAGTTACTGTTGTACAAATCGATCCTGAAACCTATTTGGACCTATGGAATACAATTATGGGGCGCAGCTAGTGCCTCTAACATAATGGTCATCCAAAGAGTACAAAATTACATCCTAAAGCAAATATCAAATGCACCATGGTTCATCAGAATCACAGAGGTCCACGACAATCTTGATGTGCCCATGGTGAAAGACGAAATAGAGTCTCATGGAGCGAGATACAAAACAAGGCTGGAAAACCATCCGAACCCCCTGGCGGGTCAACTTACTATCCCTGAAACCATACGTCGGCTCAAAAAGCGGCGGGATATTTTTGACCAGGATTAACAATAAATAATCCATTAATTACGATTTCCGCAAATATTTTATCAGCGAATGTCAACCTCATTCCGACTCGTTTCTGAGAATGACGAGAGTTAATTTTCATTGCTTTAACCTATTAATTTGTTGCTTCCGTTCTTGCATCGACGCGGACGGGTGTTGATATCCGAGTTTCCAAAAAAGTAAGCGACCTTTTCGTAGCGGCGGCCATGGAACTTATCGTTCACGAATTCTAGTACTCGAAACACTATTTTATTTTACATGAAATGCGATGCGTATTATTATGTATTTTTTTAAGCAGAGAAAGAAATTATTTCTTATGCAAATAATATGATGTTTCATGCAGTTGTAAATAACACTTGCGCTCATTTATTTTGCAACATAATAAACGTCTGCAAACTGCCGTCACCTCGAGGCGAACCCAATAAATTTTCCATAAACAACTACTCAAACTAAGTAAGTAGTAAGTACCTATATTTTAAATATAAGTCACATACAAAATTACATCAGTTAAATCTTGATGTCGAAAACATTACCTATTGATAAGTCATAATAATAAACATATAACAGCTACTTACCTACATTAAATTATCACTCTCAAATGTCGATTGCCGCATTTTACAATTGTCATATGTCATTGTCACACATTTTTTTCTACTTTTAGTATTTATTGTTATAGCGGCAACGGAAATACGTCATCTGTGAACATTTCAACGTTCTAGCTATCACCGTTCATGAGATACAGCCTGGTGATAGACAGGCAGACAGACGGGCAGCGGAGTCTTAGTATTAGGGACCCGATTTTACCCTTTGGGTACGAAACCCTAAAAAAACCGAAATTATTGTTTATAAACATTGTTATTATAGTCTTGTAAATCGGTTTTACCAAATTGGTAACACATAGGTACCTAGACACCTCAGGAGATTCACTTCATCTTCATTAAATCGCCGAAATTGTTTTCAGTAAACACAATTAAGTATAAACTTTATTAACATATAGGTACATACTTTATGCTCATTAACTATTGT
Organism: Hypomecis atomaria; assembly: GCA_964007245.1. Taxonomy (NCBI): domain Eukaryota; kingdom Metazoa; phylum Arthropoda; class Insecta; order Lepidoptera; family Geometridae; genus Hypomecis; species Hypomecis atomaria. The sequence goes on from OZ023291.1 coordinate 12,507,030, forward strand.
GTATTATACCTATAATTCAACTTCGTATTTTAGGTACCTTCTTAGTGAATCTGTGTGAGAATCTCAAAATATTATATTGTATTTAAATCTTTTTATAATTGCACCTAAGTACAATATAAACACATGCTCATGAACGTGGGGTATTTACTGTGACGAGTTCTATTATCTTTCTGATGAGGAAGATGTCAAAAATAATTAATGAGTCCGTGATTTCAATCATTGAATATAATTATTTTTCGCAAAAAAACAGCATGACCGACTTCACCCGTGTACAGAATTCGAGAATATTTCGCACGGTTCGATGTTACATTTGTCACATTATTGTTGATTTATCAAAAATGGCTGTGCCGATTTCAATAAAATTTTAATGGGACCAATTTCGAAGTATATTCTTTCCAATAAAAAAAGAATAATTGAAATCGGACAACTACGAAAAAAGTTATGCGTGGTTATACATAAAAAAAAATATATAAGTATATATTTATTATACGCGTCGAATTGAGTACCTCCTCCGGTTGGTTCGTCGGTCAAAAATAGAAGTAAAGTCTGATAACTAGGATAGCTAGAAACCGATTTATTATAGATCATTAGAGAAAATAAATTCAATTGCTCAAGGCCCACCATTATCTTAAAAAAAAAAAATCTTCAACTCTTTGACTTGAGATGATTATTATAAAGCGTCCGTCCAATACCTAGTCTAATTGCATCTGCGTGTGTGGCTTAGGAAACCATAAACGCATGATATCTATGTGTCCCAAGTTTGTAGATTTAGTCAGGTTAAATCTGACTAAGACCCGAGTTCCAACGCTTGTTAAAGTTTGAACTCGGGTTAAACCGTGAATAGTTATTTGTCATACAAGAGTGTAAAGTTGCTTTCTAACCGCGTGCTCAATTTTGATGACCGAGCAAGCGAAGGAATCTAAATTCAAAATCCTAAGCGTCAGCGAGGGAATCAAAAGAGCAAAGGTGAAAAATCTTTGGACTCGAGTGCAACACGTAAGTTTTCATCCCACCTCAGCGAGGATGACTAAAGTCGAATACATAAAAATACTGTTTCAAATACTTCTCCCGTGATTGTTGAGGGAGAAAGCTCATTTGCGCATTCATAACAGTTCCAGTCAATTCTGTTGGCATCAAATAAACTTCCTCGTCGCTAGAATCCGTAGACAGAATGCTAGAATCACTAATTTTAGGTTTTTCATTCGTTTTCATGTTTTTTTTTTTGTTTTTAACGTAGGTAAGGTTTTAACATTAGCATGTTAAATTAAATTTAAAAATAAAATCGGCCAAGTGCGAGTCGGACTCGCACACGAAGGGTTCCGTACCGTGTGGGCCCCATTGCTCTTGCCGTTATTAATAGCGAGCAAAAAAACTCCAAAAAATCACGTTTGTTGTATGGCAGTCCCCCTCAAATATTTATTTTATTCTGTTTTTAGTATTTGTTGTTATAGCGGCAACAGAAATACATCATCTGTGAAAATTTCAGCTGCCTAGCTAGCCTAGCTATCATGGTTCATGAGATACAGCCCGGTGACAGACAGACAGACGGACAGACGGACATCGAAGTCTTAGTAATAGGGTCCCGTTTTTACCCTTTGGGTACGGAACCCTAAAAAGAGCACCAAGAATGTTCCAAGTCTGAGTTTTTAACAAATTAATAAAGTTTGTATGATACTCGTAAATTCGGCTCCATGGAGTACCTATAAGTAAATAGGTTTTATGATGTTTTGAATTCACAAACTTAGTGCACACGACGCTATAAATCCAATTTTACTTTTTCCTCTAGCGGATAAAACGGCTCTTGTATGGTATTTTTGCTCTTCGATAACTGAGTGCAGTTATCGAAGAGCAAAAATACCCTTTCCGAGATAACAAATAATAAAAAAAAATTGATTAGCGGATTAAATGGTACCACCTACTTAGTCATATTTTTTAAATTATTTTCAGCATAATTATCATCATCTTCATCTTGCTGAAAACAGCCTTTTTTCTTGTTTGGTAATGGCTTCTATTTGTATGTTTGTTTGCCTTCCCTGACAGTCAGATATTCTTTACCCGTTTTCAAATCAATTGTCTCCGTTTACTTGTTTTCTGTAACGCGTTACGCTTAACGATTATTAATCAATAACCTTCTAAATATTGTAGTTAAGTTGAAGCATTTACGACTTTTTCACGATTACTAATTCATGTTTTTAGAATAAGACATCTAATTGATCTAACTAAACGGTCCTTGAAGCATTGTCATGCAGAATTATGGTTTCCTTGCTAGTGTGCATTAGAGCCTTCCGAAACTTCTATATCCATATACTCGTACGAGTAGGCGACCTGCGCGGGTTCAGAAAATTGCAACCAATTTTTGACAGTTTGATATCACGTATTATCAGTTTGTTTGCAAATAAAAATTGAGATATCGATGCAAACAAAGAACCCAAAGTGTAGAGTGGAAAGATTATTCTGTCAATTTTCACGCTGTTATCGATACCGTAATATGAAACATACAAAGAAACTACTGTATATCTGATACTTTACACATGACGTGTACGTAAATGTAATATTTTAACATGAAATGGTGTATGCATGAAATTAACTTGACATGGATAGCTGAATAGGTACATGAGCTATTGTTATCCAGTAAAATCCTTACGGTTCCTTTAAGGTAGCTAATACATAATTCATTCAGATGTCTTAACATGAATATCTTTTCATAAAAACTGGCAGGCACGTGAACATATTTATGTACCTACTGTACTTACCAAAAATATTCATATATCTTCGCACATTACTAGTTTGAAAATATTGATGAAAAATCGAGGTGGATTTTCACTAAGTTTTGTTTTTATTTTATCTTTGAAGTAGGTGCGGGACCTCTTTAGGTATTTGCCTAGTAATAGTAAAACGGCTCTTATCCTGGTTTACTATGGAAATTAGCGCAGTTTTCGACCATTTTGATCAGAACATAAGAATATGCAGTCAAAATATATAATAGTTAAGTAACTCCACTGTCTGAAAATATGCGCGTGCTTTGCTACAACACAGATGCTTAGTCTGTCTCTTAAATCGTAGACACAGTATAATGTATCGTGACATGTTTATTATTTTGCGGTGTTCGGAGGCTCGGCAAGCCCTGATAAGCGTTGCAAGCAAGAGGCAAGTAGGTATATACAATTACGAGTTTACATGGCGAGACGCAGACTCAGTCGCCGATACCGCAGGCGAAGAGGTCACGAACAAATTTATTTATATTGATAAACACAATGACCGCAATTAAAAATTTGGGTACAAAGTGTATCAACAGCTGTCTGTCTACAGGGATACTCAGGAGCAATAGACCCGAAAGAGAAGAATTTGTTCTCATTTATCTACTTGATGTAAGCTTATCTAGATCTATCTAAGATGAGCAACATCTTGTTTATAGTTTGCAATGTAATACAATGTGCTTAGGTATTTGTACGTAAAAAGTATTTTTCCACTCCCGTTAATATTATTTTATTAAGCACAAATGCACAGTTGAGTGGCTTCACTTTAGTAGGTATACCTTTACGTGTTATAATTAAATTAAAAAGGTGCGTCAAGTTAAACTGGATAAGTAGGCATTAATAAGTTTATTGTTTGCCGTGCCCGGGGTAAAAGTTCAGATTGGTTTTAAGATAATAATATGTAGTAGATTATGTACTAAGAGAACCAAGTCGTATCTTACGTTACGTCACGGGCGACATATTGGTCTCTGAGCGTAGCGACGGACTCTACAGTTCTTATATATCTCTACAGTTCTTATATAGTTATCAGACTTGCCCGAGCACCCTAGAAGGGGTGTGCCCTGTGGCCCTAATAGGTTGAGCTGTTTGACTATTTGGAGAGGATCTAACCGATCTTCTGACAGATCCGGAGGGTCCTCGACCTCGCCGGCGAAGTCGGTGATGTCGGTGTACCTTTAGTAACCGGCGCCTATACTAAATAATTCCTATTGCAGGGAGCTGTCGTATTGGGTTCTTATAGATATTACAAGCAAACCCCATATTGAGCGACATGCTTGAACATAGTAGATCATACCACGTAGCGTTGTACGTAGCGCTAACCATCGACTTGGCTTTTTTTCTGTTTGTGCTAACCTATTTACCTACTCGTATTATCTGAATTTACTGATAGTTCAAAACTGTACCTACAAGGTGCAATTCTGCGCTTCTCTTCTTGAGATAATGGTTAAATGTCTGTGGAAAAAGTTAAAACAGATGTTACAATTACAGCTCATTGGTATTTGTACTGATGATGTTGAATGACCGTCTCTACGATAGTAAACAATGATCGTACTTTGACTAGTCAACTACGACTTCGAGCACAGAGATAGTTCAAGGAATAACTCCCCACAGTGTCAATGTCCTTACTTACGTCAATCAATCATAGCTACTATACAAATACATATTTTAAAAAGGGAGTTAATATTTTATTTGTATTTTTTTTCATTTATTTTATATTCTAGGTTATGTCCAGTTCGTAACAAAAGTATATGATTTTTGACGTTTTCCAGGACGAAACGGATAATCTACGGTTCATTTCAGAATTGACTCGCAAAACCAACTAATTTTATACCTTTTTTCAAGTTCTGACACTATTGTTAGATTTGCAAGATGCAGGCCTGAGTCTGGGTATTGAAATACGTCGTTATTTTTTACATGCGTTCATATTTTATTTTAAATCGTTCAACGGCTAAACCTCTAGGGTCGAACTAGATCTATCGAGTACATTCGCACAATCGAAGTGTAATTGTTATATTGTAAAGGTTATCTATAAATGTAGTAGGTAAGACTATGCTATTGTAGAACGCGTGATCGGCACCCCATGAACTCATTATCCAATTAGGTATATTGCGAACATTATCAGATGTAGAGTCAAGTGTGATGGACTCTCCCTCCAATTCGACTCTATCAGCTGTTAACGACTCACGCATACGATCTTAGAGCACATTCATGTGTCAGGGACTCTATCGGATGGTCCACTATAACTGCTTTCTTTGTTTCACTATAGTAATAAATTGTGACGTCATTTTATACAAGTGCGAATATAAATTCCAGTCATGGTCAATAAAATGGAAATAAAATTAAATAACGATAATAAGCTGAGTAAGTGATCATTTTTAGATTTGGAACAATTCCAAAACGTAGTTTTTTATTTTCACTCCGTATTGAACGTCGCGTCGTAAGAAAATTTATTCCACCGATATAAAACTCGCGTTCTACTAAGATGGATCTCAAGATTCTCAAGGTTTTAGTGCTATTAAACTGCTATCTTCCCTAGACATCCTTGGCAGCTCTAATGCTAATTAGTTTTGCTAATTCTGTTGTGTTGCCTCACTAAGCATTATAAGTATATAGACAAAAAATTTAATATAAATTTTTTATTTCATTTAGACACTAACTTTATTGTTTTCATTGTTTCAGTGTTGGAGAAGGAAGCAAAGGATGTCGAAAACCCAAAGGCCAGCGAAGATCCACTAACAAAAGCTATTGGTGCGATCGGAAAATGGCAAATATGGATATGTTTTGTTGTGTTCCTCGTCAAATTTCCAGTGGCATGGCACCAGATGAGCATTATCTTTCTGGCTCCTCCCATGAACTACACTTGCTCAAGGGATGCTGCGGAGTCATTCGACAATGTCTGCCAAGCCAACTGCAGCCACTACGAATACGACCACAGCGTCTTCGATCAGACTATTGTATCACAATGGGGCCTGATATGTGATAGACAATGGCTGAAAAATCTCACACAAACCATATTTATGTTGGGCATTCTCGTCGGAAACATGATTTTTGGCTACCTCTCCGACAGGTCAGCAAATTATGCTTTCTGCGACTTAAACTTTATTAGTCGGCAAATCAGCACATCCTGCCTCAGCGTGCAAATCTCACGGAGTCCGGATGATATTACTTAAGCCGGTGCAATTTTTCAAGTCAATGGCCCAGTTCAGTGGATTGGGACCTTTCTCCTTTTCATATATTGCGACAGTACTTCATTTTATCTGCAGTTTTCTGACTAATATATTATCACACAAATATTTATTGCTTATGAGTGTCAACTGAATACTAGTACGAGTGTTATATCTATTGATAACCCTTTGTGACGATCTTAACCCCTGAACGAGGATTTCCTACCTGACACGTTTAAGCATACACACACGATGCGCATGATAGTCGCATCTGATAGATAAATAAATAGGTTAAAAGATTATGTTATTGATCATTTGTTAGTGTTTTTATTTTACATACATAAGGCTAACGTTCTTAATACCGATACAGGAAATAACTGCCAATCAAAAGTAACACGATTAATAATTTGCATTCGTTTCCGTTTCAGATTTGGTCGCCGGATGCCTTTCCTCGCAGCTGTATTCCTTCAACTCATATCCGGAGTAACAACAGCTTATTCCGTGAACTGGTACATGTTCACGACCCTTCGGTTTTTCCTCGCGGTTGCCACTGGAGGCACTATGGTTACCAGCTTTGTTCTGACGATGGAGTTGATCGGAGCTAAATATAGAGAAACCGTTGGCATCATCTATCAGATTCCGTTTAACCTCGGGCACTTGACGCTGCCCCTGTTCGGTTATTTTCTTCGTGACTGGAGCACATTCCAACTGGCCATCTCGCTGCCTTCGGTGATTTTCCTGAGCTATTACTTTTTACTTCCGGAATCGCCAAGATGGCTATTAACCGCTGGAAGGTGCGAAGAGGCTGTAAAAATTATGGAAGTTGCTGCTAAAAGGTAAATAAACAAACCAAAAGATTAAGCAAGTGAACCACTTTTGAAATCACCCGTTACTTGCCTACCTGCATACAATAACGTTTTTGACTTAATCCATGACTTTAACACACATAACATCAATGTATACTCCAAAGTTAATTTTAGTATGATACATTCTTAAAATAACATACCTACATAGATTTTGTCTAGGACATCCACTACTTGACTTCACATAAACCTCCGCGATACGTTATTAATATGAGACTGGCAAGACGTAGCTTACATTGAGCGCGATAACTAAACTATTACTTATATAAATCTTTACAATTTTCAGGAATGAGTTACTAAAACTTTATATTTTTTCAGGAATGGTCGTCCAACTGACGGCATAGCGTCGTCCACCCAGAAAATGTCAGTGGAAGTGAACAGCAAACCGGAGGAGCGAGCGTCGTTCCTGGCGTTGTTCCGCACGTCGCGGCTGCGCGCGCGCACCATCGCCATCTGCTTCAACTGGTTCGTCTGCGGGCTCTGCTTCTTCGGAGTCTCGCAGTACATCGGCCACGTCTCGGGGAACATATTCACCAATGTTGCCATCTCTGCTGCTATTCAGGTACTGATACATATAGGAGACTGTAACTATATCAGTTAATTGGGATAGTATCTTAGATCGATCAATTTGACTTTGATCTTGAATATTTTTCTACTTAGGTAACGACAAGACGTCCACTGACTGGGTAGACCGATGATATAGCTAAGACCGCAGGAATTTAGTTGGAAATCCGACCGAAGGGTATGTATGGCCTATGTCCACAGTAAACGTCCTGCGGCTGATAATGATGATGATGATTCTTCTATGATAAGGGAAATATTTGAGAAAACTTTAAAAAACAGTCTCATTTTTTAGGTTTCCGTAACCAAAGGGTAAAAACGGGACCCTATTACTAAGACTCCGCTGTCCGTCTGTCTGTCGCCAGGCTGTATCTCATGATCCGTTATAGCTAGAAAGCTCAAATTTTCACAGATGATGTTTTTCTGTAGCCACTATCACAACAACTATAGTATATAATTAAATTAAAAATTTAAAAAACCCCCGACACACAACCATTTTGGGCACATTTGTAGAATTTTGGTTCTTCCATCCCCAATTTAACCCACCATAACTCTTAAACGGCTCAATCGATTTTTATAAAACATAGCTAAGAACACTCTCGATTAAGTCTCCTTTCATCCAAAAAAAACTAAACTGAAATCGGTTCCGTGGTTCGGGCGCTATGATGCCACAGGCAGACAGACAGACACACAGACAGACAAACAGACACGTCAAACTTATAACACCCCTCTTTTGCGTCGGGGGTTAAAAACAGAATAAAATTAATAATTAAGGGTGGCTCCCATACAACTAACCTGATTTTTTTGCCGTTTTTCGCTCTACATTAATAATCGTAACAGGTACATGCTTGAAATTTTCACAGAATATTTAGGTGTATATTCAATTCAATAATATATAGGTATAATAAAATTAAAATAAAATAAATATTTAAGGGGGGCTCCCATACAGTACGGAACCCTCCGTGCGCGAGTCCGACTCGTATTTGGCCGATTATATTTTATTGATATGCTGCGGTTGACAAAACATAACAGATAATGGTAAATTAGGTATTATTAATTACTCAGAATAAAAATTACCCAGAAACCAACTGACCCGTGTTATCTAACCGGTTTAAGGCTGAACTGTATTCAGAGTAGCCGATCTGATAAAGTAGAATAATAGTGTATCATATTAATTGTCATTTCCCGTTCATTTCAGGTTCCTGGCACCTTGATGTCAATATATGCGAATAGAATCCTCGGCAGGAAGGTGACGCTGATCGCCGCGAACTGCGTGACCGGCCTCAGTTGTTTGCTGATCGTCGTAGTTCCTCACTCCGGGGCCAGTAATCTCACTCTTGGCTGCATCGGCCTCTGGGGCTTGAGCATATCCTTCGCCACAGTATACCTTTACGCGGGAGAATTATTCCCCACAGTTGTCAGAAACTCTGGAGTCGGACTGGCGTCGACAGTGGCGCGCATAGGGTCTATGCTGGCTCCTTTCGTAGCCACTCTTGCCCACACGAGCGCCTGGTTACCGCCTCTAGTGTTCGGAATAGTGCCTTTACTTGGCGCGGTGCTTTGTATCGTCTTGCCTGATACCAGAGGAAGAAAACTCCCTGATACGTTAGAAGAAGGGGAAGCGTAGTCTGTTGATCTCATATTGAAGCCGAAAGAGCCTCTTAGGAAGTAAACTGAAGTATTCATGACATTCGATGTAGGTTCCTATTAAAAATAATTTGATTAGGATATATTCGTCGACCTGTGTTCAGAGATGGATCCTCTAACAGTGGAAGTATGATTCCCAGTGAAATCTTGTAGTTCTAAGTAATTAATTTAAGTATTTTAGATGATCGGGGTGATAGACTCGAGATTTAATAATTATTCTTAACTGTTCTTGAAAATACAATCTACTCCTCTCATTAAACCTATTACGATTTTGCGATGTTTTTCAGCATATGCTCTCCATTTTGTTGTTGTTTGTTTATTGTTAAAACATATTTTGGTTAATATTATTATAGTTAAACTATTTATTGCTCACTTTAATCATGCAGACATAACATAAAACTAGAGCATTATCTATATTGGTTTCATCGCTACAAGCATTTGTCCATGCAACGTTTGACGTTATTTATCTATCTAAATAAATGTTCTCAAGTAAGTATTACAAAACCCTACAGTTATATTTTTAAGTACGGGCTACTTTTGTATTGTTTGATTAATATTGAAAAGACTTTGTAAAGTCTGAAGATTGCAGATGGGCTGTGATAATAACTTGTTAATATTTTTATCTTGCCAATAAATAATTTGAAACAATCTTCTGATTTCTTACTTATTTCACCCTAATTACAACAAAATACAATAGGTACTGTATGCTAAAACTACCTACACTACTAATACCTATACCATATACGTATACGTAGTATTATTATATATTCTTTGCCTATACATAAAAAGCATTGGATCATCCACAGACCCTTGTAGGTCTAAAGATAATCCAAATGCTCAAGCCCACTGCCAGTTGGCAGCGTGCCCAGCATGCTAATTTACATTTTTAATCCTTACATAGTATAAAATAAAGTCGCTATTTTCGTTTGTTTGTTTGTTTGTTTGTCTGTATGCTTAAATCTTTAAAACTACGCAACGGATTTTGATGCGGTTTTTTTTAATGGATAGAGTGATTCAAGAGGAAGGTTTATATGTATAATACACCTGTGCGAAGCCGGGGCGGGTCGTCTAGTTAAATATAAAATTACATTTATAATAATTCAAAACTGTATATTTAAATATCTCTCATAAAGAAAAATAAATTACGGAACCATAATATTATGATGTAATGCCATTCGTAAAGTAACTTTTGACAATGCTTGATAATTATAATATTATAATTGTCTCATGTGACGGATACGGGTAGAGTTTGTGAATTTAAATAGGGCTTGTAAAGTTGGGAGTGTAGAGTTAGAAGCTTACAGCTCTACATGTGATCTGATAACTTTTGAGAATGCGAGCTTATAATGGTCTCGTCTTGACAAAACGTACATTTTTTTAGGGCGCGCTTTTAGGGTTCCATACCCAAAGGGTAAAAACGGGACCCTATTACTAAGACTTCGATGTCCGTCTGTCCTTCTGTCTGTCTGTCACCGGGCTGTATCTCATAAACCGTGATAGCTGGGCAGCTGAAATTTTCACAAATTATGTATTTCTGTTGCCGCTATACCAACAAATACTAAAAAAAGAAAAAAATAAATATTTAAGGGGACTCCCATACAACAAACGTGATTTTTAGGAGTTTTTTGCTCGCTATTAATAATGGCAAGAGGAATGGGCTCCCATACGGTACGGAACCCTTCGTGGGCGAGTCCGATTTTGCCTGATTGCCTTGGCCGATTTTTATAATCTAAAAACTCAATAAAACAATCAAGCTTCTAACTGTCATTGATTGTTTAATAGACTTTTCAGACTATAGAAATCAAGTTTCTAACTATCATTGATTATTTTATAGAGTTTTCAGACTATAAAAATCAAGTTTCTAACTATCATTGATTGTTTTATAGAGTTTTCAGACTATAAAAATCAAGTTTCTAACTATCATTGATTGTTTTATAGAGTTTTCAGACTATGAAAATCAAGTTTCTAACTGTCATTGATTGTTTAATAGACTTTTCAGACTATAAAAATCAAGTTTCTAACTATCATTGATTGTATTATAGAGTTTTCAGACTATAAAAATCTAGTTTCTAACTGTCATTGATTGTTTAATAGACTTTTCAGACTATAAAAATCAAGTTTCTAACTATCATTGATTGTTTTATAGAGTTTTAGACTATAAAAATCAAGTTTCTAACTATCATTGATTGTTTAATAGACTTTTCAGACTATAAAAATCAAGTTTCTAACTATCATTGATTGTTTTATAGAGTTTTCAGACTATAGAAATCAAGTTTCTAACTATCATTGATTGTTTAATAGACTTTTAAGACAATAAAAATCAAGTTTCTAACTATCATTGATTGTTTTATAGAGTTTTCAGACTTTAAATATACCACAATAAAAAAAATGCCAAGACCATTAGATCGCACTGTCAAAAGATATCAAATCTCATGTAGAGCTGCAAGCTTCTAACTCACGCCCAAACTTTACAAGCCCCAACTTGGCAAGCTCTACGCGTCTACGTCACATGCGTAAGCTGTTGAAACTCTGAAATCATTAATTATCCGGCTAAGCTACATATTTTGATAAGGGTACAATAGAATAGAGATAAGAATTGTATGTTCAGCAGTTTAAATAAAACCAGTTCTAGACTTAACATTCAAAATAATTTAATTCATTTACTTAATTACATTAATTACATTGAACTATATACATATACCTACATCTAAAAATATTTGGCATTATTGAGAATTCACAGCATATTTTAGCTTCTAAAATGCGTCTAAGAAGCTAACATTGCTACATGTTATTTAATTAACTACAACCACTCAATATTTACAAATTAACTAAAAATTATTAGTTAAAAAATAAATAAATCCTAGGGGACATCACTAACACACGGTCTCTGACCCCAAACTAAGCAAAGCTTGTGATATGGCTGCCAGAAACTGATATACTACTTAAATACATATTTTACTTACATAAATTATAGTTACAATCTATATTAGAAGGATTCGTTGAATATTATGAAATCCACCGAAATACCAAGTCACGATTGTAAATAATAGCGTATGATATAAAACCCAAAACTGAAACACAGCACTTTTTAAAATAGCGTATGTAAAAGTAATATCAATAACAGTCCAAAGTATAAATCCTAATTTAGCTAAAATAAATGATCTTGGATTTCTACGAAGAAGTATCTTGTTTGATACTGCATCAATGAAATTACCTGTAAAGATAAAATTAATCTTAAAGTACATAATGAAAAAAAGAATATGAAAAATAAAATTTGGAAGACATAAGGTTCTATGAAACCCGTACATTTAATACCTACCGTAGTACTGAATTATATTTCTACAACGTAGATACGTCCAGTACTTACCTACATGTTATTATTTTCCATACCTACTCCGTTTCAACAGTTCTGACGAACTCCGAAAGTAGATAGTAGTAATCAAAGCTATTAGGAACATTTCACGTATGTGCCTAATTAATGCCATTCGTAACGTGAGAAGATAAAAATTAAGAACCAAAATATTGAAAACGTACCATCGCTATGGAACTTCCTCAAACACGTTTCCTTCTCTCGCCAGCGATCGTTGAGCCAAGTCCTCAGGTCGGCCTCCTCGCTGGGGAGTTGTTCAATGGGATATCTGCAAGCATAACCCAAATTAGCAGTAGCTTAAGGGATGTGAACGTTTTATGTAGGTAGGTATACAGTTACACGTAAACCACAGCATGATAGGTATTTTTCTAAAAAAAAATCAGATGAAAAGTTTTTACAACACATGCTTTAAGAAAATAATTTCTAAAAATTATTATGCTTAGCTAATTAACCTTATTAAATAGCTAGTAACTTTTTTTATCTCCCCGGAATTTTATAAATCGTCTTATACTCGTACGTACGAATGCACGAGAGCGTAGCCGTCATATTATTTTATCATAATGGAGGTTCTAATCCAATTTCTATTTACTTTATTGTAAAAATTAGCTGTTTTTTGGCGATTTCGGGACTGGTAGTAAAAGTTGGTTAGAATGACTAGTATATAGTAATTATAATATACTATTTTAGAAGAAGTCCATTGTCCAGAAAGACAACCTGTTAGATTTTAATAAGTACTAAAATGTAAAAACCTTTTAAAATAAAAGTAGACATTGTGAGGAATACGGCCCTTCAGAATATCCACTTCAGTCTGTACTGGCTTGTCGTAGGCTAGAGTGACGTCATACACCGACGTCAAACGTGCGTCCCGCATCTTCGAGCAGAGCACGGCCCACCCTGTAGTCCGGGGGTGCAACACGTACTCGTAACACTGAAATAAACACCATATATCAAATACCTATAAAGGCGTAACTCTAGGATACAAAAAAAAAATTAAGAAGGTAGATTTTTAGGCAACGTCTCAAGTTTTAAGATATGCGCCTATGTCTTTTCAAAGTTACGTGATTGTGCATATTGGAGGAAACCTACATAATCTGAAGTCTGCAAAATAGCAGTGGTCACCGTCATCTTTACCACAGCTAGTGGTCAGCAGTGAGTATAGCACACAAAAAATAAAAAACAAAACACATATAATGTAGTAAAAAAACAGACATGTATGCAAGTTCTATACAGGGTTATCTGCTTACCCTGTACTAATCCAAAAGGGGGTGACTAAGATCATCATAATAAACAACTTTTACTATGGAGTTAACCCAAAATAATTCGAGAGAAAAAATCAGCTGATCCATACAAAACGGGACTTCTAATATGGGTGGCCCCATAGTAGAAGTTGTTCATAATGATGGTCTAAATCACCTCCTTTCGGTTTCATCAGGTCTGAATAACCCTGTTGATACAAACCGGCAAATTTCTCGCCACAGCGAACTTGTCGCTTTTCCTCCTATTGTCGTCGCTCAAGTCAGTGCCTTCAGGGAACAGCACAAGTCGACAACTGTATCGTAGCTTCTTGTAGTAGTCTACGAATTGGGACACGCCTAGCTCGTCCTCTTGCCAATTCCTCTTCACGAACAGAAAGTTATTCAATTGCATAATCCAACCTAAAAAAAGCATTGTCAAAGATAATATTACCTACTCATAATTGTGTGATAATGTAAGTTTGTGCCGTGATCGTGGTGGTATAGTGGTAATGACGCCCATCTTACAATCGTGAGGTCGTGGGTTCAAATACAGGTCCGTACCAATGAATTCCTTGGAATTTATGCACGAGATTTCACACCACTGGCTTTTCGGTGAAGGAAAACATCGTGAGGCAACCTGGTTACGTCCGTAGAAGAAATTCGATGGTATGTGAATCCACCAACACGCACTGGGCCAGCGTGGTGGATATGGCCCAATCACCCTTCGTAGGTAGGCCTACGTCCTGCAAGACTGGTACAGTAAGTTTGTGTGATAACAAATCGATACTAAGAACCTACGCCTACGCCCATGAGTATTATTTCAATAACTAAATATGTATTGTATTTATGAGTATGTCAACAAAAATTAAATGTTAACTAACTCGTAATAAACAACTCGGGTAAAAACAGTGAAATGAAAAGAAATTGGCACATGTCCACCCCACTTACGTCAAAACGTTCAATCACTCATAGCAATAGAAAAAATAATAATACAGAAGTGTAATATCTAATCTTACAATCTTACCTAAACACGGTGTAAATTTTATTTCATCTTTCAGTACGATTTTGATCTTCGATTTTCCGCCCAGGTTCAGGAAGGTTTCAGGCTCTGTGTTGAAGTCACTAGTGTCCCGACAAATGCAGTGGTTCCCGGCGTTAGGGTCCTGAGTGGCGTGGTACAGCGCGATCCACACGTAGTTCCAGTCCACCCTAGAGCGATGGTTCACGATCAGGATCGAATTCTCGGCACGGTTCACGTAATCGCCAAAATGGTGAAGCTCTGTGCCGAAGCAGCATTGGAAAAGCGCCTGAAAAAATGTTGTGATTTTTTCACAGCTGTTGCTGCTCTGTATTGTAACTAGATGATTATACTTCCTACAGTTCCTACACCTATTCGTGATGTTATACTCGCATTGGATTACATGTAGGTACGTTCTACATACATAGAACCACAGAAAGTCAAAATCACTTATTTTTTTGACTACTAGACCAGCGTGGCGGACATTGACCAATCACTCTTCGTGGGTAGGCCTATGTCCTGCAGTGGACTGTTTAAAAAGGCTGGTATAGGTGAAGGTACAGAAGTAACGGATATAATAAGGTGCTGGCTAGCTAGCTCAGCGGGGTGAGCGGCGACCACGCAACTTTTTTCTCATACCATAGATTAATTATAGTAAACATATTTTAATTATTCTATGGTCATACTTACATTTTTAAACACGTAATATCTTACGAATTAAATAAATTAAAAAGTCATCTTAAGGTTAAAACGGTCTTGAATATAAAGTAGGTAATTTTTGATAAGGATTAATACCAAGATACAAATTAAGAGCTGTTTCTTGCGGCGGCATTTCAATTAAATTTTTAAAATATAAGAACACTTATTGAGGCTTAACTATAACAGTTAGACATATGCTGTCCCGACATATTTTGTAAATAATGATATGTTCTGCAAAATCGTAGTACATTATTTTATTCTATCATTAATAGTTTTCACAGGGCACGCGATGTAAAGAATATTTTAGGTAATTTTTTACACCTTGGGTATAAAAAATTACCTAAAGTACTCCAATAATGTAACCTTGTCGCCGTGGCCGAAAACGGCCTAGAAATCATTAATGTAACCATGGGCTACATTATTGGAGTTTTACTTAGTAAATATCTCTAATTTTTTTGAAACTATATTATAGCCTATGTCGCCCGGAGATAGTGTAACTTTCCAACAGCGAAAAAATTTTTCAAATCGGTTCAGTCGTTTCGGAGCCTATCCGATGCAAAAAACCAAAAAAAACAATCAAATCTTTTCTCTTTATAATATTGGTATAGATATGTATTGTTCCGCACCACTTCTGACTATTATATTTTTTTTTATTCATTAAAAACCTCTTGCAAAATCCAGATCAACAGAAAACACAAAGAAAAATTAGTGTAACAAGAGTTAATATTTTCAGCATTTTTAACTCAAAGTGCTTAATTATGCAGTTATGGAGGTTGAACATGGTGTTTGAACATTAATTTAATTTGAAAGGGTACGGCTGAACATAATAAGATATTAAATTTTAGGCTTATTAAAAATAGTACCATACGTGTTCCCAAACTTACCACTGGATACAATTCCCACAAAGCGAACAACGAATCCACCACTTTTCTATAGAGTTTGTGATTTATGAACATCAAGTACGAGACAGGGCAGAAGAGAAGGTAGAACCCTGAAACAAATATTCAATTATCATCTTCGTGTCCATCATAGGCCGTCCTTTAGGATGTTACAAGCTTTATTTAACTTGTACTTAGGTATAAGTGATACACATTTTTTTGTGGAGAGTAGAGTGTTAACTGCCATTAAAATGCCACATTATTAGGTTTGTTTGTGACATTCACAGACAGAAGAGAGAGAGTTCTGCTGTTCTGTGGTGACATTAGATACCTACATAAAAACGAATAATCTGCAAAATAATATTTACATAGGTAATCAAATACAAACCCTGAGAGCGCCGAGATATCACGCTTGGAATCTTTAAAGCGCTCTCCTATAAAATTAGTTTTTTTCCGTTACGAAGTTCTAGCTAGGGCGTATCGATATTCAAAATGCTAATGTTTCCTCATTGTATCCTATTTCTTTTCGCGCGACGTCCGTAGGTACATACTAGTTGGTTAGTAGAGTAAGATTTCCATAATAATATGAAAAACGAATAGAAGGTGCCGCTTTGGAAATTCCACCACCCAATCTGCAAGTACAAATTCCCTTATCTATGTAGGATAAGTATCTATATACTAAGGCTCTTAAGTAGGCACATTTTCTCCCAAAGAAATGGAGTAGCGCTTGTGTGAATCGTTATTGAAAGATAATAACGTTCACAGATTACCTATTAATAGATTCTTCTCTTGAAATAATTAGATTTTAGTGTAATATGCTGTTAAAAAAACTTTATTTATTTCTCGATTAAAATAGATCAAGATGAAAACAAAAAAATGTTGTCTGTAATGTAAAGTCGGTTTACGGATGATAAATTTAAGTGATAACGTCATAAGAAAACAATGTTGAATCAACAACTGAAACAAGCCGAACGCTTATACCGATCGTGCCTCTCTATCGCTAGTTCCGCGCTCCCACTTTCACGCTTGGCTCAGGCGGAACGTGACATTTTTTTTTGTGCGTGCAGCCGACGTTGCTCGATTTATGAGACGTTATCACGTCAATAGGCTCTAGTTCAACGGTTGTAATGGGACAATAACATGGCTATGTGGTCCAACTATAAAAATAGTCTGGGGGAATCTAGGAAATCGATTTATTCGTAGAACGGTACAGTTGAACCACTGCGGGGCAACGGAACTTAATGATAAAAAAATCACTACTTCGTCGAATCGATTCGATCCAGAATGCTCATATAGGTACCTAAAGTACCGAAAAAAAAACAAGCTCGTTTAAAGTTTTTCACATAACGTTGGAGCGTTTCTGAACAGTCTAATTTCAAAACAGTCCAATATTATCTTTAGGGGTAATCTGTGGTGCTTGTTTCGGACACGTGTCTACTTTATCACAACAAGCTGTCAAATAGGTAATATCTGCGACTTACCTAAATCACTTGATTCCACAACAGAGAAACACTCAATGGGATTGGATTATCTCACTTGATCTGATATCATCTACCGTACTCGAAGTTCTAGGTATCGCAAAGATTACGTTTTCGAAATAAATATTATACAAATAGGTATTTTGTAAGTCATCGTGTGTATTGAAAAGTGCATTTATGAGACCGGGGGACATTCACTACCCACTGGGAAAAACTTATGTAAATAGTTCTCGTCGACACTAAAATTTACGCCACGAAGAAAAACAAGATGATGAATCAAAATATTTCCACCATATGTAATAATTCCCCGCTGAAATAATTTCCTCGCTGAGTTGGAATGAAAAGTTACGTGTTGCATTCGAGTGGAAAGATTTTTTACCTTATGCTCTTTTGATTGGGTCCTTCCTGATGGTCAAACTCGATAGTCTAACTGATTTGTCCAACAGGAAAAAAAATCCGCGTGGTCAAATTGGCTTTTGTGACAAATAGTACAGTCAATAAGACAATAGTCAATCAAAATTCGAAACGAAACTAGTTATATCTAACGTACCTATGTATACATACTATAAAAAAACGGGTTCTTCCGGATGGTCCTGAAAAAGTACATACAATACAAAAACCCATACGATATACGAGCGAGCCATATCTTCCATTGGATCAAATGAGCGCGCTTTCCTGGATTCCTTTAAACATTTCCATTCCTATTTACTTAACATGACCTAAAAAACCTTTCAAATAAACATCATTATTTATTATAACGCAACATAAGTTATTATATGTATGTATATATAACAGAATTAAGAAAAAAAACATTAGGCTACCTATATTAATCGTATAAAACGAAATAGGTACAAATCCAATGTAAGAAAATATATATACATAGCTTCAAATGAATATAACAACGTGTAATATTATTCGCGATAAAAAAAAGTAAGTTTAGTTGTGAATGTTTTGTTTTACGTTGAAATTCAATTTTCAGGCAGGTGGTATGAAAATGCATTTTTGGCCAATCTCGAAACTGATACGCTTCGCTTGTTCGGCCACCTAGACGAAACATTATATTATTATAATACTAGCATTTGCCCGCTGCTTCACCCAGGAGAATTTTAATTTTTGTGCAATCCCATAGGAACATTTTATTTTTCTGGGGTACAAAGTAGCCTATGTCACTTTACGTCTTCCAAACTATGTCCATGACAAAAATCAAGTATCTTATCTAATATTATCTTCAGGTAATAATGGGAGAGCAGAACATAATCCCACAATTCTATTTTCAATTTTTTATTTAATTTTAATTTTCTTTGCGTTTTTCCACAAGCTGTTGCAGAAAAGGTAATAGCATTTTACTACTTTTATGTTATTGAACATTTTCGTCAACCTAATTTATTTATAACTGTACGTGATGACTTCGTAATGACACATGTGTTCAGAAAAAAGATCTAGAGTCCAACAATTTGACAACGCGGACTTTTTTTCCTGTTGGACAAATCAGTTAGAGTTTAGACTATCAAGTTTGTCCATCCGGAAGGACCCCTTTTGATTCCCTCGTTAACGCTCAGGATTCTAATTTTAGAATCCTTCGCTTGCTCGGTCATCACAATTGAGCTTTGCTATCTTGTATAACAAATAATTATTGTATTGCGACAGTAACTTACATATCCGATATTTTCCTTTACATCACCTGCATAAAATCACGCTTCATTCACATGCTTTCGTCTGCTATCTTCGACTCTGTCGCCGATACTTTGCGATACCTACCTATCCAGGTACGAGTACACCACAACACAAAAGTGCTTTACGTTTTTAGTGTTTGCAGAAAATACAAACAGAAAATGTAGGTTCTTACCGCATATTATAGTATAACTCCAGGCGAGGGCTAGGAGGAGACCCACCGCCATGGTGTCGCGTAGCTACTGCCCGGGTCGCCGAAGAAGCCCCACATCACCCTCGCAGATTAGAGCCCTTACAACGCACGCTAAACTCTATTATATGACACCTGCTTTTAACTTTCATTTAATTTTAACCTTGTTTTATAAATAGCTGTAGCTAAAGAGACCTACCTATGAGGTTACTTTTTTAGATTTAGAGGCCTCTTGGCAAGTCTTATTTGACTGCTAATCACTACATAGTATAAAACAAAGTCGCTTCCCGCTGTCTGTCCCTATGTACCTACCTATGCTTATATCTTTAAAACTACACAACGGACTTTGATGTGGTTTTGCGGATGCGGATTTATAATTTTTGGAGATAGTAATTCAAGAGAAAGGTTAATATGTAAAATACACCTGTGCGAAGCCGGGGCAGGCACTAGTGATGATATATATGAAGGAGTGGTCATACAAGCTTTATATAGATTGATATTAAAACAAGTGCTTAATAGGTACTTGTTATCGACTTAGTTTAACCAAACTTAAACTTCATTATTAAATCTTCATTACATGGTAGGTACCAAAATAATAAAGATAGACATCTAGGTATGTAAGTAAGCATATTTATCTTTACAATATCTCAACAGGATTTGTATAAATTTAATCAAACACATAGTATAGCTGTATAAACATTACTAAGTTTCGCATGGAAAAGTTAGTAATTTACCTACTTTGAGTTTCCACGTACCCAACGTTGAACCGAACTTTATTTTTTCATTTTTAATGATGCGGACACAGTTTCATTAAGCTAGGTAATGTATGCTGATAATTATGTATTACTATATTTAACTGTACTATCACAGGGTTTACGACATCAGCTCATCAGCCGAGATTTTATTTTATTGCGTGTATTTAGATACTTCATCCACGTACAATAGCCAGATAGGCCTTTTTTACTTTGCCAGTAGTATTATCATATCTTCTTTACCTAAACACTACTACGTCACCACATTTTATATGGTTCTTTGTGGTTTTGATCAATGTGGTTTACCCTTGGTTTACAGCAATATAACATATACAGGGTTATTTCTAATCAATTAGCATCCTTTTAGGGGCTTATTCTGTACATCAAAACTAACAACTTTTATTCTACAACTTTTATCAATCCTCAAAAAAAAATGTTGTTCCATAGAAAAATATCGTTCACCCGCGACAAAATGTATGGAGCAACAGATTTTCAAAAGTCGCAGAACAAAAGTTGTTAGTTTTGATGTACAGACTAAGCCCCTAAAATGATGCTAATTGATTAGAAATAACCCTGTATATGTAGGTATATGTATAATGTAAGCCGTCACCACCGTAAGCATAAGTACGTGTGGTCAAAGATAAGTGTTTACTAAATGTATAGGTAAATAAAAGTACAGATAGAGATTATGTGCTTCAATCTCATATTTTAGGTAATTACTATGAAAAAAATCTCCCGAAGTAGTAATAGTTTATTTCGTGTTACTGTAAAGCCTAAATAGGCGAAAAAAGTGTAAAAATATTATCTCTGCGGTGTCCAACTTTTGAAGTGATCCTTGAATGGAGACCTAACCTAAAGCGAGAAAAATCTTACCACACCTATCTATAGGTATGTATAAATAAGACTAGCCCTTGTACTATGAGGTCTTTAGTACGAGTCTAACAGAATATTGGATTGCTTTGGCTTTCTCCTAACCCTATCGATGGAGAAAAGGTGACTAAAGTCAACGCGATCCAGATCAGTTCGGATAATACCTAGTACCTAGATATTTTATTCAATACAATATTATTATAGGGTTATCAACTAGATGTCTCCATAGATAGATAGATGAAAATTATATCCAATGTAAATTAAAGTCCATCTAACATGGACTTTAATTCTAAGATGGACAACGTTAAGCAAGGACAATGGACAACGTTAAATATGGACAACCCTACCTAAGTAGGGTAGGGACATCCAGTGGCGTAGCTAGGTAACCAAGGGCCCTAGGGCAAATAAAAAAAAGGGCCCCACTGTTATCTTAACTGGTGGAGGTCTGGTCGCCCATGGTAGCCCATAGTCCTATCCTCTACCGCTCAGTTTTGTCTCGGCTCGCTGATAATTTGAAATTCGGTAGAAAATCGGGAGAATTTATCCCAATTACTTAAAATTCGCTAGAAAAAAGGAAGAAATCGTGTAACAATCTCAGAAATCGTTGAAAAATTGCTTCATTTCGGTATATCAGTAGAAGAGGGGCCAAATCGGTAGGTTCGATTCGAAACCACTGATCACAGCCGACCAACATAAAGAATTTAGGGGAATTTCCTAGGTATAACTTTCGAATTTCTCTCAACTTGGGAAAAAAATTCAAAAGTTTAGTTTGATCGAGATTTTCTAGTAAGGATTCGAGGGCCCCCTGAGGTTGAAGGCCCCGGGGCACTGCCCCGCCTTGCCCCTGGGTAGCTACGCCACTAGAGACATCTAAGATGAACTTTAATTTACATTGAATATAATTTTTCAACATTCACGTATAGAATTCATGCGTAGCGAGACTTAATACTTATAAGTTTTTAGGGTTCCGTACCCAAAAGGCATAAACGGGACCCTATTACTAAGACTCCGATGTCTGTCTGTCTGTCTGTCTCCAGGCTGTATCTCATGAACCGTGATAGCTAGATAGGTGAAATTTTCATAGATGATGTATTTCTGTTGCCGCTATAACAACAAATTCTAAAAAAAGAATACAATAAATATTTAAAAAGGGCTCCCATACAGCAAACGTGATTTTTAGGAGTTGTTTTGCTTGCTATTATTAATGGCAAGAGGAATGAGGCTAACGGGGCTCCAACACGGTACGGAACCCTTCGTGCGCGAGTTTGACTCGCACTTGGCTGATTTTTTAAATACAAATAATGTATTGATGACATTATCAATGATATATTATTGAGGATATGAATGATATGGGGATGTTAGACAAACTAACGAGACGAATAAATCAATAACACAAATCTGAGTCGGAATACCTATAATAAAAAAGCTCATATCATTTCACTATTTCATTATTAGAAGTCACCTCTGGCCCTGGAGATCTGGCCGTGCCAAACTCTTCGCCTTCTTCTAAAGTTGTCATAAGTTCGCAATCTTTTGTTTCTGGCAACAAGAGACAAAGCAGCGCTGCTATCAGTGGCATTATTCCAAAAGCTGTCGGTGCACACCATATCCCATGGGGTCTCAAGGCAGCAACAAATGGAGCAACCATCGCTCCAAGTCTGGCCATCATCGAGGATATTCCTAGTGCTGCGTTACGCACCACTGTTGGAAACAGCTCTGATGCGTACAGGTAGATAACAATGAACACCATGTAGTTACAAAGACACCCGATGCAACCGATAATAGTCGACCACATGCCTTCCGGAATGAAAATGATGATAAAGAAACATGCACTCGACAGCAGGTTCGAAATGATAACCAAGGATTTTCTCTTCAAAAACCTAACAATCGGGATGGATAAAAAACAGCCACATAAACAGACACCTCCGCATGCTGTAACATTGATGAATACATTCCCTGTCAAGTGGCTGATATAGTGAGCCACGCCGTAGAAACAGTAGCTGCACGAGAGCCACATGAATGACATAACTAAAATATTTCTCCTGAGATGGGGCGTTCTAAATAAATCCAACACAGTACCCTTGTTATTCATAGAGTGGATATTATTAATTTGATCCAATTCCATCTTTTGACGTATATCTTCCGTAGGTAAGCCATTTCTGAAAAAAAAAATGTAGAGTTCTAAAATGAAACGTTTATTTTTTTCTTATTCTGAATACGAGTATTTCTGTAGGTACAAATCAATTCTCTATCAAGGCTCCAAGCTTTTTACTTCTTATACATAGTTACTACATTACAAGGTGGGGCCTAGTTTTTCTATTGTTAGATCCAAGATATGATACAGCAAAGGGAGGAGTGCTTTATATTCTGGAGAATGATAGAGATATTGTTTTTTTTTTTCGTGAAATTGATAGTTTGGACTGGGTAGTAAAATTTTTAGTAAGTATAACCTTATATTTTGCAAGCTTACATTTTTGCTACGCGTTCCATTAGCTCTATAGCTTTAACAGTTTTGTTTTTAGCCAGTAGCCATCTTGGCGTTTCTGGAAGTATACAAATGTAAAGTAACAAAATAACATTGCATAAGGACATGACCATTTGCAAATACATGTAATCTCGAATCAAATATCCAAGAAGTGCCAGGAACATATGCCCCAAGGTAAAAGGTACATGATAAAGCACGGAAACTATATCTCTGTGTACGTTCCCGACATATTCCATGACAATGACGAAGCCGATGATCATCACTCCGCCAACAGAAATACCAACTACTGTTCTCACAATAGTGAAACTCCAGTAATCGGGTAGAAATGAAGCGATCATACCCCCAAACACTTCTACTATGACTGCAAGGATTAAAGTAGGTTTTCTACCATACCTGTAAATGAAATAAAAAGTGTTGATATAAGTATGTAGAATATTAACCTAACTAGGTACTTACCAAAACATCTTAGACAAGTACTCGTATTTACGTTTCAAAATATTTTTGGTGAAAGTATTTCAAACTTACGTTTGACATTATTCCATCGGGAAATTAGCAGTAGATATTGATTTTATAGTCTTATTTTAAACTGAAATATACTACCTACGTATGTAGGTATACCAAAGTATACCTCTAGTTTAATCAAACTTTACCTCCTAAAGTATTAAAATCTTCTTTGTTCTAAGGAAACTATACCTATCCGGTACCACAACCTTGTCGTTGTTCTAAATTAAGTGAAAATTGCTTCATTCTCGTGATGTACATATCCCAAAGTAAATAAAATATCAAGTAGTCCATAGTCTCACGAGATTCCTCTGTGTTATGTGATTTAGATTATTATGCTATCATCACGGTTTAGATACTCACTTATCAGAAGCTATTCCAAACAAGAGACTTCCGCAGAGAACTCCTAATTGAAACATCATTTGATGCAAATCACTGAGCCACGCATTTCGGCATATGAGATTCCATTCAGTCACAATAGTCCTCGTGAAAATTGATTTATCATATTCTGGGTTTTCACAACATGTCAAATTTCCTGGGCATCGATACTGTGCCGGCGGTGCTAGAAATATTATTGCCATCTGTTGAAACGCCACCCCGAACTTGCTTATAAATATTATGAAACATAACCATAAGTGGTACTTTCCGAAACTGCCGATCAATTCGTTCACCAGAGGCATTATATACGAAAAATTAAAACAATTTAAAAATCATTAGGTCGCCAATGGCAAAAATCCTGTGGTAAGAAAAAATTGTAGCGAAAAAGTACAAAATAAAGCTTAAAATGCTCCATAGCAGCAAGCTAAGTCATTGATGCACAATCAGGTAGGTTGCGGCCTTGGAAAACAATAATTACATTTATTCAGTTATCAGTATTTATTTTAGTATCAAAAATCACATTAAATTAATGTCGAAAAGATATGTACCCGTATTATCCTGGTTCTAATGTCTTCACTTTTTCCTATAATTCTGTCAGAGCTCCTATTAATTTCGTCATATCAGTTTTATTTCTAAAGAATCTTGCGTTTATCTATCTAACATGCACAAGATAAGCTAGTCAATGAAAATACAAGATCATGTGGATGTGATAATGTATCGTAACCTTATCATACAATCTTATTTTTTTAGAATTCCGTGGAAAATTTGTTTTGATTTCTCAGACGATTTAATATATTTTTTTCATTATTTTTCCTTATATCTTATGTCATTAATTAAAGTTTTAGTAGTGGGTGAGTAACCATTGATCAATCGAGTTTATCTTATTTAATTCATGTTAACATGCACCTTTCGTTAAATGCCTAGAACTTTTGATCCTTTTTTCTATTCAAAACTTGACTTTTTTCAAACTCTTCAGCTTCTTCTAATGTATTCATGAGTTCCCGGCCTTTAGTCTCCGGCAATAGGAAAGCGGCGCAGGCTGCTACGAGCGGCAAAATCGCGAATGCAACGGGCGGCATCCAGGGCGATACGGCTTGCAAGTCTATCACGAAAGGCGCCACCATGGAGCCGACGCGGGATATCATAGAACAAAACCCTATTGCCGCGTTTCGCACTACCGTTGGAAACAATTCTGCGCAGTACAGATAACAGAGCATGAAAACAACAGAGGTGACCACCGCACCCAAGGTAGCCAACACCACTGAAGCTATTCCCTCCGGTACCACGACTAATATTAACAAGCACGCTGCAGTTGTAAAATGACATACTATCGTGATAGGTCGTCTACCAACCACTCGTAAAAGAGGCATGGCCAATAGCGTTACTACCACGTTAACGCTCCCGCTGAATGCTACATTCATGAAAACATTTCCACTGAGCTGCCCGACGTACTGTGTTACCCCGTAGTAGCAGTAACCGCACGCCAACCAGTTTATTGACATAGCGATAATGTATTTCCGAAGATTAGGAGTGCGAAACAAATCCAGGACATTTTCTTTTTTCGGTTCGCTTTGTTTAATAGCCGTCTGGTACTCGTAAACGTATTCTTTGATATTCTCGGTCGATCGATTGTTTCTGAAAATAAAAACGTGATAAATGTGGATTTTTTATAATAATATATTGTTAATGTGGGGTGAAGAAGCATGCAAGCAATTCAGCTTGGATGAAACGAATGCTAAACGAAGATTTCGAAAAAAAAAATTAAAACAGTTTAAACTTTTTTTAATGTTACAAATTGTTGTAAGTAAAAGTTTAAATTTAGACAATAATTTTGAAATTCAATCAAGTATTAAACGAAATAGGTATTGTCTTACGAAACACGGACAACTTTTCCGAAGTAGGTAACTCTCTACGTTTATTAATAATTGGCTGTAAAAGAACAATACTTACATTTTAGCAACACGTTCTAAAACATTGACAGCCTTATCAATTTTATTAACTGCTACAAGCCACCTCGGAGTTTCCATAATAAATACAAAGTATGTTAACATCACTATAGCAGTTACTGAAATAGCAAGTTGAAAGTCTGAGAAATCCCTCAAAAAGTATCCGAAGACTGGCGTTGTTATGTGGCCCATGTTGAATGGAACTTGGTACAAGGCTGTCATAGTTTCTCTGTGGCGCTTGCCCACAAACTCCATGAGGATGACAAAGGCGACGACCATGGTGCCGCCAACCGTGAGCCCCACGAGGAAGCGTAAGAATGTAAAGATCCAGTATGAGGGACTGTACGCTGCTGCTACTCCTGATAGTATTTGAATGATAAGAGCCACGAGCAATGGAGTTTTTCTACCCAGCCTAAAAACAAAAAATAATATGGAAGCTATGTTATAAGTAAAATCAGAAATCAGAAATCAGAAATCGTTTATTGCATCACTATGTACAATGTTCTTAGTATGTGCTATTCTAAAATTGTTTTACTTTTGTATCTACAAATTGTTTTGCAAAATGCAATAATTTAAAGAGGAGTCATTCACTAAATACTTAAGATTATGAACAACTTTTACTATGTTGAATGGAACTTGGTACAAGGCTGTCATAGTTTCTCTGTGGCGCTTGCCCACAAACTCCATGAGGATGACAAAGGCGACGACCATGGTGCCGCCAACCGTGAGCCCCACGAGGAAGCGTAAGAATGTAAAGATCCAGTATGAGGGACTGTACGCTGCTGCTACTCCTGATAGTATTTGAATGATAAGAGCCACGAGCAATGGAGTTTTTCTACCCAGCCTAAAAACAAAAAATAATATGGAAGCTATGTTATAAGTAAAATCAGAAATCAGAAATCAGAAATCGTTTATTGCATCACTATGTACAATGTTCTTAGTATGTGCTATTCTAAAATTGTTTTACTTTTGTATCTACAAATTGTTTTGCAAAATGCAATAATTTAAAGAGGAGTCATTCACTAAATACTTAAGATTATGAACAACTTTTACTATGGGACCAACCCTGAAACCTCAAAACAACAGCTGTTCCATTTAAAAGGACCATTTTTGTCGACACTCGTAGTTAATTTTGTAGAACAAACAATTTCGGAGTTGATGCCATCTACAATAGGTATTTACCTACACTTTAAGACCGTGATCGGCAAAATATGTAAAAATAATGAAGTATGGCACGGAATAATGAATTGTGTAGTAAAGTATGTGCTCAAAAATGCTTTATTGTTAGGATAATGTCCATTCTATGTATTCTTACTTCCTTACTAGTAATACATATTATAAATCCGAAAGTGTGTTTGTTGGTTTGATCCTCTTTCACGCAGCAACGGAGTGACTTGATTTTTTGGTATGGACGTAGTTTGAAAGATGAAAAGTGACATACTAGATACTAAAGTCCCCGTCACGAGAAGCTATAAATTATGTAAACAAACATCTTTTACTAAGTAGACATTTTATACTGCGAGATAATAATAAATTGAACATATTCAATCGACATGAAATATAGACGGGTTATATGAAAGTAACAACCAATTTAATTTAGTCGGATCATATTTTAACGACGCAAAGCGCTATCGTTTTTGTTTCTTGGTACCGGAATGCGTCCGTCGCAGGGATTGTAAACTATCGGGACGCCATTTCGAAATAAACGCGTCATTCGAGTTTCGAATGCGTACGAGGTTTCATTGCTTTGCATATATCGCGGATCTGGTTGTTATTGTTAATTTTGTTATTGTTTCGTTATCACTTTTTATTGTTGTTAAGATATGGTTAATATAAGAAGTAGGTTTTAAATTGTGAAGTAATTGGTTAGGTTAATTGGTACACCAATGGTGATATAGCTTATATAGCGAATAATTATTCTTATATAATATATGTTTATTAATATTTGTTACTTAATAATTTATTAAATCTTAAACAAATTCATTTTTTTGTTGGTCCAAATGTTGTGAACTCCTGAACACTTGTTTACAAAATTTATAGCTTCTCGTGACGGGGACTTTAGGTAAGTATGACATGGTAGGTAGGTACTTTTTATGCCGATAAAATTCAAAGGTTCCCATGGGTTAGCACAAAAATTAAAATTAGTAAAAGTTACATGATTAAACATCTTAAGAAAGCTAAAATCTTTAATAACATATAAAAACAGCATTAGTCATTACCTGTCTGCTGCAGTTCCAAAAAGCACGCTCCCCAATAGCACGCCTAATTGAAAGATCATTTGAGTAACACTGACCAACCATCTCCTGTCGCATATCAAGTCCCACTCCATAATAATTGTTCTTGAGAATATTGAAGTGTCGTATATAGGATCTGAACAGGGGCAGGTTTCTGTCCCGTTCACTCCACATGTGTAAGATACCTTCGGTGCCAAAAATATAATGGCCATAAAATGGAATGCCACGACCATTTTTGCAGCAAAGAACATAAGGTACAACCCTAGTTGATATCTACCAAAAGCTCCTATAATATTTTGGGTTAAATCTTCATCAAACATTTTTGCTTCTTTAGGTTCTGAAAAATAATGAAATAGGTATATTCGGCCATGTACACCTAACAGACGTTTCATTCGTTTTTTGAAGTGAAAACTTCTTTAGCGGCGTTGTGCACTTTTTGGGATGGGTAAAAAATGTTAAAGGAGACGCGTAATTGATCGAAAATTAGTAAGACGGAGGGAGAGCAGACCGCCGGCACGGCGTAGTATCCCCCTCTTATTCTACCGCGCGGCGAAAATGTATGCCTGCTCTTGCTGTTTCGTTTAAGCGGCGCAGGGCGCTTGCGCGAGTGTGCGTGCGTGATATTGTAGGTACCACATAAATGATAGTACTTTTATACTGATAAATAAAGCAATTCGTGCGAAATTATACCCTAACCATTCCAAAATATTCAAAAATTCACAACGTTAATGTTCAAGTTTTCACTTCTGCCGGCACTCCCGGAGAGCAACCCATTGTTTTTTAATTGAAAATTGAAGTGATCGAGATGTTTCTTAGCTATATTTCAATGACACTGGGGCTAATAGTTTCCACTTGTTTTCTTTTTGACCTGCATTGCGTCGTCGCAACGCATCGTTCATGCCACACGAGCGTTGCGTCGCGTCGGCGCAGCTATGATGTCCCACATATCCCAGCGTAGGTGTAGGATATCAGTCCTTCGATAAATTAATATGCTATTGCTATTAAATATTACGCTGCCGATCCGTCGTTTCAACGCAGCTCCCTTCCCCTCCTCTCTTTGTGCGTTGTTCGTGCGTTGCCTTCCAAATTGAGCCAACTGTGACACTATTAAAAACTAGTATGAAATTAAGTAAAAAGAACAAGCGAAAACCCTTGGCCACAGTGGAATTGAAATATAGCTAGGAAGAATCTCGATTAGGTTAATACATCAATATTCAAATGAAAAAACGCATCAAAATTAGGTAATTCATTTGGGAGCAACGATGCCACAAACATACATACATATAGGCTTCATAGATACAAAACCAAAATTTATAACACAGCTCTTTTTTGCCGAGAGTTAAAAACAGACTTCTGAGTTCTTACCGTCAACTGTTTTGATGTCTTTCGAGTCCATTATATGTATTATAGTTATGTTTTCACTTTAAACACAAAAATTACTCGTATGTCGTCTTTTTTCTCGTATAGGTACTACAGAATCCTATACTTAGATAAGTATTGCAGCACCCAATACCCATTAGGGAAAAGGCTATAATAGTAGCAGAAAAGGGATGCAGTAGAGAAGACAAAATATTGCCAGTTTTACTAAGCGACCAGATACACGGAACAATGAACTAAGAGCACGCTATCTGTTGTCAGAGATAAAATTATCCGAATTTAGATAAAAAAAAATAGCGAAAAGGTCTTAGAGGTTCCGTATTGTTAAAAAAATCATCAACCCTGTTGCCTACACAGGGTTGATGATTTTTTTAACTCCACACAATTCTAAAAAGAAATTACCAACTAGATGTATGTATTATCTTTTCTTTATGCGACGGACAACCTTACTGACATTTTTAATCCGAAAGTATTTTGTTTGTTATCTACTCTCATGACCACAGCAACTCGATGGATTGCCTTACATTTTTGTTTGAATATAGTAAACTGGCATAGGCTCGTGTTATCTGTCAATAAGCAATAGCAAGAAGATAAAATTACCAATTACTTTGACCCAAAAAAAAACAAACAAATTGGCTTAGTTCAATAAAACCGTTAAATTGAAAATTAGCTTTTAATTAAGGATTAGCTTTTAACAAACGCACGGAATCCTAACTGTTAAAAATGTCTCTAGATATTTCATATTTTTATGATAGAGATATTTGCGACAATATAGTAACCTACAACACTGCATACCTACCATTATCATTATAATATCACTATAAACTATAATGGTAATATTGGTAATGTTTGAATAATAATTTTCAGGATCATTATATCACTAGTTCCAGTGGATATTTAAAGATTTGAGTTTAGGGTATCCTTATTAATGTTATAAATCCATGTGAAAGTTGGTTTGTTTGTCACTCTTTCACGCAGCAACGGGGGGAGATATCGACTTGATTTTTCGCATGGAAATAGTCCTAAACGTCGGAGGGTATCATAGACTACTATAATCCCGAAAAAAATAACTGTTTTCTATGGGATAGTACAAAAAACAAAAATCAAGCCAGCGAAGCCGCGGGTAAATGCTAATCTATGAGACTAGCTTAAAGCCCGTGGCTTCGTCCGCGTTGTCTTACTATGTACTTTTCTGATGTTATAACAGCCCGCAGTTTGGCTCGCGTTATCATAGTACTTACTTAAAATGATAATATCGCCCTCGATTAGGCCCGCGTTGTCTAGTACTTGTATCCCGCGATTTGGAACGCGTTGTTTCTGGTACTGGCTTTTAAAATGAAAATCCAACAAAAAATATTCTTATGTAAAGTGAGGCCAAGACGAGACTACAGTTCGCACTATCACAAAGTTTTCAGATCTCATGTAAAGCTAAGCTTCTAACTCTGTAGAGTTAACTCTACGAGATCTAACTTGACAAACTCTACACCTTAGTCAATATATGTGGCTTGGCCGATTCGTTACATACTAGAAGAACTATTTATTTAATTGATTTTTACAACAGAAATTATTATTGTTGGCTTCTTTTTGTAGATGCTTTTATCAATTTCCAGACCTCTACCTCCAAAATTTGCGAAAGTGTCGCATATATACAAACTTTCATCCCCCAACTTTAGGGGCCGGGGGTAATTTACTGAAAATCCGAAATACTACTGTTTCATAATTTATAACAAGGAGTTCGTAAATTTTCAAACCTCTAGTATCATTTGCGTAACTTCCATTCGCCAATTCTAGGGGTTGGGGGTGATTTACTAAAAATCCTAAAACATGTGTGATTATTTCTAACAAGGAGTCTTCATATCAATTTTCAGACTTGTTTGTCAACTAAACATTTGTGGAAATCTTATACAAAGTTTCATCCCCTAATATAAGTTTTACATCACACGTTGCGTGCGGCATTCTTAGGGTTTACATCGGGTTATTTTACGCAAAACTTGATGCTGAAGTATTTTTTTATTTTGTTTGAAGGATATTTGTGTTAAGTTTCATGTCAATCGGTCCAGGCAATAATAAGTTTCATACAATCGAAAAGGGACTGTTTCACTCCCTGAAAATACGAATTTCCAAAAATCACTTCTTAGTACGCCATTGCGTTTGCGTTACGTGAAAGAGATCTAAATATCAAAGAGTTACTTTTTATGATTAACATTTCGAAAATTCGTCGCGGATGCAGGATTCGAACCTTGCGAAGTTGGTTAAAATGATAAACACTTCACAAAATTTGGCGCGGAGTCAGTATAGTGGGTTAGCTCAGTGGTCCAGAGCGTCGGGCTAGTGATCCGAAGACGCAAGGTTCGAACCCTGCATCCGCGACGAATTTTTGAAATGTTTATCATAAAAAGTAACTCTTTGAGATAAACCTAGTGTAGGATGCACTATAAAATTAAAATCATTTCATAGATCTAAATATGTTTCAAGTTTCAAGATCCTACATCCAGTGGTTTGGGCTGTAGAACATCTGTCAGTCAGTCACTCGGGCCGAAGCCTTTGATTAATATAGATTGATAACATCAGCTCTTGTCTGTTAGGTTTTTTTGATTGATTGATTTGATTAGGTTCCTACCTACTAATATTTGGAACTAAGAACGAAAAAGAAACACTAATTTCAAGATATCAATGCGTCAATCAATTTATTGATACATTTTAGTAAAGCGAAAATTGAGTCGTATTTTATGACAAAAAGTCTTTACTTATCACTTGATTTTGAAACTGGTGTAATAAACAATACCTAAGTATCTAGTTTCAATTGTAAATTATAAAACAACAGGGCAATCCTGTTAGCCGATCTCTTTACTGAAGTGATACGTTCTTGAACCCCTCTCGTTTTTCTGACAGTTCCGACAGCTTAAAACTGTCAGAAAAACGAGACAAGTTCAAGAACCTGTCACCTTAGTAACGAGATCGGTTGACAGAATTGCCCCGCAGTTCTGAAGAATAAAAATGGAAAAAAGAAGCTGACGAATTTTTTCTACACCGTATTTTTCAATTTCGTTATTTTTTGCCTTCGTTATTTCATTAAAAAAAACCCTTAAATCATGCTAATCCTTAGACCTATCTCTAAATAAGTGTGGACATGTATACTACACTTACATAAACAATAAGTATGTAAAATTGTAATAGGTGCACGTGAAAAGATTTCAAAATATTTACATTTGAACGAGAAAATTTAATGAAAATGTTGATGCTCTGTATCATCGACATTTTCATTGACTATTCGACATCCTGCTTTCTGTTTCAAATTAACTTTACGTACCTACTATGTAGATTGCTGTCATTCATTTCTCAAATCAAACTCAGACGGTTGCTGAAACGCGACGTTCTATCCACGTGATCCTAATCCGCAAAGTTTTCGTTCAATATTTTTTATCACATCAACCTTGATTTCATAAACAGCCTAGCCCATACATTTCCACGTATAATTTGCATTATAATTAAGTTTATCTCATAGACTTACTTCTTATTTACGGTCTTAGTTTTTTTTCCAAACTGTTCACCTTCCTCTATCGTGGTCATGAGCTCATAGCCTTTAGTCTCAGGCATGACGAACGCGACGCAACCAGCTATTAAAGGCAAAATGGCAAATACGACCGGTGGCATCCAGCTCGCCACGGTCTGCAAGTCTATCACAAACGGCGCCACCATGGAACCGGCGCGGGCCGACATGGAAGAAAAACCAAGTGCCGCGTTGCGTACCACCGTCGGAAATAGCTCTGAGCAGTACAAGTAGGATAGCATGAATGGTACACAACTGCATACCGCGCCGACAGCCGCAAGCGCCACCGAACCCATTCCTTCTGGTATCACAGATAAAATGAGCAAACACGCCGCAGATATAAAATGAAATCCTATCACGATTTTCCGTCTGCCGACCACTTTTATAAGTGGTAACGATAGTAATATGCCCACGATGTTTATGCTCGCGCTGGATGCTACGTTGACGAAGACGTTTCCGCTGAGTTGCCCGACGTACTGTGATACTCCGTAGAAGCAGTAACCGCACGCCAGCCAGTTTATGGCCATAGCGATAATGTGCTTCCGCATATTGGGAGTGCGAAACAAATCCACTATTGTTCCTTTCTTCAGCTGGTTTTCTTCAATAGAGGACTGGTATGCATGCACATACGCTTTAATATTTTCAGTCGGTCGCTTATTCCTGAAAATATTTTTACTATCAATATTGTACTGTATCTTCCACTAACAACTTAGGTAAAAAAATGGATAAGTGTAGTTAATTTAGTTAACGATCTTCAAAACTGAGGCTGATTTTGACATTTGAAAATGATCAAAAATATGGTTCAAGTACTCCAATAACTGAGAAAAATGCATAAGTGACAATAAGGTAGGTACTGTTGGTTAAGTAAATAATTATTTTTCGGCAATAATGGCCTTCAACCGTGTACTGAATTCGAACAGTTCGCACGGATCAATGTGTCGTTATCACATTATTGTTGATTTTTCATAAACAACTTAGCCGATTTCGATAAAATTTAAATGGCTAAATTTAAAAAAAAACCTCTAAAGTATGTTCTAGCAAACAAAAAAAAAGGATCGTTAATATCGCTTCATAGTCGGCGGAGTAAACGCTCATAATCGGCGGAGTAATTGCGTAACATACATACAAAAAAATCATACAGACGAATTGAGAACTTTCTTTTTTGAAGTCGGTTACAAATACCTCTCAGCAAATCTAGAAATACAACTATAAAAGTAAATACAATACTTACATTTTAGCCACGCGTTCTAAAATATGAATAGCTTCATCTGTTTTCTTGACTGCCACAAGCCATCGCGGCGTATCCAAAATCACAACAAAGTATAATAACATCACTACAGCGGACATTGAAATTGCAAGTTGAAAATCTGAGAAATCTCTGAAGTAATATCCATAGATTGCAAGCGTCATATGGCCCACGTTGAATGGAACTTGGTACATGACTGTCATAGTATCTCTGTGGCGCCTGCCCACAAACTCCATGAGGATGACAAAGCTGGTGACCATGGTGCCGCCAACCGTGAGCCCCACGACGAAGCGCAACAACGTGAAAGTCCAGTACGATGAACTATACGCGGCTGCTGCTCCTGCCACTATTTGAAAGACTACAGCCACTAGCAAGGGTGTTTTTCTTCCTAGCCTAAAAAAGTATTACATAACAAATTATTTAAAGGTAGATACTCCGTTCTTTAGATCTAGCTTTTACGGGAGGTTTTTAAAAGTGCATTGAAAAAAGTTCTCAGCAGTTTAGCAACCAACTTTATATTAAGGGACACAGTATCGGTCTAAGTCTTCTTTTAACATAATATTTAGAACTGTTATATCACTAAGATCGATTTTAAAGAACAAAAAAGCAAAATCACCTGTCTGCGGCCATTCCAAAAAACACACTTCCGAGTAACACACCAAATTGAAAGATCATTTGTGTTAAGCTGGATAGCCATCTCCTGTCGCATATCAAATCCCATTCCATGATTATTGTATTAGAAAATATTGTAGTGTCGTATATAGGTTCTGAACAGGGACACGTTTCGGTCCCGTTTACTCCACATGTGTAAGACACCTTCGGTGCCAAAAATAGAACAGCCATTTGGTGAAATGCTACGAGCATCTTTAAAAAAAAGAACATAATATACACTACGAATTGATATCGACCAAAGGCTCCCATGATTCTTTGGATTAAGTCTTCTTGTTCTCCATGTGAAAGCTGGGTTTCTGAAAACAATAAATTAAATATTTATAAATATGAAAAACCAAATACAGCAATATAAAGCATTTCTATTAAAATCTGTAGCGTTTATAAAAGATGAATCCAATTATTTTAAATAGTAGATAGGGATAGGTGTACCACGAGTAAAACTCTCTCCAAAGGAAAATAATGATACAAAAAAAAACTATTTTCGTTGATGATCACTAAACACCCCCTGTATACATAGATAATACTTAATATTGCGTTTCTCACCTTTAACTGGTTTGCTGCCATTTGATTCCATTATAAAAATATTTATTTTATTTTTAACTTTCGATATATTTAATATAAATTCCAGATATCCTCTGATAGACAAAATATCGTATCCGATAAAGACCGCTTCTGTAGCAGAGCTACACGGTCTGCTGAGGCCTACTGTCTAATCATACGGATTGCGCCACCGTTACACAAAAATATTGAGCACTTTTAGTCCATGTCTCCATTATCATTTATGCTTAGATATTATTCATCTACGTTTAGATAAACAAATCTGATAAATAACGTCAATTCACTAGTCGAGGGTTCTACATAAATTGTATTGTAAAAGACATAAAACCCTAATGTTATATTACTGAGGCACAACAAAAATAAATGAACAAAAACAAAAAGAAAAAATTATTTAATAAATTACAAGGTATCGAAATCATGCATTTCGTTTTTACATAGATGACTTTATTAGGTAGTGAAATTAAAATAAATGTACTATAAATTGGGATTTAAATTTCAATAATTTTGCGGATTCGGCAAAATTCATTCGAGAGTAGGTAGGATTCATAGAGGCCTTCCTTCAAAAAACGAAGGTAAGGATTTAAAAATAAGAAGTGCTCACCCCACCAAAAGCAATTGCCGAGTCAAACCATACCAATAAAGAAATCCTATTCCACTTTTAAAAACGCAGTAGGAGACACATACACTACACAGTATAGGACTCTGATAACTTTGAAACAAATTGAAGCGCGAAGTCGTGATAAATTGAAAACTATTGGGGAATAAGTGGAGGAAGTCCTAGTACGCGTAGTTCGCGCGAATATGTGCCGCTGCTTTGACCCGTCAGGCACACAGCACGTGTTCCAGTACAATAAGGCGCAGCACACCTCATTGTCGACACTCAAACCACTCGCAGGAAATGTGTTGGCGGTGTTTTTGATAACTCATACTCGCATGTTCTATTTTTGTTTCTCTTCTTAGTTTCTCTTTCCGTCCCAATTTCAATAGTTGTTCAAATTGTGAAGGAAGTTTGTTAAAAACGGCTCGGAGCAGAATTAACGCCCTTCCCCATCTCTGACTCTTATGGCATAATTTGGATGGCGTGTATTCCCAAGATTACCACTGGAGTAGTCTCATGATGGGACTACTGGTATTTTTTAGCAGAGGTTCTATTAATTGGACTAGAAGAAACCCGTTCAAAGTAGATACCCCAGGCAAAGCGAATAGTGCCCACTACTTCCAAATTGTTCGTTAGCCAACAGAGGATTAGCCGTTAGCCCAGAGGTTCTATTGACTGGACTTTCAAAAAACAAACAAATCCACGGAGACAATGTAGGCTAATATGTTTCTGAATCTCTGAAAAAATAACAGTACTTAGTCCCAATGGGACGACTCCACTGGTACTACTGGAAATACACAGTACTTTGTACCTGTTCATACTAAAACCAACCCATAAAAAATAGAGCCAAGCTATAAATATGTACAATATGGATTTGGCTCAGTAACTTGCTGTCGAGGTTTTTTTCCAAACTCTTCACCTTCCTCTATAGTGGTCATCAGTTTAAAGCCCTTAGTCTCAGGCAAGAAGAAGGTGGCTAAGCCGGCGATGAGCGGTAAAGTGGCAAATCCGATGGGCGTCATCCAGGGAGCTACACTTTTTAAGTCTATCACGAAAGGCGCTATCATGGAACCGACGCGGGCGGTCATAGATGAAAACCCGAGTGCCGCAGTCCGCACCACCGTTGGGAATAATTCACCACAGTACAGATAAACAAGCACAAATACGGTGAAGCTGCTCACGACACCAACGCTCGCCAGTATCACCAAGAAAACTCCCTCACCCGGCACAAAAGCCATAATTATCAAGCACCCGGCGCATAATAAGTTGAATATAATCAGAATAGTCCGTCTACCGAGTACTTTCATTAGTGGTATCGACAGTAAGGTGCCTATAGTACAAACAGAAGCGCTAAACGCTACGTTGATAAAAACGTCTCCGCTTAGGTGACCGATGTACTGCGAGACTCCGTAAAAGCAGTAGCTACATGCCAGCCAATTTAATGCCATGCAAATTATATTTTTCCGCAGGTTGGGGGTACGGAACAGATCTGCAAGAGTTCCTTTCTTTAAATGATGATGTTCAACTTCTGCCTGGTACGCAAGGATAGCACTTCGAATACCTTCGGTCGGCATTTTGTTTCTGAAAGATGATATTTTATTTATTACTAGCGACCCGCCTTAGCTTAGCGACCCGGCTTAGCACAAGTTTATTATACATACAAACCTTTCTCTTGAATCACTCTATCTATTAAAAAAACGCATCAAAATCCGTTGTGTAGTTTTAAAGATATAAGCATACATTGGGACATGGGGACAGCGGAAGCGACTTTGTTTGATACTATGTAGTGATTTCAGGATGTCCTAGATAGCGCTAGTTCAGAGAATATTTTTTTCAAAACATTGGAAGAGTCTAAAGTTTTCCTGATTCGGAAACCGTGATTACATTGCCTACCTTACCTTTGATTCAGTAGTTGATAGTTAGATAGACCTCCAATGAAGCCATGAAAAATTTTAAGGGCCTAGAAAAATATAGCATAGCAAGCAGAAAAGCTTTTTTAAGCACTTTGGTTTCATTTCAAACAGGAAGGCTTGGGTTCGATTGCCTCTAATCGGTTACGTTTTTTTTTCAGAAGTAGGTAGGTTGAATTACTTATTTCCTTTATTTCAAAAAAAACATATTGTATCAGCTTTTTTAAAAGTCCACTATTGAACATAGGTCTACCCACGCAAGGCGAATCGCGGTGGGAGAGTGCCGTTCCGAGAGCGTGAGCTGTGGTTTCAAACCCGGTGTCGCCAATCATCAATGAGTTCTTTGTAATTTATGTACTTAGGAATTTACACTCCACTGGCTTTTAGATAAAGAAAAACATCAAAGCAACCAGCATAGGTCCGTGGAATAAATTCAACGGAATATGTGAATCCACCAACCCGCACTGGGCCAGCGTAGTGGATATGGCCCAATCGCCCTTCGTGGGGAAGCAAGAAATTTTAATTACATAAGCACTAAAATGAGAGTTTAATACAGGATAGGTAGGTACTAACATTGTGGCTACGCGTTCTAAAACACGTATGGCATCATCTGTTCTCTTTACTGCGATGAGCCATCGAGGTGTTTCTGGTACTGATAGGAAGTACCCTATCATCAACACGGACGGTATCGAAATCGACAGGAGAAAGGGTGAGAAATCTCTGAAAAAGTAACTGCATACTGGAAGCAGCACGTGGCCTAAGTTAAATGGAACTTGGTACAATGCTGAGCAAATATCTCTGTACTCCGTGCCCACGAACTCCATAACTAGCACGAAGCTCATGACCATGGTGCCTCCGACGGACAGTCCCACGATCATTCGCACAACATTAAAGGTCCAATATTCGGGAATAAACGCGGCCAAAATTCCTCCTGCAATTTGCATGACACAAGCCAGTAAGAATGGCTTTCTTCTGCCGTACCTATAACAGTAAAAGCTTTAGTTATATATTTATTCAGTGGCAGAAAACGGCTTCTAGAGGTACCTATATAAAATTCTAAACATATAAGCTACGTGATTTAAAAAACGTTTCACGTTAAAAACATTGCCAATAAGTTAGATATTTATCGCACGCCAAGACCCTCAATTACAAGAAACTGCTTCATTGCTTGTTTTCCGTACTAGGCAATGTATGTATAGAATACACTCACAATGTACTCGAAAAGAGTATGAATGTAGCATTACGAGTATGTACTACTGGTTATTATAATTTTATACCTAAATAATTCTTTTAAGGATATCATATTATAAAACCTTGAAAGTACGGTAAGTAGGTTGTAGGAAAAAACCGCAACTTCGGACTTCACATGTCCTAAGCGAAAGATAAGATAACAATTTCAAGTCACCTGTCCGAGGCCATTCCAAATAAAACGCTTCCCACTAATACGCCAGTTTGAAAGAGCATTTGCGCGAAACTGACCATCCATTTCTTTTCGCATACCAAATGCCATTCCATAATTATTGTTCTTTTAAAAACTTCTTTGTTGTATTCAGGATTAGCACAAGGACAGGCAGGACCAGTGGATTCTTTTTCAGGGCACTTCCAATCCACCTTCGGCGCCAAAAATAGAATAGCCATTTGTTGAAATGCTATGAAAAATTTACAAAAAAACACCGTAAGGCATAAAAATAACTGATAACGGCCGAATCCACCGATGCACTTTTGTATTGCATCATGTTGGACCATTTTTGTTAACTCCTCCTGAAATTAAAAAGAAAGGTTTTTATGTTATATTATATCTACGTAATTATGTTATCTTTAGTAATATTGTATGTCCGAAGTGCTTTTGTTTGTTTTTTACGTTCAGTCAGTGATGTTCCTGATACGGCTTGCAGGCCCTCTAAAAACCCGAAAAAGGCAAAAACTACGCGGATGGCCCGTATTTTTTATATGAAAAATAGGCATTTTTAAGGAATACGGCCTTCTTATCAAATGTTCCCATACATTTCCATTTAAATACGGCTTTTTGTAGTTGACATACGGTCACTCTAAAATTTACTCGGAACTACACTGGTTACGAGTACCATGGGCTACTTTTTATCCCGGAAAAATTGGTAAACCATGGATCTGTAGTAGGCTCTATGCACCTACATAGTAGGTATAAAATAGAAATGTAGTGTGTAAGGTTTATTAGCTTGCGTGCGTGCGCATACTTGTAATATAGAAATAACGATTGAATGTGGAAGAGGCATTAAATGGTATTCCCACGATATACACGTATTTGTTGTTTTTGGTAGGAACCCCCAACATTTCATGGCGATCGTGATAGGGCCAGAACCAATACCTAATCTTCGGTTCTGCAAAGCTCATATACAATACTTGTAATATAACATAATAGGGGTACTTAAGCGGTAACATATAGTTACTGATTGGCGTGCCGCGTAACCTTAACGATGTTACGGGGACCAACTTTAATTTTATAGCAAATTCAGATTTTTCAGTACCTCAGTAACGAAATTTAGGTATCCATCTATGAGTAGCCGCATCTAGCTAGCTTGTCCGCAAACAAAATACGAGGTGTTACAGCTTTTAATATCCTGCTGTTCAACCATGCTGTTCCACTTAGTTATAGTATCCACCACAATCTATGCTATCGATTTTTTTTTCCGGACGTACCTACTCGTTCAGAAAAAAGCCAGTGGTGTAAAAAGTCAAAAGCAAATTGACAAAGCCGTGGGCAGATACCATAGACTCTATGGTATCTGCCCTGCCACAGTGGTTCCCGAAGTCTTTTGGGTTACAACAACATATCTAAGGCAAGCTTACAAACCCGAGACCCACTTCTAGAAAGTTTAACCATTACTTACCTTATATGAATAAAAGACTTTTCAACTAAGTACATCAAACAAGTTAATATTTTAATGGGAAGGATAGAATTTTTTCTATGTTTTGCCATTACAGTTTTGACGACAACTTAAACTCTAGTTACTTTTAATCGCGTCGTTCGTTTGAGAAGTCTAATATAATTCGGTAGGTATTTAGTTTTATTGTGGTGACCCACACAATATTCGCTTGCGACCCACCGGTGGGTCACCCCATAGTTTGGGAAACCTAGTTTCATGCATCCGTCACCATGAGGACGTTCAACGGTAGGTAGAAATTCCCATAATGCATGATGAAATCCTCTATGGTAGACGCTTGCATCTAACGTATTTCTGTGGTCTTGATCATATCATTGGTCCCTAGTCGGTCTCCATTCTCAATTCACAGCCCCATCGCCATCAGTTCTTCCAACTATGTGCCCTACTGTATTTTCAACTTGCTATACGCTGGGCTAGAATAGTAATTATGGTTCATTCATTATCTTACTCTGCACTTACTGGTATGTGGCCTCCATACAAGAACTTTTCGGTTCCTTCGGCCGTTTGTGGTTCTACGAGCCAAGTACAATATTAACTAATAACCATAGGCAGGAAATATTTCTAAAATTAAAGTTAGTCCCTGGAACATCGTGGAGGAATAACCTATATTATTTCTGCCTAAGTGCCTACGGTTTATTCCATGTTTATTCGTTCGGTACAGTCGTGTGGACTATACCGAACGAGCAAACGGTGCGCCCGTTGGGTCGCACCGTTTGCTATTATTATAGTCTAACTATATAATCTTAAAATCCATAGATGAGCCCTATGTCTGGAGGTTGATATCCTACGGCTTATTTGAAATTGTTTATTATGAAGATTCTAGCTTAAGAACATGGGCTTACCAAAGGATTCACAAAATCTCACTATAAAGTAGAGCTGGCGAAGTAGCTGGTATCGAAGTAGAAGTACTTAGCAAAGTAACCTTATTACTCGTAAAGCAACTATTCACAATTTTCTGTTAACACCATTCTGAAAGAGCAAATAATAACATAATTAGCCATTTTATTTCTAATCAGTCAAGTAACAAAGACATAGAGGAATTGAACAAAGAGAATGTAAAGTGACATTTTTAAACTAAGAACTTCCTCGAAAGCTCTGAAGAAGGTAACTCTCGAAAGTGACTCGAAATGACAAAGAAGTTTAGGAAAGCTTTTTTGGGTTTCGTACCCAAAGGGTAAAACGGGACCCTTATTACTAAGACTCCGCTGGCCGTCCGTCTGTCCGTCTGTCTGTCTGTCACCAGGCTGTATCTCATGAACCGTGATAGCTAGGTAGCTGAAATTTTCACGTATGACGTATTTCTGTTGCCGCCATAACAACAAATACAACAAACGTATTTTCATTTGCCGTTTTTTGCTCCATATTAATAACGGCAACCGGTAGACGCTTAAAATGGGGCTAAGGGATTTCCATATGGTACCTACGGAACCCTTGGCCAATTTTTATTTTTCTATATGAACAGGTGTCAAAAAGAGACTGCATCTCAGAATAAGTTCTGAGGAATCCAAAGTGAGGATTGCATTTCAACTACGGGAAAGTATAAGGACCGCGTCTTTTTTGCACGACTGAGCAGAAAAGAGTTGTTTTCAGATTCGAATTAGCAGGTACTTACTAGTTACTAGGTTAAATCCCGCGGCTTCGTCTGCGTTGTTCTATAGAAAGTCAGAGTTGTGGTCCTGACTACAGCTCTGACAGGTCATTGAGGGACAATGCCTTCTTAAAATATCCAGTAGGTACCCACCCTCCTAACGACTACAGATAGGCACTTGTCTGCGTCCATGCTTCCACACTATAATCACAGATGCTCCATCTTAGCTACGATCATGTAGTTCAAGTACCTATATATGTACTTACTAGTTTAAAATAGTTATTCATGGTCCTCTATTGAAAAAAAATTTCATTGTAGAATTTTGCAGCTCAAAAAAAAGAAAATAGATAAATTTTGATATATTTTTTCAATATTCGTATTTCGCAGTCGACAGTTATTCGGGACGGAATGGTAAAGAAGTAGGTATGCAGAATTGTAGACACATAATACACGACATTTGTTTTTTTAATATTTTGTCCATTTTTTTGTTGAAAGGTGAAAGGTTGTTTTGGTGAGTCGGGAATGTTTCGTCAAAATCGGTGCAGCCATTTTAAAGTTATCAGCTGTTTCGTTGGCTGCGGTAGGAATCATCGTTTTATATTTTTTGTTTATCATCCATCCATCCATCAGCCGTAAGACGTCCACTGCTGGACATAGGCCTCCCCAATGGATTTCCAATAAGGCCGGTTGGAAGCGGCCTGCATCCAACATTTTTGTTTATATCGTAGTCTAATAAAGTAAGAACCTATTTTATTTTTACTTATTAGATACCATTCCGTACATTTATCAATTGAGATCACTGTATTTCTCGGAGCAAATATGTTGAAAAATACCTATAATATAACAAAACAAACAGGCACTTTTTATATTTGTCATGGTTTAATATTTTTAATAGATGTTATACCTATTACAGGTCGCGGCATATAAGTGTTGCGCTGAGCGAAGTGTGGAGGGGATGTCAGCGCATGGGTTTAGTATAGCGGTCACCATGCGCAGCCATCCCCTCCACACTATCCTACTGTGATAACGTGAATTTGAGTAAATAAAGTGAATGAGTAAAGAAACAAGGCACATAGTTCGTAGGGCGGGTTGCGGATAGGACCATAAAGTTATCAAATGGAGACCATGTCAGGACGTCCACCGATGAGGTGGAGCGACAATCTGATGAACACCGCAGGAGCACACTGGATGCAGGCCGCTTCTAACCAGTACCTACTACAATACTTATAAGAAATTCATAGGAGAGGGCTGTGTCCAGCAGTGGACATTCTACACTTGATATGATGATGG
This sequence comes from Hypomecis atomaria, assembly GCA_964007245.1. Taxonomy (NCBI): domain Eukaryota; kingdom Metazoa; phylum Arthropoda; class Insecta; order Lepidoptera; family Geometridae; genus Hypomecis; species Hypomecis atomaria. The sequence continues at coordinate 12,551,436 of OZ023291.1, forward strand.
CTAACTAGCATTTTTTTTTACATAGGTAAACGATTTAGTGACGTCATTAGCAGGAACAACGCTCGTTTGAATATTACCTATTGCCTATTATTGCCTATAACAGGACAGTAGGTACTGTGTCGTCGTTTTTAACGTTCCAATGCTCAACATAGCCCTACCGCCCTACCCTCGTAGGGCGGTTGGCCGTATCCACTACGCCTAGGCCAGTGCGGGTTGGTAGACAGGACGCGAATTCAAAACCCTTCGCGACCACAGCATCGCGGATGCCATTCTAGTGGTTGTCCTGAAAATATTTACTATCCTTATCCTTACTAAACATACTATAATAAGGTGTCAGTATATATTTTTGAATTTGAGAAATTCGCGAAAATCTAGGTACATAATGTATTAAACTCGTGGTGAACAAACAATAAACGTCAATTTTCGCCATAAGGACAGATTGCTAGCAGTAAGACATAGGTTGCACAGATCTACTAGAAATCCAATAGTAATTTGTACAGCAGCTATACAATAAACTGCTGAACTGTATCAGAAATGCTACCACTGATAAGGTGTTTTGTTCTAATGTTAGGAATCTTCTAATCTCTAAAACCTTGTACAAAATTGACGACTATGTATATAAAAAGTGATTACCGGGATTGTAAAATGAAACCTGACTAAATACTATTAATTAGATCTGGATATGTTCTACTGAATTACGCTAAAAATAGAATTTATTCCGTATACAAAACGGAGATATAAGCTTTTCTACCGACCTCCAGCCAGCGGGATATTCCCCAAACTTACGTCTGATGAACTATAAATTGGTACTAACTTTTAGATCTCTATTTGTTCTTTCTTCTAATATAAGATAATACATACGAGTATTCTTCTAACGTCCTACCTTAGCGACAATCGATCTGTAAAGAAACCTCCAGTCAGCGGATATTTTCTCTCAAAATGACATTTTCTTGTGACTTTTACCCTAAATTAACAAAATTTAAACTATTTACGACTATAATTTTATACTTAAATTAACTATTCGTACATTTTCTGTTAAAATTAAAATTATCGAATTTGAAAGCTATTATGTGGGTAGAATAAAAAAAACTAGGTACCTACATAGTTACAAATTCAAGCTGTTCAGAAGCAGGGTAGTTGATTAGCAATACAAATACCGGTTGGTCACGTTGTGTTAATTAAAGTCGTATTACTAACCTACTTCTGAATAGCTTGAATTTGTAACTATGTACCTAGAATTCTCAAAATAAAATAAAATATAACATCATTTAAAAACATTTATTTTGCATCAGGTAATATACCTAGCTATAGCGATTGAAAGGCTGATCTCATCGTCCGTCTCCTGCGACCTGCAAAGCTTGCAATCTACGCCCTTGCTCAACCCAGGGTTACGGAGAAGACAAAACAGCTCATATAATTAAGTACCTATACATATATTATTATATTATTCCTACAATAATATCACAACTGGTTTACTTATTATTTACAGAGTTTGTTTTCTTTCCAAACTGTTCACCTTCCTCTATTGTAGTCATGAGTTCACAGCCTTTAGTCTCAGGCAAGAGGAAAGTAACACAGCCAGCTATAAGGGGCAAGATGGCGAATCCGACTGGCGGCATCCAGTGTGCCACGCTTTGTAAGTCTATCACGAAAGGTGCTATCATGGAGCCGATGCGGGCTGACATGGAAGAAAAACCGATAGCTGCGTTCCGCACTACCGTCGGGAACAATTCCGTACAGTATAGATACACAACCACAAACACAATAAAACTGCTCACGACACCGATGCTCGCCAGCACCACGGAGCCCACCCCCTCCGGTATCACTGCCAAAATGATTAAACACGCTGCACTTATAAAGTGGAAAATAATCAAAATAGTCCGCCTGCCGATTATTTTCATCAGTGGTATCGATACTAAGGTGCCTACGAGGGTAACGCTGGCGCTCGACGCCACATTGACGAAAACGTTTCCGCTGAGTTGGCCGACGTACTGAGATACTCCGTAGAAGCAGTAGCTACACGCCAGCCAATTTATAGACATAGCGATTATATTTTTCCGCAAATTGGGAGTACGGAACAAATCCAAGATGTTTCCTTTCTTCAGCTGGTTTTGCTCAATAGATGCCTGGTATGCGTCGATGTCGGTTTTTATATTGTCGGTTGGCAGTTTGTTCCTGAAAGTTATAACAGATTTGTTACATTTTTTACTTTTGTTGTTTATGTATTATCTTTAGTTGTGAATTTAGTCAAGCAAGTGCAAGAAGTTATAACGTGCATATCTAATCTATTTTGTCGTTTTTCTCTCAAGTATCATTTAATCAATCGTTATGAGTCTGCATCATTGCATATCTGGGTTAGGCACGTTAGGTTTACAAAGGGTTTACATAGTATTTTAAGATGTCATATCAGTGTCATAATATATAGTAAATAAGATATGGCGATAGCGAAGAGTAGGTAGATTTGATACGTAAAACAAAAGATAAATGGACAACTACTTACACTTTGGCAACGCGTTCTAAAATATGAATGGCCTCATCAGTCCTCTTGACTGCGATAAGCCATCGAGGAGTTTCAGGAACCACAAAGAAGTATGACAACAGCAGCACTGCGGGTATCGAAATTCCCAGTTGGAAATCTGAGAAATCTCTGAGGAAATATCCGTAGGCTGCGAGCAACATGTGGCCCACATTGAATGGAACCTGGTACAGTGCCGAGATGGTATCCCTGTACTGTGTACCCACGAATTCCATGACGATGACGAAGCTGGTGACCATAGTGCCTCCGACGGACATGCCCACGAGGAAGCGTAAGAAGGTAAAGGTCCAGTATTCAGGAACGTACGCGGCCGCTACTCCTGCTGATAGTTGAATGACGACAGCCACTAGCAATGGATTTTTTCTGCCGTACCTGAAACAGTAACACGTACAACATATTACTAATTTTCCACACTTTAAACCAATGATCATTTACTTGTACAAAATCCGGAAATGGCTTAACAATTTTGATGAAATTTAGTATTTAGACAGAGCTTTTTATACTTTATAGTTTATTTTTAGGTATGGTATTTCTCACAAAGAGGCATTTTTTTTTTGTAACTTTTATACTGAGCAAAGCTTGGTCGCTCTCTAGTTGCAAATTAAATAAGTTAACAATATCAAAATATTGTTAAAAGAATAGTATTTACTTTCACCCTTTTTTTAATTTTATTGATGTCACCTAGTCTACTTCGGTAGGTACCTACTTACTCAAAAGACCTGTTCAAACTGTAAATACTGTTGCTAAGGATGTGCGCGTAGACCCATAGAAACTGGATTTAGAACTTAATTCATGCCACCTTGGCCATTATACCTATTTATTACATGTGCTAATATAAGTTAGAAATTCAATGTCACCTGTCCGCAGCCATTCCGAATAAGACGCTTCCAATTAATACGCCTAATTGAAATAGCGTTTGTGTAAAGCTGGTCAGCCATCTCCTGTCGCATATCAAGTCCCACTCCATGATAATTGTTCTGGAGAATATTGAAGTGTCGTAAACAGGATCAGAGCAGGGACATGTTTGGGTCCCGTTTATTCCACATGTGTAAGATACTTTAGGTGCCAAAAACAAAATAGCCATCTGATGAAATGCTACTAAGAACTTTACGGAGAACACCATGAGGCACAAAGCAAGCTGGTATCGGCCGAAACCACCGATGATCCTTTGTATCAAATCCCCTTGGGCCATCTTAGTTGGCTTCTCTCCTGAAAATAAAGATAAATTAAGCATTAGTCACATGCAAGAACGGAAACCTGCCTACAACTACCTGCTAATATAATTAAAATATTGTTCTAGTTTTTATGAATTCTAATGACAATAGCGCTTGTGACGTCGCAAAAAGTATAATGTAGCACTTGGCATTCATCGAGCGCACTAGCAAGCAGAGGTCAAGGTTTCACACCATCACAAATATTTGCCTGATTAAAACGACCTTTCCGAATTCTGTAACGTAGTTGTACTTGCTTGTATCTATTAAAAATTATTAAATAGGTCTATGAAGTAAGATGATGGCGAAGGTACCTACGCACTTACTTTATCACGAGAGCCACAAGTACTACCTACCTACTACGAACAATGATTTACTACAAATAATATTTTCAGTTTCACATTAGTAACGCCATTCTGTACAAATAGAATGGCGGCCAATTAGATTTCTCTGATTTACCTATTGATATTAGATGTTCAAACTATCTAAAGATATCTTTCGCATTCTGATAGTACCTACCTAAATTGCTGAGATGATTGTCATCCCATGTTGAATTCCCAAAACGTGAAATTTCCTAGAATTTTGATTTATTTTGGTTTCGCAAAATGTTGAATTTTCATGTTATGTATCTTAGGTAGGTAGGTGTTCGTCTGATTTTCTGAGAAACGAACCGATACGAGAACCACAAGTGCAGTCTCACTTGCAACAAGTGGCTTTCTCCTTATTATCTAAGTAGGGAAGTAACTAATGAGTGTTTCCCACTAGTGGAATAGGATCAAATTGAAAGGTAGGGAAAACATATTAATTTGCAAATGCTGTCAGCATGCCGAGCACGCTCTGATAACTGGTAGTGGGATTGAGCATTTGGATTATAATTATTATCTTTACACCTTCCAGTGTCTTTGGTTGATCCAATTGCTTTGTATGTACCTGTACCTACCTAGTAGCTACTGTAGTTAGTAGTTTAAGTATGTAGTTTTTAGCTTAAGTAAGTAGGTATATATAGACTGTATTTTGTTTCAATTAATTTAAAAAAATTATATATTTGCAAATGACAATTATTTACTTTATTATTGTAAGTAGGTATACCTACTACGGGATTAATCGCGCACTATAATTAAAATTACGAGATAAATAAATACCACATCATCCCGACGTTTCGACCGAGTTGCATCGATCGTGGTCACGGGTAGACTGGAATGCGTAACAGCTGGTACCGCCATTTCAACTTGAACTTGAAAAATTGTCACGACACACCACACTGACGGTATCTAATTAATGTCTTACTACCTACACTACGCGATTTGCACTTGTTAACAACAGGATTCCGCGACGCCGATAACTAAATCTATCCTCCCGGTTGAAAATGTGATGGTTTCCGTACCCAAAGGGTAAAAACGGGACCCTGTTACTAAGACTCCGCTGTCCGTCTGTCTGTCTGTCTGTCTCCAGGCTGTATCTCATGAACCGTTATAGCTAGAAAGCTGAAATTTTCACAGATGATGTATTTCTGTTGCCGCTATACCAACAAATACTATCTAAATAAAAATCGGCCAAGTGCGAGTCGGACTCGGTGGGAGTGTGGGAGTGAAGTGGGAGCCCCATTTCTCTTGCTGTTATTAATAGCGAGCAAAAAAACTCCTAACTATCACGTTTGTTGGATGGCAATATTTAAGGGACAGTACCATACAGTACGGAACCCTTCGTGCGCGAGTCCTACTCGTACTTGACCGATCATTTGATTTCCACCGCTTCACGAACTATCCTTGCAAAATAGTGTCGATTCGTGGAGAGAACTTTTGGGTCGTGGACAAAGAGTACTTTATGTACACAGGGTCGTGGAGCTCGTCCAATGACCTTTGAAAATAAATGCAGAACTATTATGCTAGGCTTGCATAAAATTACAAAGCAGACACAAAAAACACAAAATACGACGCAGATACGCAAATGCTCGTAATTTTAGTGCGCGATTAGTCCCTTAGTATATAACAATAATGTGTTCGAATCGTGAAAGTTTAAGAACGACAATTATTTACATTATAATCTTAGCCAAAAACAATAGGTATAGGTATATTATTGCACATGCGCCTCGTTTCCAGCTGATTTCAACGGCTTAGGTACATACGTGTGGACAAATTGTTAGGTATTTAATGTTCAATTTCTACATAGAGAAAGTTTATCATTACAGTAATGACTTATTGAGAACAAATCACTGCTATCTATCTGCTATTTAGGACACTCAATTTATTTATATATGTAAATATAAATATACCTAAAACAATAGTTATGTTATTCCTAAAATGGCGCAGAAATATTTGAAAGCATAGACTGGTATACATAGGTACTACATATTTTTAAATACACATTTATTTAAATAACAACATCCAGACAGAGAGCAAACACCTATGTTTATCACAAAAATGCTTGTCCTGGGTGGAAATCTATCACACGCCTTTTTGACCCAGGAGTCATGGTAAACTCAAAACTCAGTTTTGAGTTTGACTAACCACTAAGGAATGAGTAAGTGCCTTCATATTGGACACATCATGTGCCTCGTTTATCATCGGATCCTTTTTTAATCCAGGATAATTCTTTATGGATACCACCAGCTTGGGGAGATCGGTGGTTATATGGAAGTCCCCGCAGATCCTAATCGACGATTTGCCGTCTAAAAACTGGGGTGTTTCCGCCTCTGTGCTGTGTGTCGGGGCTTCCCCGGCTTATAATCCGTTCCCGTGATCCCGAAAAAATGCCCGCTCCATACAATTATGAATCACATTTGCTATGAAACAGCTATTTGGGTTGGCGCCATAGTAAAATTTGTAATAGTGATAAATATCTACATCTTTGTAGAGTTAGTAGATTATCAGTCATTTTTTAACTATAACTCATTTACTTCTTGTAATTGTAATTAGATACTCTTACTCTTTCAAGATCACAATTAATAGCAACTTAGGTAGGTATACCTACAGGTTGATTCTAAGGACCCCGGTACCTAGGTCCTTAGAATCAATACATCCATCTATCAGCCGCAGTACGTCCACTGCTAGACATAAGCAATTTAATAATACCTACTACATATGCCTCCACTATGAATCCCAATAAGCTCGCTTGGAAGCGGCCTGCATCCAACGCGTTCCTACAGTCTTTATATCATCCGTTCACCTAAGTAGGTGGAGAATCTTCGCTAAGCTATCTAGCACCTACATCTGGACGGTCTCCATTCGAGAACTTTACGGCCCCATCGGCATTCTACGAACTATGCCCCCTGCCTACTGCCATTTCAACTTGCTAATCAGCTGGGTTACGTCAGTATGCCATTGCCATGCCTGGAAGAAATCACTTTCAGTGATAAGGCCGCCGGTTGCTTCACATAAACATGTGAAGAACATGCTAAACAGCAGCTATTTTTCTGTTTTATGTGTGTGTGAATGTGAATCAATAAAGAGTTTATCTATCTATCTAACTTTGGTGCATCTGCGGATCTCTTTATTCCTAATTAGACCTCGCAGAATGACTCCGAGTCAGACATGAATTGCCCCTAAAACGACTAGTTATGCGAGTATGCTAGAAGACTTGGTGCTTTTCTATGGAAATTAGTACAGTTGTACCCAAAAAATACAGCTAGGTACCTTATCTGTAAGTGGTGGAAGTGGGCGTCTCTTAGTTTAGTCGTGTAGGGATATAACAGAAGCCCAAGGAGGATATAGGTCGAAAATGATAGGTAGCTTAGCTACCTATATTTGCTTTAGCGAAGAATTATAAACAACTACACTCCGCTCACGACTGTGTTTTGTTCAAGCAAATAATTATGGTATTCTAAATTAATGTATTTTCTTTTTTATTCATCTTTTTGTTTCCATTGACTAGTTTTCCAGTGGTGCATTCTAGCTTAGCTCCGAACTGTTGCCTTGTTTAAATGAAATATTTAGCCTCTTTCATCGAGATTTATTCGAGACCTCTAAGTCGAAGGTTTTTTCCTTGTCAAGTATTGTTTAAGTATTCAATTTAGGGTATAATAGGTAAAACCTATATTCATTTGAACACCTTGCGTACTGGAAAAAACAATAACAAAAAATTATATCGCTATAAGAATTACGAGTAGTAAATATTTAAAAAATAAGCATCATCGATACCTACAACGAGAGCTCTACAGATCGAAATTGCATTATTTATGTACAATACAGGTGAACTGGCAATAGGTCATATCTCAGTTTTTCGATGATTTCATTTTTTAATGCCATTTTATACTCCACAGTGTTACAAAAAATCTTATCATTGATACGTTTAAATTTGGCGTCAGTATTAGCTTCATTCAACTTGTACTAGTCATCGACGCGCAGAGAATGCCAACATCCTATCCATTGAAGTACATTGGTAGGTATAATACTATCTCGCCGATTTGTACGGACAACAACGCAATTTCGCGCGCTCTTGAAACAAATGACTTTTTATGGGTTTCTGTGCTCTAAGCTAATGTTATTAGTTATCATTATTGGGGACTTCTAGCAGTTGAACTGATAAGTTTTTGCTGTAAATGTATACTTAATATTTAGTTTTCCTACGTTAATAATTTGTAAATCGTGACAGTACATTTTGCATCGCCGTTAAAATTTTAAGCAGATTCTTGATTCCATTTAACTAGGATACCTAACATTAACCAAAAATACTTATCATAAGATTTGCCTATAAATATACGATGAAATACAAGCTTTAAGTTGCTCGATTCCGCTATAAGTAAGTAGGTATCTAGCAAAATTTTGTAAATTTTAATCTAAACATTATTCAAGTGCCACCGGCATTGTCCTAAAACCGCCACGTCACACAGGCTTAGGTACGGGTTAGGGATTGCAGAACGTTGTTATTACTACCTACCTGCCTCATAACTAGCCGCATGCTTGGTTTAAGTTGTTATAGCAGTTGTTTTGCGACAAGGTCGAAAACTACTTTTTAACGCGATCGCCATCACGCCTGCCCAGCGTGGTGATTATTGGGCAAAATCACATTGAAAATGAAATAAGACCAGGCCCCCAAGTCCCCGGCAGCTCCGCTATTCGTACTGCGGCAGCGGCCTCGACATCGATGGGCCTCGATAATGGCAGTGCAGAGGGTGCAAAGAATCGCTGGCAGATGCGCGGCCGCCACCCCTAACAACGACTGGCCCTGGTAACGCACAACGTGCGCACATTGAGGACTGACAAGAAGATTGCTGAGCTGTAAGAAGAATTAAGTAGGTTGCGCTGTGATATTATGGGGTTCAGACGCGCAAGAGCCAAGCCGACCCGACACATCACAGAAGATATCCCAGACATTAGCCAGCACGAGATTCTAATAACCCATGCATGCCCATCAACCTAAAGGGTTGATTTTGAAGAAGCAAAATATCATATCTTTGTTCTTGTGTTGAGTAATATTATATTGTCCTATCTCGTTTTTATATTAGAAGGAAGCATATAATTACAGTTTTGCTTATAACATGTGTTATAAAAAAAACTACGTATTTTTTTTAATACACTAGATGATATATAAATGACGTAAACAAGTTTTATGTTCCTCCTGTAAAATTGTCAAAATTGAGATAGGGACCTCAACCCAGTTCACCTGTATCAATAAAATGCATTATAAATACTCTACATTATTGTAAACTGATTTATAATGATCTTATAAACTAAATAAATACTAAATATTAAAATGCTCTACTATGAAGAGATTATAAATACTATAATGTTCAGGCCAAAGGAAATAGTTAATGTTTATATAAAAAAAATGGTTTCTCTACACCTACGTATAATTACTAAAATGCAACATCGACATAGGTACCTAATTTTGCACAAGTGCATAATTGCCTTTGTCAATTTCTAGTAGAGTTTTGACGGGGTTTCATGAATGCAAACGAGTTTCTAGGTAGATGAAGTAAATTTATATTATTACGTTCTCGTCTTTTATTTTAATAGAGCTATTAAATTAGATAGGATAGACTTAAGCTTAATTTATACATTTGAAACAACATAGATAAAACTGTTTTTAGAAAAATGTTAGAGCAGAATTTGTTTTTAGATCACAAAGTAGTAAATAAGTACTACGCGAGTCTCACAAATAGAAATTACCCATACGAGTATATGCTGGGGTAGAGGCGAATCCAAAACGCCAATATCTTTGCCAATAAATGTTTACTCAGACTAACAGACACTAAGCGCCGTTTTGAACCTACGTGCTTGCATAATATATTATTAGTCAAGTAGTCGATGTAACTATGTTACTTTCATATATCTGATATCCTTCCCAAGTGTCAATGCCAACATACCTGCCTTTCAACCATCATCCGCACTAGGTCAATACACCACGATATACAATACTTTCACTCGCGAATTTCTTACCGTTAACGACTTTGCGGTCTTGCATCTCCATTGTAATAGAGGAGTTTATATCACTTGATGTATCCAGATGGCAGTAAATAGATCGTAAGAGAGAGCGCGTGGCGAGCAGGCCGCAGCCGCAGTGGTTCGTGCGGCCTGCAGTGGCGAACTGGCTCGTTCTACCACGGTGGAGCCTCGGCCGCGAGCGCAGGGCTGATACAGCGCCGCGCCTCTCGCCGCTATCATTGTGTACGTGAAGAATTTCCGCTATCCACAACTATTACTAGTTACTACAATAGATAACTACCTAGTATTAGGTATATGCAGCAGTCAACACGCTTATTTTAAAGTTAATTTGAAATAAATATTGTGGACTTATCGAATTGCTTATGAAGCGTTCGAACTGTAGTGTCATTATCGTTTTGTGAAGGGAAACAGGTCCCTGACAGGGCATTGATGTGCAAGGTTGAATGCCCTTTGTAAAGAGCAAATAATGCATACGATATGCTATACGAACATTACGTTTTATGCTCACAACGAAATATATTAGATATTATACTGTTATGTAAACTCTACCAAGGTAATGATATTTATTACCGCGACTCTACCATCCTCTACATGGCCATTTACTATTGTTATTGTTCTAGTACACACATACCTACTTTTGATATTATTGTATAGTATTATTCATTTCTACCTACAAAGTAGACAGTAACAAACAAAATTAAGGATAAACGACATTTACTTCTAGTTACAATTGAATCCGCCATTATGCGCACGCGACCCTAATTGCCATTATTACTGGAACGGATGTTGTTGATCCTTACTGGAAGTTCCCGTGACGTCATCATGTCACCGGCGATGGGTGCTCTAAAATTGAATCTTCCGCAACGTATGCCCAAGTTAAAACTGTAAGCCACACATTGGGAAAAAAAAACATCTGGGTAATTATAGACCTTTGACTCATTTACATTCCTACCTAATTTATTTCTTCCGTTTTTACAGGGTTATTTCTAATCAATTAGCATCCTTTTAGGGGCTTATTCTGTACATCAAAACTAACAACTTTTGTTCTGCGACTTTTGTCAGAACTCAAAAAAAAATCTGCTGTTGCTGTGCCATACATTGTCGCGGGTGAACGATATTTTTCTATAGAACAAAATTTTTTTTTTTTTTTTTTTAGTTTTTACAATTGTCGCGGAACAAAGGTTGTTAGTTTTGATGTACAGAATAAGCCCCTAAAAATCGTTTATTTGGACATAAAATAACAATGTTCTTAGTAATAATTGACCCAAAGGCTCCTAAACTAGTTAAAAACTGTATTTTAGGAGGCGATGGCTTCTCCTTAAAGTATTCACAATACATTTTATTAAATGTTACTAAATTTATGCTCATCTCAACTGCTATACTCGGGCTATACGCGGGCTCGTCTCGCATAGCACTCAAGTGCTATGCGAGACGAGCCCGCGTGCTAGTACTCCAACCTTGAGGAAGATCGCCAAATGCGATCGAAACTATAGTAGTATCCTACTAAAATCAAACGTGAGTAACACCTGTGTTTTACTAATTAAAATGTACGAAAACCACGTTAGTTTCCATAGTGAAATATTCACAATACATTTGTCAATATTATGCAAGTAAAAGATTAAGCTAAACTAAAGGATTTCCTTTATCAAAATTTTTTTTTTTATATTTTTAACGTATTTAAAATAACGAAAACATTTTTACACTCTACACTTTAAACAATTAACCTATTCAACATGCATATTTTGTATGTGTGTGTGTGTGAGTGTGTGTGTGTGCGTGCGTGCGTGTGTGTCATATATTGTGCAGTTATATTTTTTTGTTAAACAAAGGATGCTAATTGATTAGAAATAACCCTGTATAACTTATTAAATGTGTTATTATTAGGTACATGTAATATATTATAGCTATGTCAGAGACCTTCAGGCGGCTTAGAAACTCGGACACTAGCGCTAGCCACTCGGCCTATACGTATATGTTATGTACATAATTATAATAGAACCTACCCATAGTAGATTTTATAACATTTCTTTAAAATAATTAAGTTCCGAATAAAAACATAAAATGAATAGGTCTAACACTCGCTGTTGTTGTATTGTAACTCCCTTAAAATATAGACCAGTTTAAAAGGTCTGCTACTCATTAAATAGCTATACCACAATATTACTAGGAGATAACAAACTAGCCCCATTTTTACTTTTTTGCTAAGGTGTAAGCAAAAGCCTACTAATACCAAACCTGAAAAAAAAGGTTGTCTGGATGAGATCGCTTTTAGCGAAAAGGCCACCTTTTTGCCTTTTGACTTTGATCTTTTTTCCACCAATAGTGTTATTGTATTGTTTTGTCGCTGGTAGAACAGTGGAATAATGCCGCGGACGCAGCAAGCGCAATGAAGTTTAGTTTACACGCAGAAGATAACTAACTTGTGTTGATATGTATTGTAGGTAATTACATTGTTGTTCATTAAGCAAGACTATTAATAAGTGATAGCGAGCACTAGTGAGTGACCTTTGCATTTAACTCATGCATATGTCGTAGTAAAATTGGATAAACCGGTTTTTTTGCAAAACTCGCAGGAATTTTGCAAAAACTTGGTTGACACCAATTCGGTTTTCATGTGTACTCGCGTCTACCAAGTATAGACGGTACCTTGTCTGCTGATTAAAATCTTATTGTTAGTTCACCGTAACGACGGATCTCTTTTTGCACATACTCTAGAGAAATGATATCATATTATACCAACATCTAATTATCCGTATTTTTTGCATAAATCCTAGGATATTTTCAAAAAAACTGATTATCAAATCATCCTACGACACAGATAAAAGTAGCCATATGTACTTGTATAATTTATACGCTAATGGTCAGTACTTATCACTATCTAGGTACAAGTCGCGCCATATAAGTCAGTAAATTATCTCGAACGAAAGTCTATTTTAGATATCCTCTGGACGAGATTGATTTACAATTTGCTTTGCGCAGTGGCGACTGCGCACGCTCCCGCTGTTCAAATTGTACTACAGAAGCTCAGAATGGACCATCTTACACTATTTACGCTGTAGCATGGTGTGGGTGACAGTTGCTTTTTTAATTTAATTACGGTTTAATTTCCTACAGTTATTAATTATTTAACATAATATTACGAATGTGGTACAGCTGAAATATTAAGTCATAATTTGTAAATCTCGGCAAATACAACCCTAATTAAATTTAAAAAAAAAACAACTGGTACCCGCAAATAGTGTAGTATTATTTATGTATCACAAGCAGTACCTTTTATTGGGTACCTTTTAATTTTTTTAGATATTTACCTAAGAGATCATATTATTACTATTCATTAAAACAAATCGGAAACATTTTACACTTTTATTAATTTAATACAATTCTGTTTCCCATTGTGGATCTGCTTATTTACATACATAAAAATAATATTATGAAGACACATTCAACTGCCTTCTACATATAGATAGGTACTATTTATTTATATACAGAGCATCTACGTAATCTACTATAATGTACTCTGACATTACCTTGAAATCAACATCAAAACCTGGTCTGAAACACAAACAAATACTAAGGGTTGAACAACTACCAAAAGTAAAATGCACAACATATAATATGTTTATAAAATCAGCGAATAGCTGCAATATTTTAAAAAAATAATCTTAGATCTTCACTACACCTGTGAACTAAAATAAAATCATATTCAAGTTACTAAATAAAATTATCTTCAAAATTAGGAATATTTACACCACAAGTAGGCAAAACTACCATTAGTAGTATATTTTTATGTCATGTGGGAACTTAAATTTTACATCACGAATTTTTATAATCATACGAACATTATGTTTATTAATAAGTAAGTATTAAATTATTAATCATTTATACGTCAACAGATAACATTGAATATCACATGATGAAATGTTTAAACATTACAATAACATTTTGATAATGGCAAAACTAAATTTAATACAATAAGGACATAGATCTAATAATAAAAATACTTCATCCGACGAAAGCCTATAAAATAGGTTCAAAAAGGAACAATAATTGATTAAAAATAACTTGATGAATGTGAAACGAAACCGCCACGTATCATATCGTAAAAATAAAAATACCTACGTCATTTCTAGTAAAACGTAGAAGTAAAATGACTTTGATTATGTATCATTTTGTAAGTAATGAAACAGAGTTGAAGGCAATATTTTCTTTAAATAGGTACACTTCAGTCAGAAGGATAAAATATTCCGTATGGACTAAAACGTCACATAATTCAATCGATTTTTTTAGGGGCCATTTAGTTACTGCTGTTTTGCAAGGACAATCTTTCTTTAAAGCGAAATATACACATAACTAGAAGTCTAGAACCATACATGTAGTTTGAATATTGTATAGCAAATGACAAGACACTTCATGAGAAATTGTACTGTTTTACTGATAAAATTGTAATGCAATGATAACCTTTGCTGAATTCGTAAAAATGTAATCTGCTATGTTAACATTTGTAACATTTTGGACATAAAATCACCCCTATCTCGAAAGGCACTAGACCATAATCTACAATATACTTTCTGTACACGGGACTGGATTTGGAAGATTTATAAATTTAATATCTTTTCGAATAAGACGATTTTTCCGATGACTTAATGGCAGATGAACAATGCCTTATACAATTTTTTTGTAAGAAAGACACGAGGATTTCAAAATTTGGAAAAACAAACTACTGAAGAGCATGGAAAAATCCGCTTAATCGAAAATGTCAATTATTAGGTACATTGTACTTATTATACAGACAAAATATTTTACGCGCGACTAGCCAATATATTTGATAAATATATACAAATATTACTCTTCTGAGTACTTACCAATAAAAAAAAATTCAACATCGGAGATTATAATATGCGAAATGAGCACTAACTACATTAAATGCAACTTTACTCATCAAAAATACTTATTTACATGACTATACTTAAACATTACGGCCGAAAAATATAATAAAGGAAGAAATCCTAAATTACCTAGTCACTGCTATTAGTTAAATTGGTGTCGAAGATAATATGTAGTAATTATTAATTAGTGTACATAGTAATTTATTAATTTGTGTCAAAAACATTTCTGATATCTTTACGTTTTGCTTCGTATTTAGGACTTAAACATTATTAGCATGTAAAAATGACATGTTAAATTGGGTGAAGCACGTTATAGCGCGTCACATACGTGATACATGCTCCAATGCGACATACAAATAAGTTCTAAGAATCGGCGACAGTAAAGGCGTCACGCATATTTGTGTGAAGCAGGTACCTATATGACAAGCTAAATTATTATTAACAGGTTTCACCCAAGTACAAGCAACATTCTAACTTTACCTGCTCATAATACTCAGCGGAAATGCTATTAAAAGAAAAAAAAATTACCATAACTTTGACAAGAGTTTTCATAACGATGTTTTCTTTATTAGCTTTTTATGTTGACACTAACACTTTGAAAAATAGTACCAAAAACAAAGTAACCATTATATTATTTCAGTGCAATATAACGAGATAGAAACACAATTTTCATTACTCAAGTTTTAAGTAATTTCTAAAGTATAATTGTTGAATTGGTGCACATTTTTTTAAACTGAAGGCAGCCTTGAATTGTCTATTGCCATCGTCGATTGCTTATACACATAGTATATTTTCATTACATTTCTCTCGCTCACTCGCGAAGACTCTCAGCACGAAAAAGCCGGACAAATATGTAAATGTAATTATTCAAGGCGGCAACATAATTTCATCAGGCACTAAAATATTGTTGTTACTTTTTTAACGCACCCGCTACGTAGGTAAGTTTGAAGTACTTACAGCAATATTTTAAGTAGTTTAATTTTGCGTTTTGGGATTTGAATTGTTTGATGTGAAGTAATGTTTAGAATTTTGATTAGAATGTTAAGTTTAGCTAATATAAACTACCGGGTGTTTGGTAGAGGGTCCGACAAACCAAATGGGCGTGTTCGGGGACCCATTTGAAAAATACAAGTTGTATTCTCCAAATGGGTCCCCGAACAATCCCATTTGGTTTGTCGGTCCGATATTTTCTTTGTTTAGATAGAGCGAAACAAGATAGACTCTAATTCTAGTATTGATATTGCTTTAAGGACGTTTTATCTAAGAAAACGTCTTCATCGGATTTTAGATTAAAAACATAAAATTCATGGATCACACTTTGAACACTAATAAATGTTTTGACACATTCAGTACCATGATCTGTTGAAGTATTGTGGTACACAACATCTACATTCACTCAGCATAAAAAGTCAAGCATGTGCATATTATATTTTAAGGAAAACCAAGTACAGTGTGCTAAAATAGGCAATATTATGCAAATTGATAAATTTGAGATTCCGAGAACTAGAGTCTGACCTAGATTAAAATAAATTATTCAAGACTCTAGGTTAAGGTCGCGAAATAAATATATAAACAAGTTTTTCTACTAGTGATACCGAATAAATAAAATAGTTTGACAAACAAAAGAATCACTCCCGACACGGCAAATAAATAGAGAATCTGGCTTCTTAGCATTAAAGTTCACTTTACTCTGTCACTTTCGCACTTTCTGGCGGTGATGTAAGTAGCTTACAATGTAAATAAAAAAAAACCCTGCTACAAGGTGACAAACTAAATAGATTATTACTGCTGTAGCTACCTTTCCATTCAATAAGATAAAGGTTGTAAAAAATTAACCCTAACATTATTTTAATATAAGGAAGGTCCAAGTCATTGTAATCGAAATCAGACTCTAAGTATCATCTCACTTAAAGGAACTTAAAACTAGTTATCATAAAGCAGAAACTTACAGTTTCGTACTCTGGGAGCGAATTATTTTCCATAAATATTCAAGTGCTGTAATGCCTCCGATTCTTTATTTTGGAGACAAGATTGCAGATTTTGAGAGCGGGTCCGAGCTTCAAGCCCATGTATTTCATCATCATGTCGGAGTTCAGCAGCAGCAGCGCTTTTCCGTCTATTTCCTGTAAAAAAAATCAAACAATAAGTTAAGGAAAGTCACTCAAACTTAAGAAAGATGAATGCTTTACTGTTCACAACAAAGTTATTAGAAAAACTTATACCGACTTATATATAATTATTACCCAAATAAATTATCGACATCTGTTGATTCGTTTTTGAAAAATCAATAAACATGTGAAAATAGCTGTCATCAATCATGATTTGTATGGGAGTGTCCTACTATGGCCCTACTGTAGTGCATTTTTGTGAAAAAAGTGTCAAAACCAGTGCAAAAGTGTACCAAGACACGGTTTTAAATCGCATAGTAAAAGATCTGCCCCAGACACTCTTTGGAGGACGGTCTACTGTGTTTCAACAGGACTCCGCACCAGCTCATAAGGCCAAAACAACTCAGGAGTGGTTCGAGCGCCAGAATATCGAGCTAATAAGGCATCAAGATTGGCCCTCATCTAGCCCTGACCTTAATACACTGGATTACAAAATTTGGCAGGAATTGGAGGAAAAGGTCTGTTCTAAACTTCACAAAAATTTGAGCAGCCTAAAGTCATCATTGATTAAAGCAGTGGCCGATATCGACATGAATATGGTCCGTGCTGCTATTGATGACTGGCCGCGAAGATTGAAGGCTTGTGTGAAAAATGGTGGCAATCATATTTAATACAAAAAAAAATATATTTAACCTGTACTGTCCCACTGCTGGGCAAAGGTCTCCCCCAATTCCTTCCATTCCTTTCTGTTCTGTGCTACCTCCGTCCAATCTTTAATAAATTAAAAAATTTAATAAAAGAAAAAAAACTTATTTTGAACATCATGACTAGTTTTTATTTTATAGCCAATTTTGTTTGTGACAGAATTTAAGCACCGACTAGGTAGTTAGATATTTGATATTTAATAATAATAAAGCTTTATTTATTGGCTGCAGAAAATTGTCACTTGTTGGGCAATCTTTGACGTTTTTATTAAAATAAATAAATATACATAAAAATCATTGTTTTTGATATATTATTTTTGTACTAAAGAAACAATTAATTTACACACTAAATAGCTCCAGATTTTTAGCACATAAAAATATGAGGATTAAAAAGCGAATGGTAAAAAAAGTATTTTTTGAATTGTCGACCTGACGCTACTCTGATTCTTAACCCACGATTTGGTTTTCCCACTAGGCCAACACGGGTTTGAAAGTGCGTGTGCACTTCAGCGTGTACTCACATGTTTCCTGAAGAGGTCCTGGTGCGCGGCGAGCGCTTGGTCGGCGGCGGCGATGAACCCGATGACGTCCTCCACCGACCAGTCGGCGGGCGGCGTGTGCGGCGCGGGCGGCGGCGGCGCGCCCGTCGTCGACGACGCCTCGAGCCGCGAGCGCGCGCGCGGGACCTTGCCGCCTGCCGCGCCCGTGCCCTCCTCCGGACTCGCGCACTCCTCCTGCAAACATTCATTTATTATGGTTCCGTACCCAAAGGGTAAAAACGGGACCCTATTACTAAGACTCCGCTGTCTGTCTGTCACCAGACTGTATCTCATGAGCCGTTATACCTAGAAAGCTGAAATTTTCACAGGCGATATATTTCTGTTGCCGCTATAACAACAAATACTAAAAACAGAATAAAAATAATATTTAAGGGGGGCTCCCATACAACAAATCTGATTTTTTTGCCGTTTTTCGTTCGATATTTATAATGGTAACAGATAGATACTAGAAATTTTAACATATTATTTAGTTGTATATTCACTTCAATAATTAATAATAAAAATAAATATTTATAGGGGGGCTACCATACAGTAAGGAACCCTCCGTGCGCGAGTCCGACTCGTACTTGGCATTTCCCCATAGGTCTCGCCGTGCTTGGTCGAGAGCTCGGGCTCCCAACACGCGCTTGAGGCTACAGTTTTTCTGTAAACCGCGACCACGGGCGGGGGTACGGGCCCTTGCGGGTCAACCAGCAACCAGCGCCGGGCTCGAGCGGTCGCTCACCCGCGGTCGAGGCGACACCACCGAGTCGCGCCGCATCTGAAGCCACGATCGGGGTCGAGGCTCGCCTCCCCCGATGGGTTACCCCCGGTTATCCTTTGCTAATTTTGATGACATGGGGGGAGGGTCTAGATGGTGATTAGAATGGTGATCAGCAATAGTTATTTTATTTACGCATATGTGTGTTAAAGTCTACTTTCCTAAATCTATTTTCTTATTTCTAGAATTAAATCTGCTGCTCACGAGTCAATAAATAATCTGCCAAATATGAGTCGGCCTCGCGCACGTATGTTTCTGTACTGTATAGGAGAGCCCCTTAAATATTGATTATATTTTAATTAATTTCTCGACTGCCTCGGTGGCTCAGTGGTTAGTGACGCTGACTTGTGGGTCCAAGAGGCGTGGGTTTGATCCCCACCCAGGGCAAACATTTGTGTGATGAATATATTGTATTTTAAATATGTATAAATTAAGCAACGTACCGCACGGTCAGTACTTGGATGGGTGACCGCGGGTGGCATTTTCCAACTGAGCGCTACCGTGGCTCGGATGACACGTTAAATTGTAGGTCCCGGTTGTTTTAACCGTTTAGCCATGTCAGAGGCCTTCAGGCGGCCTAAAAACTCTGACACCAGGGCTAGCCACCCGGCCTATACGAACTTACTTACTTAATATGTATATGTAGTATATCACTCTCTGGCAGCCATATCACAAGCTATGCTTAGTTTGGGGTTAGAGACCGTGTGTGAGATGTCCCCTAATATTTATAAAAAAAAAAATATATATTAAAGTAAGCATGCAGCTAGATATTCTGTGAATATTTCAAGCATCTACCTTTTACCATTATTGATATCGAGCGAAAAACGGCTAAATAATTGTAATATATAATACTTTAACGGCCCCTGGTTAAAAAATGTTAAAATCTGTTGTGAGTTTTAGTAAAATAATAAGCAATTTCTGGTGATGATAAAAAATATTCTACCAACACCCATGGCAAAAGAATCATTAAGAGAAGAAAGAGTGCTTTACACTCTTTCATAGATTAACTAATTTATTTATAGAACATAGATTTTTAAATTACAGTCATAAATACCAACCATCTCAATCACATCAAAAAGCTTTTAAAGACAAAAACTGTCTATCTTTACCTTTACCATAGGGCGCTTGGTGGCTGAAGAAACCCCATTAGAAGTGGAGTCTCCGCAGAGGGTACAAGGCCGTCCAGCAGCCTCACCCGCATCCACCTCGATCATGCCCACACAGCACCCCACACCGCTGCACACACTCTTCAACCAATTCTTCAGTTCATCTGTAGTCAGCTCTGCTGGCACTTTCACTGTATAACTCTTGTTTGCTGTTGAAACCTGGAATACCATTTGTTTTTCTCAGATGATATTAAGGTACATTAGATAGGCAAATGATGATAAAATAATTTTCTATCTATTTATCCTAAATCAGTTGAAAATGAAATGAAAACGAAAATATTTAATTTAACACAAACATAGGAAAAAAATTACACACATGCTACATATGTATAATAAAAACCATATTACTTATGTTTATGACAGTTATACTACTCTGTGTAAAAAGTATCGGGAATATGTCAATAAAAAGACCCGTGTAAAAGAGGTCGTTCTAATTTTTTTACTGCATGTTGGTAGCACTGTACTGATTTAGCGCGCAAAGGAGATAATGCAAAATGGGCTCAGACTAGGTACAGTAGCTCAAAAAATCCGTTAAACTATGATAAATAAATGCGCAGAGTAAAACAACCGCATCTAATGCTTAATTTATGAGTAATTTCACACTTTCCAATTTGATTTTTGTTCAGTCATTGAATTACTGTCATTTTGGTCACATGTAACCTTAATACCCTAATACACGAAATTACTTTTAATGGACACTGTTATTGTCAAAAATAACGGGAAAATCATTTTCCGAAAGAAACAAAGCAAATTATGAAATACTGTACCCTTTAGTGGCCCAATGGGCCTGCGCATGGGCGTAAAGTGAAGATTAATTCATTAATTCTGTTATACAAACAGTTCTTGTTGTAACGAAACAGCCAAGTCACATATATTGACTAAGCTGTAGAGTTTGTGGAGTAAGGTCTTGTAGAGTAAGGCGTGTAGAGTTAGAAGCTTGGCTTTACGTGAGATCTGACAACTTTTTGATAGTGGGAACTGTGACTTGGCTTCATTTCACATGTAAATGTTTTTGTTGGATATCTTTTAAGTCCGTCCACAACATTCTCATTGACATTTTAGGCATGAAACGCGTCGCCGCTCGACTAGTTCCAAAAGAGCTCAATTTCGTTCAAAAAGCGCAGCTAAAGCATGTCGCTGAAGACATATGGTTTCCCGAGCTTCTACGGATCCGACCTTTATGAAACGTATAATAACTGGCGACGAGACATGGGTTTATGAGTACAACATGCAAACAAGCCAACAGTCTTCAGAATGGCGTCTCGAAAACGAGCCGAAACCCAAAAAACCGCGGCAAAGTCGCTCCAAAATCAAGGTGATGCTGACAGTTTTTTTTTTACTACCGTGGTGTGGTTCACTCCGAATACCTTCCAGAGGGAGAAACAGTGAATAAAGAATATTATTTAGGCGTCATGAAGCGTTTGCGTGAGAGTATCCGCCGAAAACGTCCAGATTTGTGGCAACACAACTCATGGATGCTGCACCATGTTAAAGCACCATCACACACAGCCATTATATGAACGAGTTTTTAGCGAAAAATTCAACAAAAGTTCTCGACCAAGCACCGTATTCACCTGATATGGCTCCGTCTGACTTTTTTTTATTTCCCAAGTTAAAATTACCACTTCGAGGAAAACGTTTTGAGTCGATAGAAGCCATAAAAGAAAATTCCCTGAATGAGCTAAAGGCCATACCGCAAATAGCCTATGAAAAATGTATGGAAGACTGGGTGAAGCGTTGGAGATGTTGTATTGCAAGCGATGGGGCCTACTTTGAAGGCGATAAAATAAATTTAGATGAATAATTTGTAATTTTTGTTTTATTGACAAATTCCCGATATTTAGTACACAGAATGTTTACAAACAAAACGTGGTACCGTGATTTCCGCACTAGGCTAGGCCTGTGTCGCGGAAATCTAATATTTTGGAATGGATTTGGAACCTCTATGAGACGACAATTTTTTCTTTGCGTTTAAACTGAATAATCAATTCTGAATAATGAATAATAGTTTGTAAGATGCATGTACTCATTGTAATTAATGAATGGTACTAAAAGTAAATTCATTTAGGCTGGGTAGCAAGACCTAATGTTATAGTTTTAAGCCACCTGAAGGCCTCTGACAACTAAATTGTACATATATATTTTTTATGAACAATACACAGTCAGGTCATAAATTCTGTCACATGTTCAATATAAAATAATTGAAACAAGTTTATTCATTATGTAACCATTTATATACCAAAATGAACTTAACAAAACATAGATTCTTATGACAATAAAGTTTATTCAAAATGACCTCCGTGATTTTGAATACAGGCCTTCAATCTGCGCGGCCAGTCGTCTATCGCAGCACGAACGAGGTCCATGTCGATATCGGCGGCTGCCTTAATCAAGGATGTCTTGAGTGACTCCAAATTGGGATGAGGCTTTGAGCACGCCTTTTCCTCCAAGTGTTGCCATATCTTGTAATCTAACGGACTCAAATCTGGACTAGAGGAGGGCCAGTCTTCGTGCCGGATGAAGTCGATTTCATGCGCCGCCAGCCAGTCTTGTGTGCTCTTCGCTCTATGAGCTGGCGCCGAATCTTGTTGGAATACCCAGTGCCTGTTATTAAACATGGTATGAGAAACAGGTTCCACAAGGTTCGTCAGGACTGTATTTTGATACACAACTGTATTCATTTTTACACCTTTCTCACAAAAATGTACCTCTGTTAAGCCCCAATAAGAAACTCCCAACCATACCATGAGCGAGGATGGAAAATGACCTCGTTGGACACGCGGAATACGGTCGCTCGCTTCTTCACTACTGTGTGCGTACACCTTATCATTTTGTTTGTTGTAGCTCTCTTCTACGGTAAAAATTTTTTCACCCGGAAAAAGAATTTCCCGATATTTTTTTACCGCGTACCGCTTCAACAAAGCGCGGCATCTCTTCAGTCTCAGGTCCATTAGACGAGCATTTAAACGATGTCCTGTTTTTCTTCGATATGCCCGAAGCCCTAAGTCTTCATTTCACCGTGGTTCTGCTTAACCCCATCTGAAGGGCCAACAGTTTCTGCTTACGTTTGGGATTTCTTTGAATTCGCGCCTTCACAGCTTTTATCACTGCTGGAGTCCTAACAGACCGAGGGCGACCACTTCTTGACCTGTCATCTACACTAGAGTCTTCATTGTATCGTTTGATGGTATGATAAACGAATCTTTTGGTTATATTAAAATTTTTCAGTATGTCAAAAATTTGAATTGGCGCGTAACCGCAACGATGCAACGTAATAACTGCAACACGGTCTTCTTTAGGCGTCCACTCCATATTTAAAAATGAGTAAGATTCTAAAAAGTATACATTTTTATTTTCATGAACAATTCGAAATTCGAATTCAATAAACTTTTTTGTGGCCAGCAGTCTAAAAGAAAAGTTTTTACTGTGTGACAATACTTATGACCTGACTAGGTATTTTAATGGACTGATTTTAATAAATATTGAAAAACATCAAGAATGAAAGCGAGATAGGAAAAGCAAGGACAGAACACTGCCCTCTAGTCATGTTTTTCAGGAGTTATTCTTTTAAACAGAATAACCACATTGAACCTTAAACAATAATAGTTTCATGGCAATGAATTACTACCAGGCAACATTCATTTTGTTCAGGTAACGACCATGCTAACAAACTGGGAGCGATTTTTGCCAGTGGAATTTATCCAATTTCTAGATGTCCCTATGTAAATTTATAAAATAATAAAATAAAAGCTAAAAAGGCTATGAAAATAAGGCTAAATATGAAAATAAGGATAAAATAAGATGTACAATTTCCTTACCTGTACATTTGTAATATTGGAGTAGCTACTAGATGCGGTGAGTATGGCCCGCGTCAACCTCTGAGGGTCTGGATGAACGCTGAGCAGTTCCTTAGCCAATGTTTCTGCCGCTCCCGATGGACCAGAGCCGGAAATTAAGGCTGGAAGACCACTACTGCCACCGGAGCAACTGCTGCGGATGTTCAGGTGGACCAGAGCTACTGGAGCAGGAGCGGGTAGGGCACTGGAGTTACTACTTCCAGTAGATCCACCCTCGGGCAGCGCTGGGTTTGGCATGCCTGTATGGCGTAGCTTAAACCTGAAAATAATCAACAGTGTTTAATATTATGCAAGCATGGACTGTCAGCAAGATGGCAATTTTTACTCTATCCTACTTCACTGTTCTCTTCACCTATTGGACATCTGTAAACAACTACATATTAGACCACTATCATATTACATATTAGACCACTATCATATTACATATTAGACCACTATCATATTACATTTCTGACAGGATTGATAATTGAAGCATGGCCTTCGTTTTGCATGATCCTGTATAATAATTATGTAATCATCTGTCCACAAAGAGACCATCCTACTCTACACTTGTCAGTTAATGGTCTCGATTCTCTACTGTACTGTACCAGCCTTTTTAATAGTCCACTGCAGGACGTAGGACTACCCGTAAAGGGTGATTGGGCCATATCCACCACGCTGGCCCAATGCGGGTTGGTGGAATCACATACACCATCAAATTTCTTTTAAGGACGTATGCAGGTTGCCTCACAATGTTTTCCTTCACCGATAAGTAAGTCAGTGGTGTGAAATTCCAAACATAAATTCCAAAGAACTTATTGGTATGGGACCGGGATTTGAACCCACGACCTCACGATTGTAAAGCGAGTGTCATTACCACTAGACCACCACAGCTTTTTTTCAATTCAACTTTTGGAAATTTTTGCAATCCTCAATAGCCATCATTCTTGGTGTTCTGTGCCTTTTCCAATGACACTTCTATGTTTTTTTTATTTATTTCACTGAATGCAAGCTGCTTTCATATATCAAGTGAAGGTCACACTCGCGCATGAAGGGATCCTTTCCGTGTTGGAAGCCCCCTTAACCCCATTCTTCTTGTCATTATTAATAGCAAGCAAAAAAAACAGTCATATTTGTTGTATGGGAGCCCCCCCTTAAATATTTATTTTATTCTGTTTTTAGTATTTGTTATTATAGCGGCATCAGAAATACATCATCTGTGAAAATTTTAGCTGTCTAGGTATCATGGTTCATGATATACAGCCCAGTGACAGACAGACAGACGGACATCGAAGTCTTAGTAATAGGGTCCCGTTTTTACCCTTTGGGTATGGAACCCTAAAAAACTGTAGGGGATGTCTATGTTCATCAATGAAGGTCCTGCATCCTGATTATGTGGATGGTGATGGCAAATGCAATGTGAAGGCAACTTATGAGCT
Source organism: Hypomecis atomaria (assembly GCA_964007245.1). NCBI lineage: Eukaryota > Metazoa > Arthropoda > Insecta > Lepidoptera > Geometridae > Hypomecis > Hypomecis atomaria. The sequence continues at coordinate 12,577,025 of OZ023291.1, forward strand.
GCAACTTTGGAATAGGTTCCCTTATAAGCTGGCTGATATTAATGGCTAATTGTCTCAATTGATACATTCCTGAGATGGGTTTGGGAGCCCTAATAATAGGAACTTTGAACTTACCTAGGAGTAGTAGCACTTTTTTGTCCTGGAGGCTGCAATGGGTGACCGGCCCGTGCACACCATCCCACAGGAAATATGTCCCTCGAGTCATATTTGCACCAGTAATCAAATGCTCCTCTCCATCCATCAAATGTCACATGGATCTGATCATTCTTCACAGCTCCAACCGTAGCACAACAAATCAATTGGGGGTTCTTTTTATCCACAGCCTCTAACTTTTGACCGACAACAAACAAATTTGACTTTGGTGTTGGTGGTTCAGGTTGGAAAACTTTAGACGGAGCCATCTCTGCACCATTTAAAGTCTTGAGTAAAAACATAGGCCAGCTGCTAGCATTCATACGAAAGCCAAGTGGAGGTTGCAGCATCCCATCATTCTTTTCACAGTGTCCAATAGGATGTATATCACCGGCGTCAACTAGTCTCCAGAAGTCATTCTTATTATCACTGCCATCGAGCCTCAACCGTAACCTGGGTCCCAATACTCCTACCACTGTAGCGATACATGTGGAAGTCAAATTCCTTGGATCCAAAGCCTCTAGTTTGTATCCTATCTTGAAATCATTCACCGGTGGCTGTGGAGCTTGTTTGAAACACTCTTGAGGTGCAGCTGAACTGTTAGTTTCTTTCACATATTCACTCCAATCGAAAGACTGATAAATATCGTAAAATGATCCCGTGGAGTTATTGTTAGAATGATTTTCTGTCCCATTTGCCCCATTACCTGACTGTGGAGATGTGGTTCTTTTCTCATTCTTTTTCTGATATCTGTTAAGGCAATAGGTAGAGCAAAAGTTCTTGCTGCTTGAAGGAGCATTGCCTCGAATAACATTATCGCAATGAAGACAGGCACCCTTACTGTATGCTTGTCTAAATTCGGAGAGACACGTTTCGGAACAAAACTCTTTTTTACCGTTCTCTGTCGGCAATACATACTTCAGCGGGGTCTTACTCTCAGCACACCATGTGCATGTCGTACGTTTCGGCGGTCTCCCGGGTCCACGTAATTTGCCGGGAGCAGGCCCCGTCGAGCCGACTGTGTTGTTTGACATCGTTCCAAGTTCCAAATATTAAAACATTATCAAACATAGGTTTTTAGAATCACTTATTCTTTATTTTACATCTTATGCAGCACAAAGATAAATGATTGGTACAAGAAATGCAAATCTCTCAATTTTTTCACTTCTGCGCAAATATAAACAACGTCAGTAAGTATTTATGACGCGCTTCCAACGGCCATTTTAGTTTTTTTCAGTGTGACCGTTTTCAAAGCCATGTAGACTACCAAACAGACTAAACTTGACCAAGGAAGTTCATCGTATGAAAATTCCATGAAACTTGACCAATTTTTCTACTGAAATACAATTTATAGTCACGCCACACCGAGTTGATGAATAAGTTAGCCGCAGGGCCGCAGATGACACTGCCGTAATTCGCCTATGCAATTGGCGTAGTTGTGATTGTGAGCACGGGCGTAGGGAGCGCGTGGGAGGCACGAGGATGGCGGGCAGGTGTGCTTTGGGCATCTAGTCTCTCTGGCTCCCACGCATACCCATATTTTGCCTTTTGCGCAGCGATCTACGCCTAATTTCCCAACCACCGACTTTTTGTGGCGCGGATTGTAACTTAGTTTTTAACGAATCTACCTCACCGTCCTACTGAATTGAGGGAGGGTGCGCACTGCGCATCCCAGCGCTGAACCTCTGACTTCCACGAGAAGTTAAAAGAGTACCCTCGGTCCTCGCCGCCCTCCCTTGGTCCGCATGTCCTAGCGCAAAGCCTTTGTCTTCAGCAAAAGTACATTGCCTTGCCTGTTCTTGTACCTGGTTGCCTGGATGAAATCGCTTGAAGCGATAAGGCCGCCATTTAGTATGACTAATTTGATTGGGTCAAAGCGCGAAAATCGCATTTGTGAATTCTACAGAAAGCTACTGATCGTCAAAAACTAGGTACTGAAAATCTACTACACTTCCTTTACATTAAAAATCCACTAAAAGAGTAGGCAATCTACTCCAAGCGGTCACACTGGTATTTCCCTAGTGTTGTTAAAAAAAGATTGAAATGAGCGAATCGAGTTAATAATTTCATAAAATCGATTTACGTTTGAAGATTTCATACATTTTTCCATTGAACCTTGTGACGCTTCGAGCATTTGTGACGTGAGATTTCTAGTCAATATTTCGTGAAAAAAATGTGTCTCTCGCTCTCCCATAAATACATTTTAGGCACGAGTTAGAAAGAGGCGGATTCAGTGGATTATACCGAATTTTCATAAAGATTTGCTTTGCTAGATTTTCCACAAATTTTTGTGGTTGAGAATTGCCAGGGACGTTTTATCTTTGGACTAGAAACGCACTACGATTCGCATTCACGACATTCTGTCAGCTTTACGTGAGGCGCGGAGGAGGAGGAGTTCACTGAAGTTTCGACCTAAAACATATAGGGATAAAGTCGAAACGTTAACGGGTGACGGGTTTATGGAGCGGAGCGAGCGAGAACAATGCAGCCAGTTGCTGATAATCCATTTTCGGCTTAATTGCTTAGATGTTTAAGTCTAAAATTGTGAAATAATATTTCTGGTGTCTCGTTTACGCGTAGGTACAATTTTTCTTATACCATGACAGAGGGGTACGCACGCTGATTTCTTCTCCAGTAGCTAAATCCTCTAAGAGAATGAAGAATGTTCACTAATTTTGATTTTTAGCACTCCACATTCTCTGTCAAAAATAAAAAATACTAGTGAAAAAATTACTTCGATACGTCAATTAGTTTCCGATTTAGAAGTAAAACAAGTTGTAAACGCCTTGTGACGGTGTGACGTCACACCACAACACGCGCAAGCTATTACACCTACTACAGCGCTGCCGACTTGATACTAAGCGCGGGGGCGCGGCCGCGCGGCTGCGCGGCCCGCGCGACGCGTTGTGACGTGACGTCACAAGCGGTCACGTGACTATAGCGGGACTCGATCTTTTTCGAAACTTTGAATGCGTATAAAATCAAAACTACTTGGTATTTTTGACTACGAAAAAAACTAGTGTATTTGTATACATACAGGCTTTACTGAGACACAATTTCAAGGGATTTGGCATACCTAGCAACATTCTTCGCTCAAGTGATAACGGCATGTGGCATGGCAATAACAATCGGTTTCTATCCGATTCGAAAAAAAAAACAAAAAAAAAAAAAAAAAAAACTATCCGATTCGATATTTGTATGTCGGATCCATAAAAAGGCACCGCATCAGTTATGTTTCTACTTCAATGTGGTAATGATTTGTACCACTGACCCAACAATGCTTCAGTGTGGCGTGGCGTGGGTTTAGCGGGCGAGGAGATAAAGGCGACGTCACGAACAATCAGTTTATTGCACAGAAGGTTACGTATGATTACAATTATAGAGAACTTTAAGCGAAGGACATGGCGTTCCGCAGCGTAACGCACGCTGCCACTATTCTATCAAGAATCACCAGGCTTGAACCGTTCTAATCTGTTTTCCACAACTTCTTCCAAACAAGCTCTATTTACAACTCTCAACTCACTGACATCTGTCTGACATGTCACCTCGCACTTTCCCGCCCATCGGCCGATCATGCGATGTCAGTGTCACATAAAACCTCCTCAGAATCAATCAACAGCGTTTGTCACAAGCGTTACCCCAGGAATGTTGCCACTTCCATTCCTAGTCCTTCGAAATTATACTAAGTGGCACTATTTAAAATTAAACTTAAAGTTATTGTCCCGTTACGGCCATCTTGACATTCGCACGTCCTCGGGCGATTATCATCAGTATCTGTAACAAAAGAGCAATGTGAATGTTTGTTTATCCACCAACCCGCACTGGGCTAGCGTGGCGAGGCGTATGTTCAACATTTGACTATTCAAAAATGTCGGTATAGAATATTCGTTTACCGCTCGTCCATTCCTGACATAATGTTACTTTTAGACGTGTTCGAAATGATAACTAACTATGAAGGTAAATAAGAGATGACTAGACAAGGTTTCTTTACATTAGCATAAGGTCTGAAAAAAAGCGCTCATTAAGAATTTTATTCGCCAAAACCACCAAATCCCATACCCGAGACCGGACAACAGCGTCCCTCCAAACCGCACTCAACTCACCACCCAGTAAATGCGCGAATCGGACAACTGCGTCCCTTCGACTCGAGTCTCACTAAACCACCACACATCAAACCTGAGCCCGGACAACAGTGTCTCTCATAATCACAATCACCACCCACACCTAGTGACTGCGCGAATCTGACACCTGCGTCCCTTCCACTCAAGCCTATCTGGTATGAGACCGGATAACAGCGTCCCTTCGATCTTCGCAAGAACCGGACAACTGCATCCCTTCGACTCAGCCCAGATGCAACTTTCGTACAACCCACCTACGCTTATCAGATACCAGATCGAGGCATGAGACCGGATAACAGCGTCCCTTCGATCTCCGCAGAGAACCGGACAACTGCATCCCTTCGACTCAGCCTAGATGCAGTTTTCGAACTACCCACCAACAAAAATTAAATGAGTTCAGCTTTTCTTACCCTCGCTTTTATTATTACAGAGAATTTAAGAATCACTTAAAATATTTCCTTGACCTACCTCCGAAAGTAAAATGTTATGATACCGCGCGGTACTAGAAAACACAACACACAACACAACTAAGTCAAATTTAGTCAAAAACATGCAGAACTACTATCTAACTAAAATTGGACGAGCTCACCCGGGGTTTTGCCAGACTGCTTCTCGAGTTCTCGAGCAGGGGACCCTTCCCAGCTCCCTCGGACCCTGGACCCGCTTCTCCGAATAGGCTGGAGCGATATGTTCTGGTTAACAGTACACGAAGCAAGTTCTGTTCTCCTTCTTCTTTCGGTGTAGATTGTCTTGAAGCATAGTGGTCTTCTATGTCAATATTCGTCATTTGTTTGTAATTTTCTTCATAATATTGCTCCAATTCATAGGCGACAACGATTGATGCAGTCGACATTTTTTTCTAGTAAACCTGCATCTCCTCAGGATCTAGCCCTTCGATCCCACCTTCTGATGTCGGATCCATAAAAAGGCACCGCATCAGTTATGTTTCTACTTCAATGTGGTAATGATTTGTACCACTGACCCAACAATGCTTCAGTGTGGCGTGGCGTGGGTTTAGCGGGCGAGGAGATAAAGGCGACGTCACGAACAATCAGTTTATTGCACAGAAAGTTACGTATGATTACAATTATAGAGAACTTTAAGCGAAGGACATGGCGTTCCGCAGCGTAACGCACGCTGCCACTATTCTATCAAGAATCACCAGGCTTGAACCGTTCTAATCTGTTTTCCACAACTTCTTCCAAACAAGCTCTATTTACAACTCTCAACTCACTGACATCTGTCTGACATGTCACCTCGCACTTTCCCGCCCATCGGCCGATCATGCGATGTCAGTGTCACATAAAACCTCCTCAGAATCAATCAACAGCGTTTGTCACAAGCGTTACCCCAGGAATGTTGCCACTTCCATTCCTAGTCCTTCGAAATTATACTAAGTGGCACTATTTAAAATTAAACTTAAAGTTATTGTCCCGTTATGTATATGATGACCACAGAACAATATATGATGACCCACTACCCACCACTAAAATGAAAAAAAAAAAAAATGTTGGCTGGTGACAATGACAATTGACACTATTGACAGTTAAAAATTACCTACTTTTGTAAGTTTATAGGTTATGTCTGTTTTCGACTTCGTTTCAGTTTTAAATAATTTTTAGAGAACATCCCGTTGATCTCACATTGATAAATTGTCGATGTTATTTCATACTATTCGAAGAAATATGTCGCAATCAAATTTATCTAAACTATTGATAATGGCTGAAGCAGCCGAAAATAGAATAGTAGACCTAAAAAGACAGGCAAGTATTTACCTAGTTTACGAATTACCCTATTGCGTGGAGGATATTAGATCTGAATAATTGCACATTGTGATTACAACACCTATAATAAGCTAATTGTTATCCAGGTAGAACATTTGAAGAAAGTCAAAGTAGCAGCAAAAATTGAACAGCTTACCGAAGAAAACAGAGTGCTCGCTGATAAAGTCGAAGCTGCGAAATTGCAATTGATAAAACTTGAGACTCAAAATGGCAAGAAACAGTATCCAATTCCTGGTAAGACTGTAGTTGGTATCCAGGAAGAACAAATACCAAATAAAATAGACACACCAGCACCACCAGTGAAGAAAGAGAAAAAAGAAAAAGATGTGTCCAAGAAAACTAAAGAAGCTCCTAAGAAAGCGGTTGAAGCAGTGAATGAGATTGTAGATATTAGAAAGCTTGACTTGCGAATTGGAAAAATTGTTGAAATTGACAAACATCCTGATGCAGATGCACTGTATGTTGAAAAAATAGACTGTGGTGAAGAAAAGCCTCGCACAGTTGTTTCAGGTCTTGTAAATCATGTTCCTATTGAGGAAATGAGAAACAGAATTGTTATGGTTTTGTGCAATTTAAAACCTGCAAAGGTAATAGTTTAGGTTGTAAGAAAATCTAAAACTTTTATGAGAATAGACATTTTTTTTTATTCAAACTTTAATTTGAGGTCTTTGAACCTTTCTGATTAGAAACAAAATCTTTTTTTACAGATGCGAGGAGTAACTTCAGAAGCGATGGTGATGTGCGCGTCATCACCTGACAAGGTGGAAGTGTTGATACCTCCTAACAGTGCAGTGCCCGGTGATCTAGTCTCATGTGAGGGCTACCCCAGGGAGCCGGAGCCTCAACTCAATCCTAAGAAGAAAATATTTGAGACTTGTGCCCCGGACCTGAAGACAAATGATGAAAGAGTAGCATGCTACAAAACTAGCCCTCTAATTATTCCAGGAAAGGGGCCTGTTGTAGCCCCTACTCTGAAAGGAGTTAGCGTCAAGTAACAGATGTTACCTTTAAGCTTCATTTGTTTTACTTAAGCAATAAATTATTTCAACAAATAACAAAATGTTTGTTTTGAAAAATATTATTTATTATGCAAATAAAACAACAATATAAGCAATGTCAACAATGTTTATAATATAATCTATATGTGTTCTCTATACAACAGACCATTTATTTGTCCGATTCAAACACTATTAAGAAATTGTATTTCCATTATGAACATAGAAAAATAGATATAACATTATTTCTGAGACCACCAAAACATGACTATTTTTTTATTTATACAACAGGAAGCACCTTATAATGTACTTGATTATTCACTTGTGGTCCTGGTTATACAAAAAATTAATATAACATCCAAAGTTTAGTAGAAAAACTATAACATCCATTAGAAGTGCAAGGTTGTTAATTATTCTTTAGAATTATTCAACAACAGTGGAATCTACTGATTATCTTGCAAACCATTTTTGCTAAGACATTCGAAAAATTAACCAAAAATACAATTCATCAAATTTATGCATCAAATTACTAGATGATAATTCAGATGAATGTGAAACTACTTGCTTTCTACACATTTTCCATTTAATTAAGGTAAATGTAATAACTACCTAACTGTATTTACATGTGCACATTTATTTAGGATGATTTTTTAAACTACAACACATTTCTTGATTTTCATAGTATAAAATTATGGTATTTGATTTATTGAAATATAAGCAGAGATTATGATATTGTACGTGCGAATGTATAATGAACATCAACAATCTAGGTTTTGTAGAAGTTTTTTATATCACAAGCCATCATTGGACAAACCAGCGATAAACGTCACATGCGTCTATTTCTGGTTTGTCTAATGGTGGTCCGTCAGACAGATAACGCTCTGCAAAGCCGTAATCAGCCGATGATTTCGATGTCCATTCTTGATTTTCTATTACTATATTGGCTGGTACCAAATATAGGTATCTACTAGACAGAAAATATTACATTGTTTTGTATAAGTACTCTTCCACATGAAAAATATGATACCAATTATCTTTAGTTACCTAATAAAACATCCGATATTGATCGGATCAGAAATTTGATTTGCACATGCATAACTAAATGATGAGTACATCATTTAGTTAGGTGGACCACAGGCAAGAAAAAGAGCCCATGGTCCGTCCAGGTGAACTAAGCAAGTGGACCACGACCAAGGAAGAAGTGGAAAAATCATCTTAAAATAACTGGTATAGTATAATCTGTAGTATCTATTATAATCTACTTTGTGCTTGCGTTTAGAAAGTGATGACAAATTTTATCCTTTTCAAAGAGTACTTTACTTTTAATTTATGTGTCTGAAAATATGAGTATTTACATATATCATGTCTTTATTTCGACTGGAACTATGTTCTTTAGCAAGATATGTTGAGGGCGAAATAGTTATATTATAATAAAAAATCTTATTATACTCTTAGCCCATGCGAGTTCTTACAATATTATATAACGCGTTTAGTAATTGTAATATTATAACTATTCAATATTTAGTTAGATCAATTCCTTCATTTGATAGAACTATTTATATGTTTAGCAATAAATTTGTGAAGACGGTAAGAGTACAGACATTAATATTATGTGCCCACTACAGTTGTTTTCAATATTACTATCTAATAAGCATTTTTGATTATAATCTAATAACATTTCGTGTGACATCAAAACTGGCATTAGGGTTTATGTATTGATTTACCTTTTGCCTTTTCAAATTATGCTTGTAAAGTACTTATTTACACATTATGTATTAATTTTAATACTGAATCTATACAAGTCGACACATTAATTTGTAAAATGGAGGTTCCTTAAAAATTATCCAATCGTATATTATGTAGTTTCTTGGCTTTCATCTTGATAATGATGACACAATATTATTAGTTCACAAAATTTCATTAAAAGTAAATATAAATAAACGGATAGTCATAGTAATAATAATTGTAAAAATAAAGCTATAAACCGTTTACTAAATACACTACAATATCAAACACTTTGCACACCAAAATATCTAATAACTTTAAAAATATTTATGAATGAAAATAAATTACTGTTGATGTTACCATAGGACAAGATACTGTCACATATGTACAGGGTTATCTGCTTGCCCTGTACTAAACGGGTGATTGAGGCCATCATTATAAACAACTTTTACTATGAGCTCAAACCAAAATTCGATAAAAAAATCAACTGTTCCATACAAAATTGCAACTCTGAATCCACAAAATGTATGGAACAGCTGATTTTTTTTCATCGGATTCTGGATAGGCCCCGTAGAAAAAGTTGTTCATAACGATGGTCTAATCACCTCCTTTCGGCTTAGTACACCAGTTCTGGATTACCCTGTATTCACAGACTTTTTAAGGCCTGAGATAGGCTTGTGAAGTAATCTGTAATATACCAGGCACATTTAATTGAGAATTGAGGAATCATTAGGCTGCAGTTTTTATTTGAATTTAACAATAGGTTTAGATTTTGTGCATGTTTACACATAAATGAGAGGTGATAAAGTGTACTCTACAAACTGTCTGCCTGCCTGTATATTAACTATTATGTAGCCTTCAAGATCTTGACAATATGACAATGATTCTAAAATTATTTAGTAGTTATTAAGTAGCACTAAACACTAAAATTCATAACAATATGGTTGAATGCAAAATAAGAATAATATAAAAAGCTCTTGACTTAATATAACTACAAAATATCAAATGCTGGAATACTTACCATCATAATAATATGTATTTCATAAGTACATAATAAAATATACTCGTATTATAAATCAATTTCAAAAATATACCTCTCAGTTAACCGTGAAAGATAATGTTGTTGTATAATTAACTTAATATTAATTGATCAGTTGTTCATGCTTTGGTGAGCAAGTTAGGCCTAACGTGATATGAGAAGGATTGACGTCCACCACATTTTACATTTCATAAGTTGAGACTAGACAAGTCACTATGTGCCAATTTACAACACACTCTTTGGGATTAGATAAAGGGTGCCACTAACCATGCTTCCAAATGGACGACGTCCGAATGGGTGTGGTCGTTGTTGCCAATTCAAGATAAATATAGGTATACGCCGAATCATAAAACTTGGCGGCTGTGGTGTTAGCTACAAGCTGCGGATGGCCCGACCCTGACTGAAGCTCACTTAGCAGCTGCGCGAGGATTGGGTTATCCGCGGCTTGTAGCTAACGTCACAGCCGCCAAGTTTTATGATTCGACCTAACAATAAATACAGCATATTTATAGATAAATCCACAGATGTTTTAGTTTTAATTTAAACAGATAAGTAACTACACTATTTTTGTTCCTAAAGCGTTTATTTGTTCGCTAAAACAAAGAAAAGTCGTAATTTCTAGCGATCAAGTCGCTAAATCGGCAACTTTGAGTGGACGTCGTCCAATTGGAAGCATGGTCAATGAAGTCCCTAACATTGGATTCGATTCTGTATTACCATATTCTAAAGTAGTTTTTTCTGAAAGTGAGCGATAACACCACTGGACGCTGGATGCTTTCGTTCATTTAGTAAGAAGGCTTAAAGGAAGTAAGTTCGTATAGGCGGAGAGTCTAGCCCTGGTATCAAAGTTTTTAAAATACTGTTTGAGTAAGCGGATGAAAATGTTGAATAAAGAAAAGAGATAAATATATGTTGCAGCTGTCTACTTTAAGAAATTAAAACAGAATCGAGTCCGTACCATTGGTGTATTTTACTTCTAAGGATTTCAATACTTATAAAAATGTGGCGAAGAAAATAAATACTGAGTACCTACATCCCTTGACATTACACTTATTTCTAGAAAATTATTACACTACGTTTTGACAAATATCTAAATAAATTACTCCTTATATTTAACCGTAATGTTTGACTTCACAATGATTATGCAAACAGCGACAGTTCAAATGCAATGTAATGTCTTAGTTCAACTAATACTTACGATAACTATTCTTTTAGCATTTGAAGAACTTACACATTAATATAATAATCCTTATCCACATAATAATCCTTAAGCTTAATGGATACTTCTTATAAAAATATAATCAACATCTGATTTAGTACACAAGATGTACTTTGTGACTGCAAAAAGAAAAATACTGTTTAAAAATAATTTGACTCCAAAACATCAAGTGATTAAAATTAAAAGTACAATTAAAATTGCACGTTTTTAAATAAGACGAGTTAAAACATTTTCGATTTATAGTCTAATGGCACAGAAAGAGTTTGAGAATTGAACAAGGTGGGCAAGAAACTCTTTTATTTTAAAAAATATAGGTTTGCTTAAAATTTACACAATTTAGGAAGGAAGACAACTTTCACGTATGCACTCTTATTATCTTATTAAAATAGAATTCTTTCATATTTCAACGCTAATAAAATTGGGCGCTTTGTCCGAAAAAATATTTCGCATGATGCCTATAGAATAGTTTAAACTATCATCAACCAACGTTTTCTTATCTAGTTTCGCTATTAGACTTTTAAGCGACCGTTTATCTTCGCGTAAAAATAATTATGTAAATGCAAGATACAAAAGGGTAGTTGACTGGTATTAAATTAGTTAAAAGTATTAGAATTAATGAATTATGCAATTAAATATGATTCATAAACTGAAAAAATAATTGAAATTGGCTTATCAAGTTCAGAGATATAAGCTTGTAAAGATTTTGGTAGGGATAAAGAGGGGATGACTTGTCCCTTTCCCACTAAGCATAATATTGTATGACGAATGGAGACGTACATTCGTCACTTGCGGGCAGTGACGTCAAAGTCTGCTATAGTGCGCTCTCTGTCTAGCAAGAAAATAAATATGCTTGTACTTATTTATTTTTCAGTTGATTTTATTTTTGTTTTCGATAATCGGCTCTGTTTATATTATGGTACAAGAGGACATCAAAAAATATTGTCAACTAGCCTATTCTGATAAGTACTACACGATAAACGAATCGAAATATACTGTCAAGAAAAACACGTAGGTTGGAATGTAACATACATGACGCAATTACGAATACGAAAATAAAAACATTTAAAAAGCGTACTAACGTATCAAAGTTTTTAAGAGCATAACAAGCTCTGTTTTCTTATTTTTTTACAAATACCTTTGTGTGATTATACTACGTCTTTAACACATAGCACGGAGCGTTCAAAACGATGTAAACAACGAACGAGTTGCGTCAATTTTTAAACGCAATGAAGCGATACTTCTGTTCAAAACGTTTCCTCAGTCCGAACGCTCCGCCAATTTAATCAAAATGTATTATTTTGTCTTTAATTTTGTAAAATAACACGTATTATATTATGTTAACATTTGGCCGCTGCTGACGATTCAACACTTTTCTTTAACATGCGAATTGCGAGTACATACATAACAATTTCGTCCGATTCGTCATTTTCTAGATGTTATAAGTCTTCCCGTTGCTTTTTGGGGCGATTATAAGCTATCGTTATACACAGAGTAGGGTAGAGATTCGCATAATTTTTAGTAAACAGCAAAAAGACAATGCGCCACGTTCCGTTCAAGACGCATGCTTTTACTCTACAATAAAATGTGGGCGTATTTTATCTCACGCACTATAGGATATAGAATAAACCAGAAGAGCTTTCTCCATTTGAATGAGTGCCGTGCGCCGAAATAGATTTGAAAAACAGAGGGAAGAATCGAGCGCGGTATAAACAACTCTATTTTAGAGTACATTTTGAGGTTTCGCTTTTTGAGCACGTAAGTCCCGGGTTTATAAACATATTATAACAATACTATAGTCAAACCGCTAAACTCAGACTTCGCCTGCGCGGTACAGGGGCGCCGGGGGAGACGACACAGGGGACTGAGACAGGCGCGGGCAGCGGGTCCCCGGCGCCCGCACCTGTCTCAGTCCTCTTTGTCGTCTACCCCCGCGCTCCCGTACCCGCGCAGGCGAAGTCTGAGTTTAGCGGTTTGACTATAAATATATATGGTTTAATATGGTTACTTTGTGTCACAATTTGATGCCATCTTTTTTTCCTATAATAATCACATAGACATGTATATTTTGTCGCGTCGTCATTTTTTTTTGCTACAATTGTGTAAAATTCTTTATTCGGCAAAATATGGATTTTCTACATAAACTTGCAAAAATCACTTTAGCTAGAGGTTTATGCGGTATCTCTCCTTACTCTGCGGGTTCGCTCACTCTAATTTCACACTAATCAAAATCTTAACAAACGTTTAAAGCTTTCGCACAATAACCAACGCTTACATAAACATTCAATTTGACTTAATTTGATACGTTGATTTGTTTGGTAGAATACTTACGTCCGTGGGTGGGGGTGGGGAGTGTTCGTATACGAGGGTTAAAGCTGTGTGGGGGGGAACCGACGGGTCGGCTTGTTACGGCGCTGGGCGAGCGACGACTGCGTCACCGGACCTAGTACTTGTGGCGTCAGTGGTGATGCCGTCAGAGCCTGCGGTCACAAAGGGAATATCGTACAGTATGCCAACTTAGCCAGATGTGACCAAGGCTTGAAAGCAGTTTAAAATATACCAGAATTAAAACGGTAAAAACCGGTTTCTATGATTTGTTTCGTTCGGAGCGTAACCGTAAAAACAGTGTTTTCAAAACTTTTATTAACAGGTTTATTTTACCGAAACCGAAAAATAAAGTTATCATGTACTTATTTTTAGTTATCACTCTTCATGGGTAGGCCTAAGTCCTGCAGCGGACTATTAAAAGGCTGATACAGTACAGTACTTTTAGGCCCTGACCGTTTCGGTAATTAACCGGGTTTTCAAGCCTTGGATGTGACAGGTGGTATAGGTGCAGCTTTCAGGTTTGGAATGGTTATTTTAGGGCTGAAATAAATTTTTCGATAAGAAGCCACTCAAATATTGCGTGAGAGTCAGAAGGGGTATTTGATTAACTTATTTATGATGACATTGGTGTCGGGGGGTCGTCTAGATTAATAATAACTTTTCAACAGTTTTATTTACTTACTTAGCCCGATTATTTGCAATATTTAAGATATTACGATACTTTATATTAAGAAACCTGCTTATCTATGCTCAACAGCAAATATCATATTCAGGGATCTCCTAAAACAATTGTTATTGCTCACTATACTACTCTTACTAGTACAGGTATAAGCTGTATCAAACTTATACTTGACACTGGCAAATGCATAAACCATGCAACGCCAAATTTAAAAGAAGAAGAAGAAGGTATAAGTTGAAGTTCTACGGTGCGATAATGTCTATATGAAATAGTGTGTCAAAGAATAGAAAGGGGGTAATACGTACTTTACTGACCTGGAAGGTGAGGTCGACGGCGCGGCGCAGGTCGGCGGGCGGCGGCGGCGCCTCGGCCGCCGACAGCTGCGGCGGCGCCGCGGCCGCGGCCGGCGCCAGCAGCCACGGCTGGAAACATTCAACACCTTTACATATAGGCGTTCTTGTCGCACGACTGTAGCGCTGCACAGCGAATCCCTTCACATCACAGCGGCTGCAGCCGCAATGCGATAATTTGCAACTTGCTACACAAAATTAAATTACATGTGCTCGTAACACTGATTTAACGCCGACTGATCGCACGTGACTAAGCGGCTTATCTAACACCGCTAGCTCAAAGCACTGCAGTCGCGCTTTTACCGTGCTACAGCTGCGCTACTTACAACACGAGAAAGCTTTTGGCCCATATTCTGCAGTTGTGGAGACGTACGTACCTCTTGTATGAGGTCAGAGGCGCGCGGCCGTCGCGCCGGCTCTAGCTGCAGCATGCGACGCACGCAGTCCCGCGCCGCGCTCGACACGCCGCGCCACACGCCGCTCGACAGCTCCACCTGACGAGATACAAATGTTATCTCAAATATCTCAGCCGAATACTACACGTTCGATATTTGACAAGTGATACTTTGGTATACTATACATACGATACGGGTCAGTACAACAGTAAATTTTATTGAATACACTCGTACGTTTTGTAACACAGTAGAGCATCGATTAACCGGACTAATTCGTGTCGTTCAGCATTAGGATAATCGAAAATCCGGATAATCGAATGAACGAAAAATGCGGATTATATCGTTATCTCAGCTAACTTACGATCAGTTTCTCCCTTTTTTTAATGAATCAATAATATTTATTTTATCTTTAACCGACAACACTACTCGCTTACGCTTCGAAATTTTGAAGTTCTGAAATCGCTCGACAATATAAATAAAGCTTGCGTTGCTATTATATTAGCGGTAGCATTGAAAAGACGTACCTATAAAGCGAATAAATAAAAAGGACGAAATATTGGTTTCAAGATAGAGAAAAATATACACATCTGATTTGATTAAATCAGATTCGGGAATACCGAGAAATGAATGACTATGAAAAATATTTTAGCAAGCCCGATGCTCGCTTTGAACTGCTGGAGTTGATCACACCATACTTGATTAAAAAAAAGATTAGAGATTAAAGACTAGACGCTCGATATTTATCGACAATACTTGATAAAGATCGTGGATTTTTGGATTCCTATATAGAAATCCAGCGATGCGTATCACAACACGTGCTACGATATTACACACTCGATAAATATCGTGATCCTGGATTACGATCCAAATATCACGATAAATATCGAGCGTGTAGCATACGCCAAAGAGCGCGCCCTCAGTACCCGAGTGCGAGTCTATGCAACATCCTTATGAGGGGCCATTCCCCGTGGGAAGAGCGTAGCCTGCGTAGCTAAGTACATAGGTACTGGGAGAAAGCCATTTAAAAGACATAATGCAAAAATATATCGAGCTTAGGCCATTACCTTGTACAGTATTCAATTATTTGCTTTATTTGTTTTGGAAAATGATTTTCCTATTATTTTTTGTCATAACATTCTTCATTAAAAGGAATTTCATATATTCGGATCTTATAAATCTTTTGACATTGCTTGTAAAATATGGCGGCCTGATGGCGGCCTTGAACAAAAATCAAATTAGAAAATATGGAATTCCATTCGAATTAAGCAATCAATGCTTCGAGCAAATATGTATAGAGTAACAATCGTGCAAAAAAAGTGTCCGAGCCAAAACTCTGCTCGTGCGATGCCAAAGTGGTCGGTTACAAGCACAAATTTGGTGACATAACGGCGAGATTCGAGAAAACGAGTAATTGTGAATTTATTTAAAGAAAATATCTGAGTCGGTATGTATGACGGCGCTCGGACATTTTTTTACTACTTTCACTAAGGGACTATGGCTTTGTAAATATATGCTCGAAAATTCAATGCGGTGCTTTTACTCTTCGCATTTATTTACCATATTTGAATGGATTTTTTGAGCTACTGTACAGTCTGGTCCCGTTTTGCAAGATCTTTAGAGGATTGTTTCGACACCAAGAAGATCGCAAAGATGATCACAATATAGAAAGTGAACGCAGAGCGCTAGTAGTGAGGTATAATATGATAACCCGCAGATTTACTCAATGCACAGATGTTGTTAAAACGGCCAGCTCTCCAAACAGTAGACTTCGCAACTGTTTAACTCAATCTTCTTCATAAGCCCATAATCTCCACTCGCTCTTGATTAATTTATACTCGCAAATCTTGTTATTATAAAAATGATCAAATATTATCGAAATCAGCTGATAAGTAGCGCTGCTGTAATTTTTCCCCGTTTTTAGGGAAATACTCCCCAATCAAAAGTCGCCGACGAAATTAAAAACCAAAACTGCCGGGCGCACCACGCAATAGTTCTTTAATATTTCTTACGAACGAGACAGAACTACGGCGAAGTATATATCTGTCACTTTTTCAAACGTCGAAAAGAGTTCTTTTCGTGGTCGCATGCTTGGCCATACATGTGTACAAGCCGAAAGGAGCGGATTCAGAATATCATTAAAAAACTTTTTCTACGAGACCAGGCATATTTTTCTCGAATTCCAGGATGACCCCATGAATTGAGAACGAACTGAGACTGAAAATTTCGTACCAAAAGACAAAAACAACAGCAAGTTAAAAACTATAATAAAAAATTACCTTTCCAGATTCGATTCTTGCCAATATGGCCTCGGAAGTGTCGTCACCGGTGGAAGCGAACGGCGTTCGCCCTGACAGCATGATGTACGCCAACACACCTGTAAAATACACGTAAACAAAAACGTACAGTACAAGTCAACGTAAATAAACTGTTTCCTGTTGTTTTTGCGCTGATTAGTACACAGCCAAAAATATAAACGTAGAATAATTGGAAAATACATTCCCAAGCCGTGCCAAAATATGTACGTACAAAAGTAGTGGCGTCCTTATTAAAAAAGGTTTGCCTTCGAATCGTGAGGTCTTTATTGAATTCAAATTACAGTCCTGTAGTCTAATGGTCGATGGCGACTGTTCTTGAGTGGATTCCACTTAAGGGCAAACTAGCGTAGGACGTCCGGCAACATATTTGAGATTGTCAGAAGAAATTGCCAACCGACCCGAAAACCGTAGAACACAGAAATAGTCGCAGTGTTGGCAATGCTGCGTGGCGAGCGAAATAAAACTTCAACTATTTTGACGAGCCGTGAACGAAGGTTGTTCGTTTTAATTAACGTTCCACTTGACGCTATCCTCTTTTGCAGTTTACGGTTTTTTTTTAAAATAGCCGTGTCAAGGACTAAAACGTTGCGCGAAATTGATACTTTTAACTAAAGAAAGAATGATTGTATCTTTTTCACGCAACACCTTAGTACTGAACACGGCTACTTTAAAAAGCAACGGTAAACTGTAAAAGAGAAAAGCGTCAAATGAAACGTTAAGACCTCAAAACCACGGTTTTAAGGTCGAAGTATTTTGTACGTAGATCAGGGTCTTAACACCAAACTGTATCCTCCGATTTTATTATTCGTTTTTTTATCTACCTCCCACTGACGAGAAACTGAGAAGAAAGATGACTATCCACTCGCCTGCAAGCCTGCAGACTTTGGATATGGCTTTCTAGTGTAGGCTATGAAAGGCTGATGTAGTACAGTACATACCCAAGCTCCAAATATCACAAGCGGCGTCATATCCCGCCCGTTTCAACACCTCAGGCGCCACAAAGTTGGCGGTATAGCACGGAGTCATCAGAAGTCCGTTTTCGGCGCGAAGCTGTTTGGCCAAACCGAAGTCTACGAGGCGAATGTCTTCGGGCCGCTTTTCGGCCGTCGCGAATAGGATGTTCGATGGCTTTATGTCTCTGAAAATAACGTACATATTTAGTACATTTTCTACAAGCCCGATTACAGAGGCGCCAGCGTAATAATTACGATGGCGCCTCTGTAATCGGGCTTTACTACTAACTGCCTAAGGCCAATCTCAAACGAACGTCTCGCCACAGACACAAAATCTCACCCTATACGAACATGCTATTGTCGACTATGATGTGCAGTGTTTTCATAAAATTTGAAAAGAATGAAAAATTAAATATGTAAAACTTTAGCTGTGGGAATAAGCTCATTTGCAATAAGAGTTCGTTAAGAAAATTGTTTGTGATCCTATGTAGGCCTATGTTTTGGAAGGCATTGAATCACGTCCACACGTATACACGTCTTATCTGGTCTCCGCCGGGGCAATTTCGCCTCGGCCAGAATACGCCCGCCTTCCAGGTACACCCCGAGGAAGGATATTATAATGCAGGTATTGACTTGTGTCTGTATCTATTTTAACGTACCTGTGTACGACCGTGTGTCGATGTAGATAATTAACAGCGTGTAGCACATTTCGCAGCAGCGGCGCCGCTTCGTGTTCGGGAAGGTATCGGCGCTGGGTTATATGTTCCAGCAGCTCTCCGCCGCGGCACAGCTCCGTCACGGCCAGTATCCGGCCCCCTTCCGAGTACACGCCGCGGAGGGATATTATGTGCGGGTGCTGACTGTACCTGTACCCAAACTCATTTTGAGACAACGCTGGACTAGTCAAAAAATGAACTAGCTCGAACAATTTATGTAAAAAACTGAAGATTTATAGCAATAGGCATGATGAATAAAAAATATAATTAGTCCGTCAGATAGACTATCAAAAATTTTGGACACGATTTTTTTATTTGGTCAATTAAACAAAAATTGATGAAGATATAGCCCGTCAAAGTTCCGCGCGACGTCACAAGTGCCATACAAATGTCTATACTTTTATAAGAGAGGTGACGCCACGACCCCCTCTCCCAAACTTTGACAAGGTTTATCTCTGTCATTTTGTTGTTCGATGGACAAAAGATATGGGTCCAATATTTTTTTGATAGTCTAACTCCCGGACTAATTATATTATTGATTTTTTTACCCAGTCATCATGCCTATTCCATATAATCTACAAAATACAGGATTACTGGTAATCAATTAGCATCCTTTTAGAAGCTTATTCTGTACATCAAAACTAACAACTTTTGTACTGCGACTTTTGTCAAATTAAAAAAAAAAAGCGGGTGAACGATATTTCGTTCACCCTCGACAAAATGTATGGAACAGCTGATTTTTTTTCGAGTTCTGACAAAAGTCGCAGAACAAAAGTAGTTAGTTTCGATGTACAGAATAAGCCCCTAAAAGGGTGCTAATTGATTAGAAATAACCCTGTATACATTCCAACTCAATGATTCACGCTTCAATCTCATTATTTCATTATCAGGCGGACTATCACCGCATTATCTTTGGGTGATTATTTTTATCGAGTTATCTTTACCTCAATAAAATTTCAATTTCCTCGCGAGGGTCATACTGTAACTTGTCCATGATTTTGACTGCGTATTGTACTCTGGAAGCTTTGTGCTCACAGAGACGCACGACGGAAAATGAACCGGTACCCAGTTCACCCATTAATCTGGAAACAAAAGATACGTTTATTACAAGCTTTTATTTACCTGTCCCGTTGTCTGTCGTTCCGTTATCAAATCTTACAAGTTAAATTTGATCCACTTTCCGGTTACTGATTGAGCTGAAATTTTGCATACATGTGTAAATCGCGTGACAATGCAATATAATAATGATATGGTGTTGATCTGATGATGGAGCTGGAAGGTGGCCAAAGGAACTTAGCAATGAAACGACACAACAGGTAGATGCTTGAAATACATACAGAATATTTAGTTGTATATTCAGTTCAATAATAAATAATTAAATTAAAATATAATAAACATTTAAGGAGGGCTCCCATACAGTACGGAACCCTTCGTGAACGAGTCCTACTTGTACTTGGCCGATTATATTTGATACGTTTCATCTGCCATCTTTCAGGAACCACTACTACCGTAACAGTGATTGTACACGAAAAGAGGTCATAACATTTTTAGGACATAACAAGGATAACATGTCATTTCTATGATCATCGATCTAGTATAAGGACAGGTCATCTAATCCAAATCATGCAAAATTTGTAACAACAGAGATAAGATAAAACTGTTAAACTTTTCACTGATATCAGTTATCGTATGTACATGACAAGGTATTGTTTTAAAACATTATAGCATTTTATGACATTAAATAATAGATACTCGTAGGTGCGTACTGCGTAGATTACATAATGTAGAGTATAGTCATTGAGTGATATGATGATTTACTGTCATTTGGAGAGATTTTATCGATATGTGGATAAATTGATTAATGTTAACCGTCGTTTATTATGGTACCATTTGGAAATTTTCGGGATTTGAAAACATTATTTTATACAACGGGACTAATCGCGTACTGTAAATACGAGATAAATAAATACTTAATTATCCCGCCGTTTCGATTGAGTCGCGGGCACACTCAGTTGTTTTTAGTGTGCGATTAATCTCGTAATGTAAGAAAAATATTAAAATTAGTTCATTATAATGTCCACTGTCCATTGAAATGTCTTGAATATACGAATGTATCCATAAATTACGTAACGTAATGGAAAGATCGGTTTTTTAGAAATATAAACTGTACGGTAAGATTTGTACACCACGGTAGTTTTTTCTAACCAACGTTTTAGTAACAACGAAAACATTAATTGTAGCGCTTATAGCGTAGTTTGACTAGGTGTTTATCAGCGATCCCCGAATTTAAGCAACAATGTTCGGCACGGTCAGTCTTCGGATGGGTGACCGCGGGTATCGTTAACAATTGAGCTCTACCGTGGCTCGGATGACACGATAAATTGTTTTAATCGTTTAACCATGTCAGAGGCCTTCCGGCGGCTTACAAACGCTGATGGCTAGCCACCCAGCCTATACGAACCTTCTTTACTATAACATACCTGTATTCATCGAAGAAATTGTTCCTATTGACGAAACCGGACCAAAACTCTTCCGTGGAGGTCTTGGTGCTCGGCGCCACGTGATTCTGATCGGTCACTGTTTTATTGTCGTCTTCGTTGAGCAAACAGGGCGCGACGAAACTGAATCCTCTGAAAATTAAAAAAAAAATATTAGCTTTCGAACTATAAAACTACGTCGAATCATTTCTTCATGAGTTTTTCCAAGTCACTATAGAACAGCTGATTATTTTTGCGATTTAGGGTTGATTGACAATAAGAGCTGGTTATAATGAAGAGTAAAATGATGTCCAAGGGGAAAAAAATGGTTATCTGTAAATTCTGTTTACGGACGATAAGTTTACGTAATAACGTCATGAGAAAACATTGTTGAATCAACAACTGAAACAAGCCGGACGCTTAGGCCGATCGTGCCTCTCGTGTCTCTATTTTTAAAAGCTTTTATTTAGTTTCACCTGTCCCGTTGTCTGTCGGTCTGTAATCAAATCTTGCAAGTTAAATTTGATCCACGTCCCGGTTACCGATTGATCTGTAATTTTGCACACATGTGTAAATCGCGTGACAATGCAATATTATGATGGCATGGTGCTGATCTGACGATGGAGCTGGAAAGTGGCCAAAGGAACTTGGCAATGAAACGACACCACCTCATCGAGTTTGGGTTCATTTGAATGGTCTTGGCGAGTAGTTTGTCTTTCAATACTAACCAGGGTCTGATGATGGAGCTGGAAGGTCATAAGAACTGCTGTAATGAAACGACACAACCCTATCGAGTTTCGGCTCGTTTGATTCGTCTTGGCCAGTAATTGTTCAGTAAAGGCTTGTTTAAAAAAAAGGTTTTTTTTAAATATAATTCTTGTTGTCAAAATAAATAACTGTCTATGTCAATCCCTGTGTCGGAAGTACCATGGAATGCACACAATTAAAATCCAGGTCTAGAACAGATACTTATTTAAATTTATCTCCCAAACCTCTACCTAGCAATAATTAAGCCTGGGCCCCTACTGCAAAGGCAGAGAAGGTATTTTCTGAAATAATAAAATATGTTATTGTTATCATCTGGGACGAGGGAAGCCTTTGCCTGGAAGTGCTATTAAATTATC
This sequence comes from Hypomecis atomaria, assembly GCA_964007245.1. Lineage (NCBI taxonomy): Eukaryota > Metazoa > Arthropoda > Insecta > Lepidoptera > Geometridae > Hypomecis > Hypomecis atomaria. Next base: position 12,599,371 of record OZ023291.1, read on the forward strand.
CTTATACCACGGGACTTGTCGCCCAATAAAAAACCGCCAGATACAGAAGTCTGCATTTGCTTGATAGAGGAACTGGTCATTAGATCAAGCTCCACGACCCAAAAATCGTGACCCAAGAATAGTTCGTGAGGCTGTAGACAATAAATAATCGGCCAAGTGCGAGTCGGAGTCGCGCAAGAAGGGTTCCGTACCGTATGGAAGCCCTTGTTAATGTATTTTATTTCAATTATTTATTTTTTAAGGGAATATTTAACCAAATATTCTGTGAAGCACCTATCTGTCACCATAATTAATATCGGGAGAAAAACGGCTTAAAATTAGGTTTGTTGTATGAGAGCCCCCCTTAAATTTTTATTTTCTTCTTTTTTTGTATTTGTCATGGTCTCCCTGACTTTTGCCCTAAAGTGCATAGTTGCCGAGATATCGGCCAAAAAATTATTTTTAGATGGCGCTTGAAGCTCTACCTGGGTCTGTCAGCATTTTGTGATTTTATGCTGAGTAGGTGATCCTAAACCTTATACAAAAAATGGATTTGAAATTGTGTGCAAAGTTAAATTCTATTTTTACTGAGCTAAGATGGAACTTGGTCGAAACGTCGGGAAAAAGTTGTGTTGAATTATCTCATAGTTTATTGCGCGATAAGTCCATTAGTAGGTATAGAGATAAACTGCTCAAATCATGAAAGTTTAATAACAACACAATTGCTCTTAATACAGTGTAAAATTACTTACACTATTCAAACATCATCTTCCATACGATATGCGAACGAAACGAAGGCTGAACGTGACGTCACATTCTAGATGGTATCAAGACGCAATATAAGGTTGTTGTTTAGCATAATCACGCGGGAAGTTGATAATTACTACGAAGCCTGTTTGTCACTTGCAAATAACCCGAGCGTGAATTCCGATACGATGACATTTTCTACAGACTTCTAAAATTATACAAGGTTTTTGTATCATTCTATTATCATAGACTAAACTATAAATAGTAGATTGTATCATAAGGGAGCAAAATAATATGATCTATACGGTACGGAACCCTTGGTTACGTTCGTACGAAACCCGCGAATCCGACTCGCACTTGGTTGATTATTTAGGGTTACG
>OZ023291.1:12600676-12786857 GCA_964007245.1 Hypomecis atomaria
TATACAGACCTATATGTACTTATTTTGTTTCCTCTTCGACGGGATAAATTGATGGTCAGTAAAATTACCATGATTGTGGTGCAGATAGGTTATAAGTAGAAATCAAATAACAGAAATCTCTCGATATTTGCAGTTACCTGAACAACACGTGCGCATTGGCCGACGCGGTGCGAGCACGCCGGGGGAGCCCCGCGTCGTCGGCACGGGACACATCCCGGGTGGAACGGTGGTACTACCTGTAGGGATCAATTAGTTCGCAGTAGTTACCTGAATAACTCGTGCGCATTGGCCGACGCGACGTGGGCACGCCGGCGCGCTCCGCGTCGTCGGCACACGACACGTCCCGGGCGGAACGGTGGTACTACCTGTAGGGATCAATTAGTTCGCAGTAGTTACCTGAATAACTCGTGCGCATTGGCCGACGCGACGTGGGCACGCCGGCGCGCTCCGCGTCGTCGGCACACGACACGTCCCGGGCGGAACGCTGGTACTACCTGTAGGGATCAATTAGTTCGCAGTAGTTACCTGAACAACTCGTGCGCATTGGCCGAGGCGGGCACGCCGGGGGAGTCCCGCGGCGTTCGGCACGTGAACTCGGAGTCGAAGTAAAACGCGTCGTCCGCGCGCGACACCGCCGGCCGGAACGGCGGAACCACCTGTAGATGAGGGTTGTCATTAAAAAATAATTCACTGCCGTGTTTCGGATAACAAATTGGCGAGTTTTGAGGCAAAATTTGAAAAATTGGCGTATCCTATCATGCTGTTCTTCTGAATGCCGTCTTTATGATACGGCAGTTCTGGTAAGTTCTGTCCTTTTTTTTATTTTTTGCTGAGTAGCCCCAATTGCCGTATAACACGGCAATTGCCGTAGCAATGTCAACTCAGCGTAGGGGTTAATCAGATCTTAAAATAAATTTACGTGGGTCACAGGCATCGCACAATGTGTAGGATTTATAATCTACAGAAATATACTACGAGATCTAGATTGTTTTAAGTTTTTCTTATATTATACTAGCGACCCGCCCCGGCTTCGCACAGGTTTATTGTACATATAAACCATCCTCTTGAATCACTCTATCTATTAAAAACAACCGCATCGAAATCCGTAGCGTAGTTTTAAAGATATATCTAAGCATGTATAAGGACAGACAGACAGCGGGAAGCGACTTTGTTTTATACTATGTAGTCTTTTATTCTATTTTATGACACGAGTTTCCATCTATATTGGTAATATATTCCTTACTTGGAATATTATATAGAACGCACTTCAGATCTACGTATTTATATCTCTTTTCTCTTATCATTTTCGTGATATCTCGGACGGTTCATTAGACAAAATCGTTCGTAAAAATGAGTTCAGTGATATCTTCAAGTGTACACTTGTACAGGCAGTAAGTCAGTTCAATCTTCTTTTCAACCATAGGACATCCACTGCTGGACACAGGCCTCCCTTATAGTTTTAGACCGGTTGAAAGTTGCTTTCATCCAGCTCGATCCTGAGGTCTTCATGAGATCGTGAGTCAGCTCAATATATTCCATGAATGTAACTAGGTACATCACGTCCTAGTTATTATTTAGAGATTTACATAATGTATATACTCAAATAAATCGGAGCCTACAACTTATTAATTACAAATACTACTCATAATCACGCACAAAATTTAACCAAGACAAAGCTTTCCTGTCGTTTTTAGTTTAATTCCACAATAGATTACATTATCAGTATCCCAAGTCCGCGGGTTATCACACACCCTCTCAAAAATTATTACAACGAAATTAAAAGAAGCCAAATTACTCCGAATATTACATATCTATATAACATTACATACAGATATATCTAATCAATTAATAAATCAGCTATCACAAACGCGTCGTGTAAACACTACAATATTTACCAACATTATAACAAGAGAGCCAAGAAACGTGTCTAATCTATAGACATTGAACGATTGTTCAGTTATTCGGCTGTGTTTACAAAATAAACTAAAATATGGAACTGGAAAGCTATTTGTATTCAAATCATTGTATATTCATGAATTCGAGAGAGTCTTTCCATTAAGTGATTAGGTAGAGATTTAGGTGTGATAAAGGTAGTATTAGGGCTTGTCTACATGCCGTTATGGTAGAACGTTGCCTCTATGTAGACTAACCTTTTACTAATGCATTACTCATCAGAGTAATGCGTCTCATTAATTACTACTGCTTCTAATGAACTGTGCCCTTGAGAAATAAGCAGTAAATTAACATTGTGTCTCATTACGATTATATGATTCAAATGATTGAATAAAATACTTATCTCCGCGAGACCGAATCATGAATGTGGAGATCTGTAGAAGAATCAAAGTTACTGACATAGCCAGCCGATTGGCAAGTTAAAATGGCAGTGGGGCATAGGCCATGTAGCTTGGAGGACTAATGGCCGATGGGGTCGAAAAGTTTTCGAATGGAGACCACATGTATATGTGGTCTCCTTCGTCTTCAATAAGTTGCCGGTAGTATTACCGGCAACTTATTGAAGATCCATAGGGGAGGCCTATGTCCAGCAGTGTACTTCATATGGCTAATAAATTGATTAAATAATTAAAAAAACAAGTAGCATTATTCTCGACTATCAATTAGCGTTAAACTCTTACCTCTTTCTTGTAGAGCGCATCCCATTCTATGCTCGCGAAAAATTCATGATTCTTGATGTCTTCTATACCATTAGCACTAGCCCCCAACCTAAGAACAACAGAGTATTTAACAAAGGTTCCAATTTTTACTACACTTTAAATCTAAAACGCACACACGCACGCACGGGCATGCACACGCACACACACACACACACACACACATCATTATCATAGAAAAATATCGCACGTTTAAGTTTTGCTCATTACATTATATTTGTGCAATGTTATTTTGTGTATAAAACTATTTCCTGGCCAAATGAAAATCGGTTCAGATGTGTTTATAGTGGAAAACTGTTAGCTAAGGGCACATAGGACGTAATATTTTGCCATGTAGTTAATACAGAGATGATTAAACTATGAAGTACCATAAAAATACAAGGTTTTTAACAATGTCACTCATCAAATCGGTTTAGGTAGGTATTAAAAAGTTACAACAGAGTTAAGGATACATTCATACTGCAGCTCTAAAAAAAACATTCTGTAATATTATGTAATATTGATAGTGTAACGTACCTATTTTGTGGATTTCTTTTAAAAAGAGCCCTCAGTAAAGACTGCGCTTCTTCGCTTAAATTCGACGGCATACCAAGTTTCGCTTTTAATATCTGGGTCATCGTCTCGTGTCTCGTCGAGCCGTGGAAAGGGAGATTTCCTGTCAGCATCTCAAACTGAAAATAAAACAGTAAGTAATGCTCAGACCAAATAAAAAAATATAGACAGAATGTTGAGAACAAACAAGTGAAGCCGGCAAAACTACGCCTCGCCATGTACAGACACAATTACACACACATACGAGTACACGTACAACGAAACTACGCCTTGGTTTGTTAGGCGAACTATGGCGGCACAACACCGACGCACTCAACACATGTATAAAAACCGGCCTCACTTGTCAGTTCACTTTCCGTCTTGATATTTTTTTTTTTTTGGTCTGAGAAGGAAGGTAAGTTCGTATAGGCTGGATGGCTAGCCCTGGTGTCAGAGTTTTCAAGCTGCCTGGTAGCCTCTGACATGGCTAAACGGTTAGAACAACGGTTAGAGCCACGGTAGAGCTAGTTGGAAATTCTACCCGCGGTCACCCATCCAAAGACTGACCGTGCCGAACGATTCTTAACTTTGGTAACAAAACAGTAACTTTAATATTGAACTTTATTACATGCCACGTGGGCGTGATCTAATCTGACGTAGAGCTCCTTCCAAACCTACGCAAATTTTACCCTCATAAAAACAATATTGAAGAAGCAAAAAATAAATCCGCACTCACTGAAAGCAGCTACTAACATAGGTAATAAGAATTTATTACAAGGCAATACAAAAGAAAGGAAAACAGCTCAACAGTATAACATTGTAGTGTAGGCGTTTACTTGAGTACTTTCATTACATTTCAATTTTCTTAACGGTATCTACTAAACACGTTCAATCTCACTGAATTGAGAATTGACACATGATATACTCGTAGGTACTTATCAACTGATAGCCACCAAACCACGTTGGGCCAACGTGGTAGATATGACCCGACCGTCTGTCGTGGGTAGGCCGATGTTCAGCAATGGACATTACCAGCCAGTAATGTACAAAACGCTGGTATTGGTACAGGGACTCTATTTTTCAACTTCGCTTGGTCGTATGTAGAAAACTTGTATGGAATATTCGTAACTTCCATAGACAACATAGAGATTCTCCATACAATATGTCAAAGTTCCGTATACGTTCCCAGGCGTTCGAAGTTGATAATTAGGGCCCCAGCAGGATATCATGTTAGGAATATACCGCGGATCTTACTCATACCATACAGACGTAATTAATATATATGTTACAGCCAAAGTAATAAATTTGGATATTATATATACTGTCTAGCCATTATATATAATATCTACTCAATTTAGATAAAGTGATAATTGACACAAAATTAATCACATTAACTAGCTATTTTATATAATATCTTCGAAGACTTGGATAATGTAATAAAACAAACTCGTAATAAGGACAGATTGTCTCTGGCGCTTCGCCGGCCGCTGCCGCGGCACGCTCGCTTCGCTCGCTCGGCTCGCGCGTTGTTGTCACTGTTCAAACCTAACATAACCTAGTAGGCAGATCAAGAGTCCAAGGAAACAAGTGTTCGATGATGACAGATGAAATGAAAAAACGTTTCTATGAAACTATCACTGTTCTTGTTTCCTTGGACTCTTGATCTGCTTCTAGGTTAGGTTAGGTTTGAACAGTGACAAAAACGCGCGAGCCGAGCGAGCGAAGCGAGCGTGCCGCGGCAGCGGCCGGCGAAGCGCCAGAGACAATCTGTCCTTATTACGAGTTTGTTTTATTACATTATCCAAGTCTTCGAAGATAATAAAATAGCTAGTTAATGTGATTAATTTTGTGTCAATTATCACTTTATCTAAATTGAGTAGATATTATACATAATGACCAGTCATTATGTATAATAACTATTTAATCACTATGACTGTAACATATATTTAAAAAAAAACAACAACTGCATGACCAGTTAAGCTGATCTGGGGGTTATGATGGATACCTACTTTTGCAAGTCTACGAATTAACGTAGATCATAAAACATAACCATAATAATTAGCAGCTTGATTGAAAGGGCACAAGCATCCTCCCCTTTAAGCTTTCCTGTCCTGCGCCAGTCTCGTCGAGTTATTATGTCGCAAAACAAAATAGTAAAAACATACTTATCAAACAATCTCTTAGACAGTCGGATAATGAGATTGAGGAAAAGGTAAAGGTTCAGATTTTAAATTAACTTTAAGGTTGAAGATATGCCCACACATTTGCCTAAACTGGGAAGTGGTTTTCAAATGAGAAAAATATAATGGCCTAAAATACGAAGAGATTTTCGTGTAAGAAAAATATAATATTAAATATAAACTTACCATGAGAACGCCAAAAGACCACCAATCCGCAGCAAACGTATGTCCCCTCCTATTGACGACTTCTGGAGCCATATACTCCACAGTACCACAAAAACTGTACGCCTTGTCGCTACTCGGCGGTAACTTAGACAAGCCAAAGTCTGTGAGTGCTATATGGCCGTCGGCATCGAGTAAAATATTCTCCGGCTTGAGATCCCTGTATATGATTCCCAATTTGTGTACATGTTGTAATGCTAACGCTAGTTCTGCTAAATAAAACTTCACATCTTCCTCTGTGAACATCACCTGAAAATTGTAAAATGTCGTATAGACTTGCATGCTGCAATTTTTATGCTATCTTCCCTTTGTCATATTCTAGCTGAATATGACAGAATATTATAACGCTTTAAATTAATATAAAATTAAAACGTTTAAGTAATCCCCCAAATTGTATCTACTATTAATTATAACCCGTGTTTTATGTCGGGACTTATAAAGCTGGGTATTAACTAATAAAAAATAAAGAAATATTTAAAAAATATTCATTGTTTGTTGTAAATTGAGTCATTGGTTTTTGTTTTTTACAAACATCACGTAAAAGCCAGAATGCTACAAATTAATATTTGTTACGTATATTTATTGTTTCAACAGGGAAAATGTTTATTTAAGGATAAATTAATTAACATTACAGCTATGTTATGAAAATGCCAAACCCAGGTACAGTAAGCACGATTACAGAGTTGCCATTGTAATTATAATAGCTAAATAGCATAGTTCTGTTTCTTTTTCACTTTAGGCATTCGATAGAGAGAACGCTTTTTACGTTGCTATTAAATTTACGCTGGCGCCTCTATAATCGGGCCTACTATCTACACAGGTAAATGACCTGGCAAAATTTGATCAGAACCAAACGTGCATAGTCATATTACAGTACCACATATTTGGCAAGGCAAGTGCTGGTTTTGAATCACATACTGAACGTTCTACAATCCATTGTAGATGAATCATAATTATAAACAAGGAGTAGTTAATCACAAATACAACAGTTCATTGCCGTGCATATTGAATAATACTGTCTGGGTGGCCTCACAAACATGCTTCTTAGAACTGATCCTGGGACTAATTCCATTTATTACTAAATTCAAATTATTTCATCAATCATTAGTAGCAGCCTAGCTTGGGTACCTGTTGGTTTCAAACCGAAGGTTCTAGATTTAGATTCTAAGGCCGTTTTCTGACTTGTCGGTGCGGGAGCGGTGCGGATTCGTTTCGCTCGGTATACACGGTACCGAAAGCTTGCCGAGCGCCTATGTTTTAATGCGCGTCTTCTGATTGGCGCGGTGTGTGCGGGAGCGGGAAGGGATCGTTTCGTTTTACCGCGTCTCGGGATGCGTGTCCAGGCGCCGCTCGACCAGTGGTCTCGAACCTACCGATTTTTCGGTATTTCTACCGATATGGGCTCTGTCCTACCGAAATACCGAAATGCAACGATTTTTCCACGATTTCAGAGAATATGTGGAAATTCTCCCGATCTTTTTACCGATTTCACACTTCTAACTTGGCAGCCCTTTTCATTTATGTTTTAAGTTAAGGGGAATCCCTCAATAGCAATAGTAAGCGCACAGCTTAGAAAAATCTAAAAAAGGTAATCCCTGTTATAGGGAATTCCCAAACGGGAATCCCCTATAACAGGGATTACCCAAAAACTTTCGCTCGGCTATATATACAGGATTTCGGGGTTAATTTATTCATTAATATTCTTAACTTCGAAAAGAAAGTTTGCGAAGTGTTTAAAATTGTGAAAATTATTAAGTTAAAATGTCGTGTGACGAGGAACCGAGTACAAGCGCAAAAAGAAAAAAATATCTACAATTTATAGAAAAGAATGGGAGGAAGAATTTTCAGGATGGCTGCAAGAAAGTAGTATGATGATGTAGAACTATTTTGAGATGAAGTCAGTTTATTAAAGCGTGGCGATGACACTCAAATGTTTCCTTTGTTACCTACTTTTATCTTTAATATTTTATCTTTGCCGCATTCATCCGCAAACGTTGAACGCATATTTTTGCACATTAATCTTATGAAAACAAAACAACGAAATAGGCTATCTACTGAGTCAATCACTGGTCTATTACATGCTAAACGACTCTTCAATGACGCAAATTGTTATGACTTTGAAATAAATTCAAAAATGACTGAGAATATGGCCAAAGAACACTGGTATGGTACTAAAAACTAATTATGTAAGTATTTTTATGTTGACAGCCTATTTAGCTGTTTTGTTGTAGTTTTTTTTGTAAATAAGCTACTAATATTAATAAGTCTTAAGTGTGTTTGTAATTAGTTTGTAAGTTAACTATTTCTGTATAATTAAACGAATTTAATTGAATTTTGTATTTTTTTTTTGTCATATACCGATTTTGGGAACAAATAGGTACAAATATACCGATTTTAGTGGACAGCTCTACCGATTTCGCAATTTGACGTTCGAGACCACTGCGCTCGACATTTAACGCGCGAGGTCGTGCAAACAAGATGGCGGAGCGAGATATTCACGTCGTTTTAGTACTAGAAATTGAAAAGTATCCTGCATTGTATAATTATAAATTGGCGAAATATTCGAGAAAAAAATATCGTCATCACTAGAAGACGACATCTTCGGTACTGCAGAATTTTATACCGAGAATATACCGATAGGTGAGTAGGTGAAGGCAACGCGGTATCGTTTCGGTACAGACCTTACAGATCCCGCACCGCTCCCACACCGACAAGTCAGAAAACGGCCTAAGACTTATTAGTGCGTACCGTAGTGGCCTAATGAAATAACGATCGTCTTACGAGCGTGAAGCGAGGGTTCATATCCAGTATTAGCTAATAAATTCAGACGCACCACTGTTTTCGGTGAAGGAAAACATCGCGGGTAAATCTGTAGAAAGATGGCGTTTGTGATTTCACCAATCAGCCCTGGCCCGGTGTGGTGAATATTATTATTGCGCAGTTGGTAGGTATGTTTATGTTCACCAGTACTTGTACTTGTACCAGCCTTTCTATAGTCCACTGCAGGACCTAGGCCTACCCCGAAGGGTGATCGGGCCATATGCACCACGCTGGCCCACTGCGTGTTGGTGAATTCACAAACGCCATCGAATTTCTTTTACGGACGTTGCCTCACGATGTTTTCCTTCACCGAAAAGCCAATGGTGTGAAATTTCCGTACATAAATTCCATAGAACTCATTGGTACGGGACCAAGATTTCAACCCACAACCTTGCGAGTGTAAGGCTGGTGTCACTACCACTAGACCACCACGGCTCTGTGCACCAATAGGCTATTATAAAGCCGGTATAGGCAATGTGTCGAGATTTTTTAAGGTTTCTGAACGCCTCTGACAAAAAATTATGTACACATTTATGCTAATGGTTATTTGCCGCAAGCTTCAAATGGTAAAGGAAAATGGTCATGAGGAAACCAGCAATACGAAAGTGCATCACGTTTTAGGAGACACCAAACAAAATAAATAATAATAGAGAGAAAAATATTATATTAGACTTTTACCTCTTTACTGAGACGGGAAAATAAATCGCCGCCACGTAAAAAATCCAGTATCAAATATAATTTTCCTGCCGTTTGGAATGCATAATGTAATTTAACAATAAAAGGATGTCCCATTTCGGCTAAAATATTTCTTTCCATTTTTGTACGTTCTCTATCTCTCACTTTGAGTGTCGCCTTTTTAAGTACCTGAAAATGTGAAAATATTGAAGTATTATCGTTTTCCTATACCTAAATTAAACATACAATTGCATTTTTACATAATTATCAACTTAAACTCCCTATAATAGTATCAGTTTTATAGCATAATGCCACAATAAACAACTCTGTGACTATCCCTTCACATTACCAAAACCAAGCCAGAAAGATAATACCTACTACCATTAGAGAAATGGTAGTTAACCTATGTTCTAGAACCTAGAATAGTTCTGCGGAATTATTCTAAGTTCTAGAATCTAAGATATCATTGTACATACTCATAATTTTAACCAACTTTTACTATGGGACCAACCCCAAAATCGCGACAAAAAAATCAGCTGATCCATACATTTGTCGTGGTTCATTAACTTTTTGTATGGGACAGTAGAATTTATTTAAGGAATTACATACAGGGTTCTATAGTAAATTTTAGTCATAAGGATGAGTACAAAGTTATCCTAGGATTTCTGTGTTGTATAGAGATTACGATTAACATGGTCTCTCACTATGGGCCTGATTAGTAAGCTCTAAGTAGCCCAACGAGCCATGGAGAGGGCTATGCTCGGAGTTTCTCTGCAAGATCGAATCAGAAATGAGGAGATCCGTAGAAGAACCAAGGTTACCGACATAGCCCAGCGGATTGGTAGATTGAAGTGGCAATGGGCAGGGCACATAGCGCGGAGGACTGATGACCGATGGGGTCGAAAGGTTCTCGAGTGGAGACCACATACCGGCAAGCGCAGCGTAGGTCGTCCACCCGTAAGGTGGACGGATGACCTCATTAAGACCGCAGGATCGCGCTGGATGCAAGCCGCTACGAACCGGTCTTATTGGAGATCTTTAGGGGAGGCCTATGTCCAGCAGTGGACGTCCTATGGCTGAAACGAACGATAGAGATTACCCTGTGTGTAGGATAGAGTGGATAAAATGTTGTACTGTTTACACATAACAGGTAAAGAGAGCAATTATAGACTTACCTTCATCGCATACAATGTGCCAGCATCAGCCCCGGCGACTTTTCTAACAAGGAACACTTTCCCAAATGAACCCTCTCCGAGTACTTTGAGCAGTTCAAACTGTGAGGGATCGGCCTTTTCATGGCCTTCTTTGACCACATCTTGTATTTCCACCTCTCGTTCATAGTTGTCTCCCGATGATTCTAGGCTTTCAGTAGTAGATGCTTGACGGGATTCCGCAGCATTTTCTACCACTACTGGGAGGCTGTTGGGATGTGTACCATGCTACGAAAATAAAAATTAATTCAAGACCTCTCTACAGTACAGAGATACAATACAAGTACACTTTCTTGACAGCACAATAAGGAACATCAGAAAAAAAAGTCGTCCAAGTACGAGTTGGACGCGCGCATGAAGGGTTCCATATTGTATGAGAGCCCCTCAGCAAAAAAATCACGTTTGTTGTGTGGGAGCCCCCCTTAAATATTTATATTATTCTGTTTTTATTGATAGTATTTGTTGATAAAGCGGCAATCGAAATACATCATCTGTGAAAATTTCAACATTCTAGCTACTACGGTTCATGAGATACAGCCTGGAGACAGACAGATGGACTGCGGAGTCTTAGTAATAGGGTCCCGTTTTTACCCTTTGGGTACGGAATCCTAAAAAGGGCACAAAAATTGGTATACTTCATTATATTATTTTAGTGGTCAGTCTGTATGAAATTGGATCAACAGATTTACACCTCATATTTGACCACTATTTTGGTTATTTGGTGAATGTACCTCATTAACACTACCTATTCATGGTCACTAAATGAGTTTCATTAAACTTACAATGAGGAGTTAACAGTTTTGGTATAATTTCACATATTATTTCTCAAGAAAGAGGCAAAAAGGAAACAATGACAAAAAATCTTCAGCAGTGTGGATATTTAAACTAAGGGCCTGTAATGTAATAAATATATTTCATATCAAGGTTGTTCTTTTTGTAGCAGTTTGAGTGGTATTCAATAAACATTAGAAACGGTGCCAAAATGTTTAGTCATATGAACCAAAACGAGAACAATATAATTTTAGCAATACATATCTTATTCTCAGTTAGTAGTGACTATGATGGCTTTCACCTAAAATAACATTCACCCAAAGCTATGTATTGTTTGGACAACTATATTTTAAGAAGAATCAATTCAGGACTGAGAGTGGTCCTTAAGTGAACTAAATCTTATGTTGGTACATCTATTAAATTCTGATTATATGAATTACCATTTGCATACCTAATTAAAGTAAGAGAGTCTTGCAAACAATTACTTTTACAATAAAGATAAATTACAAACTTGCATTAAATTTCAGATTAAGAAGCTATTTAATTACTTATTAAATAGGAAAGTCTTCTTTTTAATTACCAATATAATTCACCGTTCACATGTACAATACCTCTAAATGGCAGAACTTCAAACACTTTTGTTTTGATTTCGTAATTACAAAAATGCTGAAATCATTTTTAACACAAATATCCTACCTGATAAGCACTCATGATGTTTAACAGATCCATATTGAAACATACTGAGAGACAGGCACACATCACAGACTAGTAATATGATATTAGCACAACAGTGATAAAATATAGATAGTTAAAACTTGCTTGAATGTTGTCGCAAGGTCACAAATGTTTTCTATAATAGCTAAAAAGTTAACACTACTGTAATAATATTTAGAAGCATAAATAATGCACTGCACAATTGTTGATGATTCAGTAGCAAGTAATATGTAGTAGCAGTGAGTTACTATCATTTTCATGGGAAAAATATTGAATCATTCATTAGGTGTTGTGTTGTCCAGTATTGATAATTGACCACCCATTGCTAGTGAGTAGGTAGCTGTAATAGAGTGTTGAACTATATTGTACATCTAAGTATTTTTCTAGATACCTGTAATGGACAATTAATTTAAATTGTATTAAATCAAGAGGCTTCGGGTACGTGTACCATTGATTTATCTGTAAAATACACAAGAGAAAAAGACCTTGATTGAGATACCTACTCATCTGAATGGATATTGATATTGTGATAAATCTGTTTTAATGATTCATTGGTTGGCGAAATAATTATCCAGATGCAAGTTAGTAATTCTAATTTAAAGGAAAAGTCATTCAAATCTAATTGTGAACGTAAAAACATTCTGAACATACCGTGTTATCGCCCACATTCTGCATACGCCAAGGGTCCGAAGTGTTAGCCAGAGGCATGATGTTTATATTTCACACACAAACATTAACTGTAAACTAATCAATTAAAACAAATTAACTGATTCCATTCCTTTCTCATTTCTCATTCATAAAAATAGGAGGCGAGGCGACGTGAAACGAACATTAAACTTGATAGTAATGTTGTCGATCGATAAGCTTACTATCGATAGTCCGTAGTATCGATGTTTTATTTAATTTTTTTTTATTTATATGCCCATATATTAAGCCCGATTACAGAGGCGCCAGCGTAATTATATTAGCTAAACACCATAGTTCTGTTTCTTTTTCACTTTAGGCATTCGATAGAGAGAACACTTTTTACGTTGCTATTTAATTTACGCTGGCGCCTCTGTAATCGGGCTTACTATATGTAATGTCTTTAATAAGTGTTGTTATTATTATATTTCTATATTCAAAACCCGAATAAGTATGTAATGTTTTCAAGAATATAATTATTACGGTAGTTAATTGTACTTAACACCTTTACCTACCTACCTTAAGATTAAAGCATAAGTTGAAAACAAAATATTGGCAAAAAGGAGAAATAAGACTTATTATAGCCTGCAGCACGGGAAGCATGGCAAACGGACTAATAGTCTTTCCACCATTAAATCCCCTCGAAGAGGAAATAAAGTATGGATTGACAATGACATCTGACATTAAGAGTGGATAAAATGGTTTTCTCCCCTACTACCCGGGCAGTGAAGTGAACTAATAAAATTAATATGAATTATTTTTATTTCATTATGTGGTAGCTTAAAATATAAATACATAATAGTAGTTTATGCAACTGTCATATAATGAAGGGTATTAAAACACGAGTGTGAGTTTATGAAACGAGCGCAGCGAGTTTCATAATAGTAACGAGTGTTTTAATACCCGTGTTATATGCAGTTGCATACACTACTTTATCTTCACTAATAAAAATAAAAAAAAAACATATTGCGAAACATTAAATTCACGCGTACGTGTATTGTCACAGTGAACTTGCCGCCATTAAAATCTAAACAATGAGAGCGCAGCTGCGCGCGCAGGGCCAATCAGGAGCGAGCGCGCGCTGTTCTTTTTTTATTTCATTGGCACAAGATCTTACCAAAGAGTTTTGTGTATGTAAGTTTGGTAGTTTCGACGAAGTTTTCACGTATAGCCCAACTGTTTTCAAAAGCCAGCCTAATTTCAAAATTTTAAACAACTTGTATGAGGATTTTGACAAAAGGCTCGCCAGGTTAATTGGTCGCGTTTTATTGATGTTATAATGAGATTTTACGATATCGATGTGGATATTATAACATCATGTGAAATTGCTTAAATTGAGTGTTTTGTTGTCTGCGCTATAACAGTAGTCATTATAAGTAAAGTATTGGAAACTTAAGTAGAATGTTACAACATTAGTGTAGATAAATGCTCTATCGGTATTAAAAATCTCATTTTTAAAAACATAGTTACAATCAATACAACCAAAACTTCTCCGAACAGTAGAGTAGACCTCGTGACATGTGTATTTAACTCAATTTTCGTAAGCCTATCCTGCCTATCATCAATAATAATATTATCTCGACTCGCTGTGGACCGATTTGGTTTATACTAACAAATCGTGTTAGAATTTAAATATGTACTAATCATGTCAAATATTATCGAAATCAGCTGATCAATAAACAGCGTGATAGCAAATGTCTTTCCTTTTTGATGGAAATGTCAAAATTCGCGATAACAGGGAAATATTACTTTCGATCTCGATAAAATATTTTATCGATATTTCTACATCACTGCCATACAGCATATGACAATGACAGTAAAATATTATTCTTACATTTTTTTTTATTTTCACACTGCATGTTTTATGAATTTGCCAATACCAAAAATAATAATTATCTTGGATGGTTTTAAAAAAATATATAAATACTACATACTCTGTGTAATATCAATATGTAGGTAGCTTAGATTATTAGCCACCACAGTAAAACAATCATACAGGTACTTAGTATTAGTAATAAGATGAATGATAAAAACCACTGCAAAATAAAAGTTCCAACCGG
This sequence comes from Hypomecis atomaria, assembly GCA_964007245.1. Lineage (NCBI taxonomy): Eukaryota > Metazoa > Arthropoda > Insecta > Lepidoptera > Geometridae > Hypomecis > Hypomecis atomaria. The sequence goes on from OZ023291.1 coordinate 12,615,214, forward strand.
CGCACGTAGGTCAGCGCGAAATTCAAATTAACTAGGATTTTTTGCCATTTACAGATAAACTGCTCATTGCCTCAGTATTGTAGGTTGTCGAAAACTAACTTTTCGATGATGAATAGGTAGTGTTAACGCGGTAGATCATCATCATCAGCCTTTGATAGCACACTGCTGGGCATAGGTCTCTCTTTGTTTATGCCATTCTCCCTTATCCCTTACCAATTCCATCCATTTGATCTTGATGCCTACTGTTAGCTTGATGCCATTACACAGAGGCATCGACCCATCTCATTCTCAGTCTCCCGGATTCCGCCGTCCTAATCTGAACCACCAATCGGTTGTGGACATGCACCTGCCGTCTCCACGCCTTACCATATGTCCGGATGAGTTCCATTGATCCGTCACTCGTTCTACAATATCGACCACTTTGGTACGGCGATCAGTTGATGCACTTACATAGACTGACCACTTTAGACCACTATTTTGGTTTAGGTACGTAGCTTTTTAAATAAAGACTAGCTGCGCCCCGCAGTGTTACCCGCGCTAGCCCTAGATAAAAAAAAATCTAAAATAAACGTAGCCTAAGTTAGGGTAAGGGGAGGTTATTTCGTGATACAGGTAAAGTCGTGATAGTTTTTTAAACGTTGGCCACGGCCTTGCCTGTGGCAGAATCGACGTGAATACGCGCATAGGGAAGTACTAAAGAGTGAGCAAGATGGCAGTACGAATCTCAGCTACATAGCGTTTGCAACAAACTTCACATCGACATTTAAACTTCGCGCGGGCGTGGATCGCGATCAGCTGTCAGTGAACGAGTCGGCTTTTGAAAATCAAGGAGATTTTAATGAAAAATAAGGTAATTAACATATTATTTATGCAATAATCGTTAGTATATTGAATTATGAACCCAGTGAAGTATAAAAGTGATTGAATTTCCATGATTATCCATTCAAAGATCCTTAAGTTTGTGTTTGATATTTTAAGGTTTGAATCGAGATTTTTCTTTGTGAGGTGTTTTGGTGATAAATTTTGATCATCATTTTAGTAGTTTTATGTAGTTATTGTGTTTTTATGGTTAACTATACATAATTGGGAATGCGTTTTAATTGTTCAAATGTGTAAATTGCATTGTTTTTTTGTCACGACATTACCTGTATTATCACGAAATTACCTATGTATAAATAAATATTGCTCCTGATGAGGATGAGTTATACGTACAATGTGATGTATGTGCTGAAATGGATGAATAAAGTCAATGTTGGTGTTATTTTGTTGTTTATTTAATTAAATTCCTATTTCTTTTCTATCACGATATTACCTTATCACTATCACGATATTTCCTGTACCACTCACGAATTTACCTACATAGACAATGCCTGAATAAAATATAGTATATTCTCAGTAACCAAACCTTTATCGACATTCTGTTTCAAAATACATAATAGTAAAATATACGCCTCAAATTCGTAGTCACTTTGTATACAAATTGGTAAAGTACAATTCTAAGATTCAGTAAAAATATCAAACATATCACGAAATAACCTCCCCTTACCCTACTCCTTATTACATCAGCTACCTGCCAATAAAAATCCCGTCAAAATCAATCCAGCCATTTCAGAGATTAGCCGGAACAAACATACAGACAGACAAAAATTGTAATTTTGGTGTATGTACCGCATATACATATATTCATTCATTTACGAGTACATGTAGTAAAAAACGGTTATTTCAATATTAGGTACAAACAGACACTGCAATTTTATTTATATGTGTGTATGTAAGATGTTTAGAGATACCTTTAATTCTACTTTAGTGTCAGACTCTTTGATGTTAGAGGCATTCAATCACATCCTCTTTGAACCAACTTTGAATTTGAAGTTTAAACCACTTGTTGGTTTCGTGAAAAAAATACATACCTACTCGTATCTTTGTATTTGTAAAGTAAAAAAGATAAAAAAAATACAGCAGTGTTCCCAAAAAGCACCGCCTCAACACGAGCTATATAGTTCGTAATATCATACACCGTAAGAAGCCGTTACAATTTATCCTATACGGATACAATAGGCCCAATTATGAAGGTTCCATCGTAATTATAATAGCAATTTAGAATATTCCTGTTTCTTTTTCACTATACCTATGCATTCGATAGAGATACGTTGCTATTAAATTTATTGGCGCCTATAATTGGGCCTATTAAGTTATATATACCTATGTAGTAGGTACTTAGATTGGTACTTAGTAGAACTTATTGTACGGATATAAATATTTTATGTTACTTTAGAGGCTTAGTAATATAACTCATTGTATACGAAACACTATGTTTTATACATCAGACTTGTCCTATTATATTTGTTTACTCATCTCCCACTTGTTGATTGCAGCCTCGTGTCACATTTCTCTGAAAAGCACTTAAGAAATTACCGTATAGTAGTACCGTACCGTACCTACAGGGAAAATACCTTCCGCCAAGTTGTTTTTCCTTGGAAAATCACTACTACAAGGACAAAAAAAGCAAATAAATCTACTTATTATATCTAGAAGTATTTTCTGTATGTGTAATAGGTACTTACGGATACATATAGCAAGCAACTGCGTGGGAAATCTAAATACTTTCAGGAACTATGGTAAAGTCAGGTCAGACCTTTTTACAGTTCAACCAATATAATGTTAAAAACTAAGCAGCCAGTCCTAGGTTAAACTAGGGCCCGCCCGTTAAATAATGTAAACGGATTACGGAATGCATTTTCAATCTAAATCGAATTCCTTTTTGCAAAGTGCTGCTCATTTACGAGTATAGTGGTCATTTCTCCTTATTTACAGTGTTTTTAGGCGGTGGCGGAGATATCCTAGGATATTTATGCACTCTTCATTATGACCAAACCTAAGATCGCTAAAACACATCAGCTGGTTTATACCTACTAAATGCTGCTAAACTTTTGCAATTACCGGGTTTGTCCTGTTCCGTAGTAAAAGTTCGCCAGAATAATAAGCTCATTTTTTTATTTCATATAGGTTTGCATTTTACTAAACACTGCCTCATGTCAAGCAGATATACGGTCTAGGATGTAACACGCTTACCTGAAAGATACATGTATTTACTCGGGATTTGAAGACATCCACATTGTACTTTATACTTACATGGCTCAGGATACGTACGAGTGTTTCCTCCCACGAAGTCTTTTACTCAATATTCCCTTTAAGTCCCTCTTTCTACGTCTCCTCTAATTCCCTGCCTCCCTCTAATTCTAGAACTCTACATGCAGTTAAGTTTAGTGTCTCCATCGAAGTCTTTCCAAAAGTTTTAGGGTAGTACTTTGAAATACCTATCTGTTTCTATTAGATAGAGGCCTTCAGGCGGCCTAAAAACTCTGACACCAGGGCTAGCCACCCGGCCTATACGAAGTTAGGTACTTACTTTTATTAGATTAGACAAGCAGAAGCCGGGTGGTCTAGTGGTAGTGATACTCGCCTTACAATCGTGAGGTCGTGTGAATCCACCAACTCGCACTGGGTCAGCGAAGTGTATATGGCCCAATCACTTACACTTTTCGTGGGGAGGCCTACATCCTGCAGTCGACTATTAAAGGCTGGTACAGGTACAGGGCATGCAGGACCCTAGATGGTACCGTACAGGTTTTAACACAAAACTTAAATCAATCTTTATTATTATGTATTGTTTAGATGCAGGCCACAAATCACTGCCTCCTGAGCCTACAGATGTCACGGCTAAAATAATTGGAGATTTCGGAAGATGGCAGTTAAGGATAGGAATCCTCATGGCCTTAATAAAGTTACCGAATGCCTGGTACCAGTTAAATATGATATTTATGGCACCTCCACAAAACTTCTGGTGCAAGAAACCTGACTATGTAACCAGTTTATCGGAAGCGGAGTGGCGTGAAAACAGCTTCCCGGTAGGTTTTAGGGGTGTTAAAATTGATGGCAGAGATATTTAGCCGATGTACCAAAAACCTAAATAACGAATACACACATGCGTGTAGTAGAGTGCCCCATCTATTGTTATTTTGCTGTTTTCATAGACATTTTTTAGGGTTCCGTACCCAAAGGGTAAAAACAGGACCCTATTACTAAGACTGCGCTGTCCGTCCGCCTGTCCGTCTGTCTGTCACCAGGCCGTATCTCAAGAACCGTGATAGCTAGAAAGTTGAAATTTTCACAGATGTTGTATTTCTGATGCCGCTATAACAACAAATACCTACTAAAACAAATATATTAAGGGGGCTCCCATTCAACAAACGTGTATTTAGTTGTTTTTTTAGACGCTTGAAATGGGCTAAGGGGGCTCCAATGCGGTACGGAACCCATCGTGCGCGAGTCCAACTCGCATTTGGCCGATTTTTTTTCAATTAGTCTCCTCTACAAAAATCTATTAATATTTTCATCATAATTTAACAGTACGTAGAAGAGTTTCCGTGTTTGATCTTTGACCCTGAATTCCTTGCAATCTGGCCATATATGAACAGGCGTTTGATACCGTTGGTCACTTGCAAGAATTTCACTTATGATACATCAGTCTTCAAGCGCACCATTACATCTGACTGGGATCTGGTATGCTCTGATCATTGGATCATTCATGTAAGTTTGTGTATCTTCGTACTGGACTTTACTTTTGACTTTTCAAGTACTTACTTAAAGATCTATTGCTATATTTTGTTTTTTTTTGCTTTAAATTTTTATTTTTATCAAATTGTATGTATTAGTGTATTTTATACTATTTTTTATTTGTGTTTAGGATGTAGGTACTAAACGTATTCGAATTTAAACTTGTATTTTTTTTATGTCCTCTCTCCTTTACTACTCACTCCGTTTTTTTTATATCTCTAATATTTCCTCTCTAAATGAAAGGGTTGCCTGGAAGAGATTGCTATGAGCAATAAGGCTGCCCTTTGTTGCACTAGTTTCAAGTAACTTTTTTCCTTTCTGTGTATTTTTCTGTATTCTGTGTTAACAATGAAGCATTCATTCATTCATAAACTCACTAGACACTGTTAGGAATATAAATTACATTTTTTTTTTTCATTTCCAGCTGACTCAGTGTATGATGATGTGGGGTGTTCTCTTAGGTGGTATTATTTTCGGCGTTGCGGCTGATAAATATGGACGCAGGACTCCATTCATGGCTGGACTATTGATACAAGCTTTATGCAGCTACATTATTACTTTTAATCAGAATTTCTGGTGCTTCCAGATTTTTTGGTTTCTGTTAGCACTCGCTTCTGGAGGTATAGGGATTATATCTTTCGTTATTTGCATGGAGGTAAGATCTTTTGAATACTATTTTAATTTACCTTCTACGCGACTACTGGACCTTTTGGCAAAGAATATATAATAATACTCTTTTGGTTCTATAATTATTTTTCGCAAAAAAATCGCAACACCTACTTCCACCGTGTACAGAATTCGAATAGTTAGCACGAATCGATCCATGTACATTATTGATGATTTACCTACCAAAAACGGCTCAGCCGATTTCGATGAAATTTAAATGGGACCACCTTGGAAGTATGTATGTATACCCTTTCGAACTAAAAAAGATTTTTTAAATCGGTTCACAATATTAATTCACGAAAATTCGATGAACATACACAAAAAAAATATACAGACGAACATGATACCTCCTCCTTTTTGGAAGTCGGTAAAAAAAAAACTACAAGAGGCGGTTAGCTTCGCATTGCCTGTTGCCTTTGTTTCTACATCTGGCTGTTTAAATTATGGATGGACCTTTCAGGCTGAGTTTACCGGGTGGTGGTATTTATTTGAAAACGTTTATTACCTACTGTTTACTTAGCTGAAACTTACAGGCTGTTAGTGGCAAATATCGAACCACGATTCCAGTGCTCTATCAGCTGCCATTTGGCCTCGGCACTGCAGTGATGGCAGGATTGGCCTACTGGTTAAGGGATTGGAGAAAATTGGAGTTTGGACTTGCGACACTTTCTGCGTTATATTTGCTGTATTGGTTCGTGATACCCGAGTCACCGCGATGGTTATTGGCTACAGGTCAAACGGAGAAAGCTTTTGGTAAAATGGTTACATGTATTTGAATTATATTTCTGTATTCCTATGGGTGAATGTCCGCTTGCCGGTTCAGACCGGCAAGCGCAGCGTAGGACATTCACCCACAAGGTAGACGGATGACCTCATGAGCACAGAATCACGTTGGATGCAAGCTGCTCTCAACCAGTCTTATTGGAGATCTACAGAGTAGGCCTACGTCCAGCAGTGGATGGCCTATGGCTGAAACAACGACGACGGTTGAGTTTAAATAGTAGGTATGTAGTTTCCAGAACTTACTTTAGAGGAAATTAGTTTATTTATCTTCACTTCTAGAAATTCTGGAGGAAGCTGCTAAGTTCAACAAAAGGAAGTTTAATGCGAGAGAAGTAAAACTACTACTGTCTAAAACTGAACATGTGAAACGTTCTAACAGTACTGCATTTATGATGTTCTTCAGATCAAAGAATATGAGATTGAAGACTTTGATGCTTTCTATTAGTTGGTAGGCATATAGAAAGTACTAAGTTTTACTCTATATTTTGTACGTTTTTGTACAATAATTCTTTATTTATATCTACTGGGGTATTTTGGAGGAGAATAGTAGAATACGATTACTGAGATACTAATTACGAAATTATTGATTCTGGAATTGTATTTTCAACTGGTACCGGTATGGTAACAAAGGAATTATACGTTTTATCGGTTACAAAACTTTTGGCTAAGAAGTGTTACCTGAATACTTGAGAATGTAATGGGAACATTCTACTAGGTTCCTAGGTAGGCACTAGGTATCTACATCTTAGGTAGGTCTACGCTCATGCTCAGCGCAGTGGACTATTTACTATTACCATTGTCGAAGGTATCTCACTGCAAAGTAAAGACTAAAGACCTATGTCATAATCCTTGGCTACTAATATTTTAAACGTGAGTTAGTATGTATGAATGTTGGTTCCTCTTTCACGCAAAAACTACTGAACGGTTTGAGATGAAACTTTACAATAGTACATAATGCTTATAAATCAAAATAACACATAGGCTATAATTTATGAAGATATTGCGTAAACGAAGTTCGCCGGGTCAGCTAGTATTACTCGTACCTATACCTATCGTTAATCGTGCTTCGATACTCGATTTTGATATTGACGGCTTGTCTTTTGAATTAATATCATGCACAAACTTATTCACAGGTTTTGTACTGGATTATCTTTCTACACATTCGCACAGTACGTTGGTTCTATTGGTGGGAACATATTTCTGGCGGTATCTACAACTGGAATCATTTCAGCTTTCGGGGGATTCTCGTGTATTATAGTCATAACAAGATATGGCAGAAAGACAACTGTATGGATTTTCCAAGTGATCACTGCGATGTGTTTTGTGCTCTTACTGGTTATACCTAAAGATAAGGCAGCGAATGACTGGCCGAGGCTATTATGTGCGGGGATTGGATTTGGAGGGATGGCGGTGAGTTATTCATGTGCGAAATTTAATAGTTATGGAACTTGGTTGACTACGTGCCACTTTGATTAAGAAAGAAAGAGGTGTTTGCAGACTGCACCAACTAAAGTGGGAAATAGATTCTACTTTAATTACCTACGTACAAGTAAATTGGTCGAAATCGATTCATTCGTTAACAAAATTCTATGTCACACACCATAATATGGTGTGTTAAAAGTTACCGAATTAAGAGTAGAGCCCGGCAACCGAAGCGTAGGACTATGGTCATTCTCATTCACAAGGTAGCTGATAAGCAGACGATTAAGATCGCAACACATTGGCACATAGAAAAAAGGTTTAATCTATGTAGGTATAAAGGAACGTATATAGGCCGTTCAGCCGTGTACAACCCACGATTACGATAATGATTCATGATGTATGATCAAAGGAAACTTACCAACGGCACTTCGTTTTTCAGGGTTCCATTCCAGCGCTGTACCTACTGTCGGGCGAGTTGTTCCCAACTCTGGGTCGTAACGTAGGCATCAGTGGCGTCACGATGTTCGCGCGCGTAGCCTCGATGATGGCACCTGCCGTCGTCAGCCTGGACTCAGTCATCGTAGATCTGCCGGTCATTCTATTAGCAATCATGTCATTTGCGCAGATTTTCCTGTTGGTGCCATTGCCTGAGACTAGAGGTATTCAACTGCCAGATACTTTGGAGCAAGCTGAACGGATTTGAATTAGTTTCTTTCTATCGAAAATGGAAGTTTGTTCCAAGTTACATGATATGTCTAGTTATCGGCTTGCCCTGTACTTAACCGAAAGTGGGTGATTAAGACCATAATAGCCAACCCGACATTTGAGAAAAAAATCTGCTGTTCCATACAATATTGCAACTCTGAATCAACAAAATGTATGAATCAGCTGCTTTTTATCGATTTCCGGGTTGGTCCCATAGAAAAGGTTGTTCATAATGATGGTCTGCATTACCTCCTTTCGACATAGTACACCAGTTCTGGATAACCCTGTTTACATAGCAGAAGTTCTCTATCCACCTATGTGATGCTAATAAGTGAATGTGTTGAGAATATGAGTTTTAAACTAAAATAAACTGTAATTAGTCAGCTAAATTATCAAAAATATGGGAAACGCATTTTTTCTTTTCTCAAACTAATCGAAAAATTATGATGATGTAAGTAGAACTAGAAGCAATGTAGTACTATGTAGAGGTGACGTCACGCGCCCTCACTCCCAAACTTTATCTTTAATATTTTTTGTTTGCTAACATTTTTTTGTCATGGCTCTATAAACAAGAAGATATAATAATACTACGCTATAAGAAAGAGGCCTATACCCAGCTGTGGGATAAAGAAGGCTGTGGATGATAATGGATTTTTTTTTCTATCCAGGCAACTAACTAATTTGATCATAAATAAAAACTATGACTTTAGATTGAAACTTTATTACAAAGTGTATCTACCACAGTCATGGTTATTTAATAACATTGATAATAATTACTTACACATACTTAAAAATATATTTTGTTTACATCTGATACTGTTTTTACCACATTATTTAGCTTAGAGTACCTAAGTACTAGTAGAAAATATTAATTTGAACAGATTGTTTTATTTTTGCAAAGCATAATATTGGTCAATTAGTGTTGTAACTGACTTAATTTTTTTTGTTGAAAATATACTTGTTATCTTAATATGTATTAAATAATATATTAATATTATGCAATGTGCTTTTAGACAAATTAGGAAGCTCAAAATTAGCATAAGTATGAGGACTAGGTACTTATTTTTAAATAAAAAAGTAATCTATCCAGGCTAACATTGTCATTGCCATGTCTCTCCATCCCATAGAAATCCTCAATTTATTACCATTTAAAAAGTCTAACTGAAGTGTTTAAATTGCACATGTATTACAGCATCATATCAGGTATACTCCCTATCTAATTTAAAACACATAGTTTTATAAAATTGGGTACAATCAGTTCTTACACAAATGTGATAATCACAACTTTGAAGTATGAAATAAAATATCATATTAATAAACTACCAATACTTAACTCATAAAAAAAGTCCAATCAAAATTTTGTAAACATTGTAAGTACCTATCTTAATTAAATGCAAACTTACTGTAGTGCAGTAACCTAGCAAAAATTAGGCAAGGTAAATAATTGTACTCTAAAAATGCAAAAATTGGTTGTAGTTGTTTTCACTGATTACTAAATAATAAGTTATCAATCACTCTTATTTTTCTCTGCAATTTTTGTTTTAAGGTTTTCAACTCGATCTAATAGTGTTGGATGGGTGTGGTGCCACATTGAGTACAGGTGATCATAATATGGGAAATCCAAATTATCTTTACCCAGTTTAATAAGAGAAGTAATCAGTTCTTCTGTAAAGTTCAAGGACACTGCAAAGTCGTCAGCTTCGTATTCAAAACGTCTAGCAAGAGCAGTCGCAAAGAACGACAGAATGGTATTGTATGGAGCAAGGATCACTTGCAAAACAACTATAAGTCCAATGATAACAGGCTCTTGACCCGCAGGGAAACCCAGCATTTTATACAACAGAGAATACTTGAATAGGAGACCAAATGCAGTGAATACAAGCAAAAGATTAACTTCAGTCAATACTATGGACTTGTTGACATGGTTACATTTCCAGTGGCCGAGTTCATGGCCCAACACACCTAAAACTTCCTGTTCATTACAACCCGTTGTTATTTTCTTCTCCTCATCAAACTTCTCAATAAGGGTGTCAAATAACACTATTCTTTTCTCACCAAAAATGCCAGTAAAGTAAGCATTGCTGTGTGCTGACCTTTTTGAGCCTTCAACAATATAGACTTGTGAAAGTGGAAACTTCAAACGTGCTGCCAACTTTTCAATGCCTTGACGAAGCGAACCATCAGGAAGTGGAACAAATTTATCAAATAGTGGTGCAATAACTGAAGGATAGATAGTTAAGAGAAGCAGAGTAACTATTGTGGTGAACAACCACAACCAAACTACAAACATGTTACCACCAAGCATTATAATGTACAAAGCTATAGACACAATTGGCAATGTAATTACTAAATTGAGTGCGAGTGACTTCAATTGGTCCTTGACGAAAAATCCAACAGTCTGCTTGTTAAAACCATGTTTCTCCTCTAGGACAAAGGTCATATAAATAGTGAATGGCATCATAGTGACAATACTGAACAATGTTGACAAAACTATAAAGATACAACTTATTGTTTTTTCACTATCTGGAGATATGTTGAAAGTTGCTGCAAACCTTTCACAATATACCCATGCGGCATATATCCATCTATTGTATAATATGATTGTCGTTGTAATGATTGAATATGTCTCCTTGACCATTCTGTACTTTGACTTATCTAATCCATATGTCCGGGACTTCTCAAATGACTCTTTGGTGATGTGCTCTTTGAAGACTGCTGGGATTTCATTCTTCGTTTTATACATTTGCATCTGGAACACGTAAAAGACACGTATATCATAAAGAAAATGTAAACATATGTACCCAACCCACACTGATATTGATTAACTTAAAGGGAGTCAATAAGATCAATCTTAAGCCACAAAGGGCTTGATACTAAAAATACTAAAGTACAATATAAGTTTATCTGTGTGTTGATTGCATTGTAGTAAAAATGAAAGAAAACAGAATAGAAATTCTACATGCCGCAGAACTCACCTGCCGGTATGCGAGATACATTTCCCATAAAAATTCTCCCCAGGAGAATATGAGGATGAGCAATAACAGCGAATCTTCGTCGAGTATCATGGTTTCATATGCTCGGTGCACACTTTTCAATGGATATCCTTTATTTTCGAAATGAAAATTATATCAAGTGAACACAAGATAACTTTACAATTTGAGAAAAGGTCGATCTCGATCTGTTTTTCCTTATTCTGAGATCTCGATCAGATCAATGATTGACAATATGACACTTGACTTTAACAATTGAAAATGTCAGTCATTTGATGTTTTTTTTTCCTCAGGCTTTATTTTTCTGCAGTATCCACTCGCTGCTCGTCTCGCGAGGCGACACGAGCACAGCAGCTCTTTTAGCTATATTATAATTAAACTTCACATCCGTCGACTTATTTGTGCGTCAGCTGGCTGGCTATTCGGTCCAGAAGTTGCTCTGTGAGAAGTTGATTGCCTACCTAAAGCTTCCTCCAGACTGCTTCATGCGAGTTGCGTGCGCTGCAGCAATCCGTTTTGTGAATCCGTGAAATGTCTTTAAAATCACACAGTGCCAGATCAGAAACGCAGGTCGTAAAATTCGTAATGAAAAGGGCTTTAGCATCTTATCTAAATACCGGATTTATAAAACACTGAGAAGGAACAAAAACTAGTGTCGTTATCTAGTTCGCCGAATCGAATCGCTACCTTTGGTAGTCAGCACCCTGTACTGTAGCACCTTGAATTTGGAGCAAAACAAAGAGTAAAATAATAAAGATGATGGAGCTGGATGGTTGGAGCGAGGCTGGAGCGGGAGAGGTCGAGAGGAACCTGCGTAAAAAGAACAAAACTCGCTTTCACGATAGTTCTATTCCGTTGTAATAAAACCCCCCCTCTAATCTATCTATATCTATAAATATCTCTATATCTAGAGCTTCCTCTATCTATAACTGAAGCTACCTATAACTATAAATAGAAAATATACTCCTATATATTCCTATACGTACGCTGCTATACTACTTAACCTACAAGCTAGTTTTTTTTTTACTATATTATATAATAACTAATGTTAAATGTCTAACCTTATCGTCTCGCAAAGCTGACTAAAGATGACCCAGACCTACTACAAATCTTAACTCTAACCCAGTAGCAGGTAGAATAAAAGTCGCTTGTAAGCTGATATGATACTTATTTATTAAGACATTATGTTACTTTTTATACGAATATTTCTAAATTACTTAAATCTAAGATTGGCCAGTGATCGTTTAGTGTAAACCTAACGTTATGATCCGCAGAACTCAGGTGATGGTGATTTGGAATATCTACCTAATTAAATGTCTAAGTTTTTAGATTTAATTAAACTTCATACTACAATGTTATTCGGAGGCTTATATACGCAATAATAACTAGAATGAAATCACAATGAATGCACATAGTATAAATGAGGCTTTACTTGGTATTTTATGTGTCATGACTGTCTGATGATAGTTTTCATATTTTTCTATAAAAAGTTTGCATCCCTATTTAAAGGGTTGTTGGGGGGGGTCCCCCCAAAAGGCCTCCTTTTACCTCCCCTCACAGCCTTTCCCATGCCCAACAATGGCATTTTTTTTATTTTTATTTTATTTAGAAGTTAGATAAGATGATATCTACTAGTTAAGCAAAGCAAAATTTAACTTTAGAACCCTCAGTATCATTTGTACTGATAGTTCAAACTTCATTCATTAAATTGATTACAATTGGACAATAATAATGCCATTCAGATTATTTAAAAATTATATTATGAAAATTCATATTAAGGTAAAATATTTACAGTCTTAAAATACAACTGGACTGAATTTAAAAGGAATCTAATATCAACATTTGAAATGACCATAATCAGACAGTCAACTTATCATTAAGGTGTTTTACACCAATCTAATAGAAAAAATATACAAGATTCAAATTTCATGAATCTTTTAATGAACTGGACTTTAAGGGCCAAAGTTATATGGTGGATTGATTGTTATCAATTAAACTTAATGTCTGTCAAGTATGTTGTACAGCATCTTAGAATCTAGAAATACATTCACTACGATTAAAATAAACATAAGTACTGATTAAACCTACAATACGTACTTTAATTAATCCTACAGTTTAAAACAATATAGATTCTACCTAAAGTCTCCCACACGTTAAAATCAGAATGCTCACCAAGGACAACTAATGTGTTTAACAAATTTATATTTCTCAGTTTATAGAAAGACTTCACTTAGTAATAATTCTAATTCTGTAATAGCAACAAGCTTTTGGTTTATAGACAGTAAATTGTCTCTCTGTTAACGTGGAACGGTTCTCTGGCCTTTTTCAGGACTCTCGCAGATACTGTGTTCCTCGGTACTTTAGTCCGATACAGAGGTTTAATGCCATAAATCTCAGCTTTAAGCTAACTCAACTTTCGTGAGTAAGAATGTAAAATTTGATGATGAAATATTTGAATGAGCAAAGCCAATTCTTAAAACTTCTGTAAGTTCTTGAAGTATCAATTATCCTTTGATAGAACATTCAGATTCCTTTCAGAATACAGAATTTTATATGAAAGTAAAACTAACTTGAATTCACTAATTCCAGCAATACTGAGAATTAAATTACACTAAGCAGTGCACATTTCTTTTTACAGGATCGAACTGTAAAATTATTTGTAGTAAATGATTCTCAATCATATTCGCAAACGTACGACATTTTCCTTCAAATGTTATTAGGCTTTAGTAAGCTCTTAATTTTTGATATCTTTTGATTGAATAGGTACTAAAAATGTTAACAGCAAACATTTCGAATTAAATTCATTATCAAAAATGAACTAGTTAATATAGGTCGCATACCGCAAAACAAAATCATAAAATTAAACAATGAATTCATACATAATTCGCAATGCAAAGTAAAAATCATCGCACATAATAACAATAGAGCAATCATTATACAAAAGGGAAAAGTATTAAAATATTATTTCAATTCAAACAAGAAATAAATATGTCACATTTAAAATAGATAACAAAATGATATTGAAAGTCACAACTTTGATTCTGCAAATTTTTGAACATTTTTCGTAATTAAATTTCAGTAATGGAATCTAAGCAAGATACTTAGATCTCTTTACAACTCATGAATAACCAGAATCGACTCACCCGGCTTTTACTAAAGATTTAGTAAAAGAAACAATCCAAACACAACTCGTTTTCCACTAAATATGAAACACTAAAATACTTAGGTAAATCACTATCGAAAACGTTATACTAAAGTTCTAAATTCGCTAGCATGTAATCCCGATAGAGAATGTTCTCTTCCAATGCGAGTTCGCAATATAGACTCGATGTCCCGTAAAAATTTCCGATATTCCGGTAGAGTATAACAATATATTATTTCGAATTAAATTCACTGTCACGATATCCCGGTAGAATATTTCACTCTATAATCGCTCAAGAGTCACTATCCCGTTCATCGAAGGATAATACACACGATCACGCGGAAGAGTATTTCACTCTATCAACGCTCAACAGTTACTGCCCTATTTCCCTCGCGTTTCCCTCCGTTTTTCTTCCTCGTCACCTGTTCTTAATATCCTTGACAAGCTCTTAATCCACGTTCTCTTGAAAGTTTGCGAAATCTGTCATCGGCTCCATATCCTCGAAATCCCAGAAATCCAGGAAATCACAGCTTATGTCACTTTGCAACCAACTCCACTGTGTGCCCACTCATAGAAGCAAATCGGTATTTAAACAGTTTTCGTGTAAGTGGTACACATACAATTCTATTTTCTTCGCGTACTATATAAACTTTAGAATGATTAATATATAGAAAACTATAGAAAATTTAATCTGTTATTTACCTTTAACGCTTTTCCCGCGTTATCCTAGACCAAAAGTTAATTAACAAAACATTATACCGTAAATGTTCTCTTATTTTTTTTTTCAAATCATAAGCTAGCAACACTGATTCTCAGCAATTACAAAATGTCAACAAACAAATGTAATAGAAAATTATTAAAATGTAAAATAGTGTTTAAATATTAGTATTTTTCCTATACAAATGATAAATATATCTTCGGCAAGAATAGAGATATGTTTCAAAGAAGCAATTGTGCTGTGATTATTTACAAAAATCTGCATAAATATAAACTAAAAGTGTCGAAACAACATTCAGTGCAGTTATTATTCAAATGCAGTTTCCAAATGGATTTTCCGTTACAATTAAAGACTGAAAGCATTAATTGACCTTTCTAGAGCCTGCCAGAAGGCTTCTTTTGGAAATAACGACAAAACCGAGCTAAATCATTCTACAGTTTTGTTTGGAACAAAACACAAAAAATACGCAAACATAACCTCGGAAAAAGCGAAAAAGGTATTTATCTACAATGTTTTAACATTTTAACTTCTATTCAATAGCTTTTCTTGAAGTATTTCATCAGTTTTAACAACAATCCTTGGCTGCAATCATTCCTTTTTAAAACAAATTGGTGATACATCTTATCACTGCTAATTCAAGCAAACGTTCTTTGATCCTTTATTCGTATGTGATTGAATTCTCTAATCTCTCATTCTCTGCAAATCTCGACGGTTAATTTTATAAATACTTGTAGTTTTTGAGTTGAGAATAACTTGATAATCTGAATAATATCATTCAGCATATTGTTTGAAATGCACCTTGAATGTTCACAAACATTTTGTTATTTCTCATGTCTTTCTGACTTTGTTTATGTGACTGCAATATAGAATTCTTATCTATTGTTTTAATTAATTACAGCTTGTGGATTTTACAAGAAAGAAGCAAGTTCTTTTCCACTTGAATCCTGCGCCTCACTTTCTGTTCGCCTGAAGTTCCTGGAGCATTAATTCAATTCTTCTCCAGCGCTTCTTTTATTGTGGTAACACATTAATAAAGGTAACATTTTGTCATATATTCCGTTCACTGCATTATTCTAGTACCTGTCAGTTTATTTAACAAAAATCTAGTTAAATTTGACACAATTTTAATACATTAATGTAACTACTTAGAGTCTATTAGTGGGAGACATAGTTTACTACATGAATCATGCATCATATGGATACCTATTTATATGTGAACAGCGAGTGCGACTCAGCACAGCAACCCCCAATTTGAGAAGATTAATAAATTTGTTAATCTGAGCAAATTCCCTTCATTTTTAAAATGACTTTGAACCTCTTTCAGAGCAATCGCGTTCAATGATTTAAATTTAAACAAGAATGCAATATTGTATCCATCAAGATTCGAATTCCAGCAATACAATTATGTGTAATAAAATGTGAATGTGTTCTTTTTATCCCTATCACAATATAATTTCAGTGTTTTTAAACCAACGTCGAAATGATCATCTTAGATCTCAACTCAAGGTTTTTAACAAATCGTTCATGCAACAGTTTTCTTCGATCCCACTGCAATATCAGTAACTGAGAGGAAAGTCGGGTGTGAATCGTCTTAGACATAGTGTCTTGGTTTTGCTTAGAGTTGCAAACTAATCTTCTGTTTACAAAAATTAACAAAACCCTCCTGGCTGATACTGGGATTGGTACGTAAAATCTAAAAAACTGCGTATGAAACCAGAGTTCCACGATGAGTTAAAAATTACCAATCTAACCATCTCTATTTGGTGCCTGTGAAGTGTAGTCTTGTTCGATCCTTGTAGAGTGCAAGATCTTCATGGGGTCAACTGCTTTAGTTGGCGGGATGGCACGCTTGCTTAGACCTAACAAAATCCCTCCGTCCATGAAGTTCGAATTGTAAAAGTCCCCTTGCCAGAACTGAATGCTGATAGACCGCTCATAACCTCTAGCAATGCTTTTCTCTACAGCTACTGTCATTCCCATTCAAAATTGCCAATCCTAAAATGTTCTACCTAAGCGACGTCTAATTAAAATTCCACTATCTATCATTCATTCTTTCAGTCCAGCCTGCATTCCCATCAAAACAAATCCCTTTTGTTTTCGCACATAGTATCGTACCTCTGAAGATGAAGCACTACCTCTGTAAGATTAAGAGCGTTCCAATGTTTGCATATATACCCTTAAGAAAAAAAATAAATAAAACTACCCCATTGCCATTCACATTTACAAAAATTCAACAATATTTTAAACGAAAATTTTAGAGGCCTAAAATATCTTATAACAATGAACGTTCAAAAAAAAATTTAACAAAAATTTAACGAAAATTTCAGACACCTAATATATCTGATAACGAGAAAATGTACATAATTTTGTTCACTTACTTATACAAAACTTTTAGAGACGAAATTTCCACCCCCTGCGTCCGTATCCAACAATATCTTAGAACAAAGAATGCTATTACAACATAATAATACATTTATAAAATTTAAACTATTACACTTATAAAGTGCCTCTAAACCTTTAAGCTGTAGAAACAAATTACATAGCAAACCTACAAATTTTCAATTACAAATTCTCAAACTATTACAAACTGGAAATTCAGCATCAAATTCGAAATCTTATAAATAATTATAATTTGCAATCGCATAAAATTCTCACAAATTTTACAAAATTTGCAATCGCATACATTACTTATAACTTGTACAAATCTTTAAATTAACCAACTTAAACTATTATATTAAGTACCTTAAGTGTAAATACAAAAGTTAAGTGACAAAAAAAAAATGTTAAGAATTAAATTTCCTTACTTACATTAACCTAATTAACAAAGCTCACCTCTAATAAAGATAAATTATACGATGGTTTATTTAATTACAGTACAATCAAACAATAAGTACACTTGAAAATTCGTTTAATTCCATTATGATTCAAATTCAGATAAGTCCGTTAAATTTTGCTACAATCGGACTTTAGGTAAGTATGTTCAATTGAAATTCAGTTACTTAAATTCTTTTAATTTTAATGCAATTACACTACAAGTGTGTGAGTTCGTCTAATTCCTTGATCATGCTATTTGGATTGTAAAACATTAACAAAACTAAACTTTTGTTCGTTTCAGGCGATTTTGCTAAATCATCCTGAAATGCTTTTGATATTTATAAACTTCAAAAAAAAACTAACTTGAATAAAAATTCCAAACGAACTTCAAAAAAAATAATTCATATTTTTATTATCAACCAATTTCGACGCAACCCTATTTATGAATCAAATTAAGTTCAGGGTTGTTATTGATTAATTGAGGTTAATGGCAAAAATTTCTCGATCTAAAATAATAACATCTACTAGTATACTCTTACTTACTGCCACAATACCAAACAACAAAAACAAAAACACATTACCGACGCTGTGCTTGTCGGCAAGTATGTGTATACTACTCAAGGACTCCTCCTACCCGATAAAACATAAAGCGTCCGTGCTATGTGCCCTACCCTTTGTCATTCCAACTTGCCGATCTGCTTATAATTTAAAGTCATAAAAATACGCTGGAAACAAACCCCTTTACAACCTTATCACTGTATAATATTCTTTGAAGAATCCCTCGATCATCAGCGAGTGTTCTACGACTAATATAACGACGATGCTACATAATTTTTTCTAAATTTTTTTTTTTAATAATAAATAATTGAGAAATGCTTTTTAATTTTTATTTATCTCCTATGTTGATTAAAAGCTGGAATGCAATTTCACACACTGAACCTATTATAAGTTGTTTACTCCAAACTTGAAACGCACTAATGTTGATATGGTCATGGAGCAACTAAGTTGAGATTATCGTTGGTTGGTCATCGTCTTGCAGATCCCATAGGTACATTAGCGACCGCTGATCTGAAGTTGCTCATATTCAAACCTAAAATTCTATTTTTATAAACTAGGTACTTACACTTTGTAAAATTTCATGAATATCGACGAAGCCTTACTCGAGTTATCGTCGAACAAATATACATACAAATATACAAACATACATACAAATATCCGTTTGTCCCAGAAAATTCTAAGACCTCGCTTCGCTCGATCTAATATTCTTCAAACAGCACGCGAGTACTGATCTCCAGGCCTCTTCATAATTTCTTCTTAGTTAGTCAAAAGAATCAATTCTTTTGTACCTTCAGCTTATTACGACTAATTCATCAAACCGGAAAAATGTGGATGCAACTTGTTCCTAAACTTTAAGATCGCTAAAACTTACAATGCTACGACAGTAACGCTATAATGATAAATGTGTTAAAAATTTGGTCAAGTGAGATTCATGCGCGAGTCCGCACACGAAGAATTCCGTATCGCATGGTATGGCCTCCTCTATAATATCCATCTTCTTTCAGCATTCGCTGTTAAAACGGCAACAGGAATACATCATGTGTGAAAGATAAACCGTCCAGCCAACACGGTTCAAGGAACACAGCCCGGCGACAGACAGACAGACAAATGACGAAGTCCCAGTAATAGGGACTCGCTCCCACCCCTTGGGTACGGAACCCTTAAAATTATGAGGAAAGGAAAACATGGCGCTAATTGTTAAAATATTTTTTCCCTAAAAATTATTTAAAAGATGACTGAATAAACTATATGCGTACTTATACCAGAATAAAATTATGATCCGTCGTGATCCGGTGGTAACAAACACTCTTCCATCATTTGTGAAGTCGTCATGGGTTCAAATCCCGGTCTCACGCCAACCAACTATCTGGAACCTATTTGACATACCTTCACAACACTGGCTTCTTGATGAAATAAAAGCATCGCGTAGCAAACCGTTTATGTTCACAGAAGATACCCCGATGTTGCACGCGAATCCACCAACCCGTTCCGAGTCAGCGCGGCGGAGACGGCCCGAACATTCTTCCTCGTAGGTACTCCCGTCCAGTGAAAAACAAAATACATAATGAAATTTAAAATGTTGAATTGATTAGAAAGATAATAATATAATCTATGTGAAAAATTAGTAAAATAAAGAATTTGCTTTTCTCAACACTTAAAACCATTATCCTAAATATTCCGAATATTACGATAGTAGCGTGTGCGGTGTAACTCGAAAATCACGCCAGTCAACGGTTCAGCACCTGTTGTGCGAGTCCTTGTTAGGATGGGTGACCGCTCTTCTGGGAACCTACTGTATTAGACCTTCCGATAGTAGCGCTTGCGGCGTGACTCGAAAACCATGCGTCCGTCGGGCACAGTTCAGCACGATGCGGCGCGCGGTCGGCGACAGCGGCGGCGTCGGGACGGCGCGGCGGCGCGGAGCGGTGCGGTGCGGCCGACCAACCCCTTCTCCTAGTAGGTCTCAAATCATAATTACATTTGGTACCGCAAGTCAAATCGAACATGAAATATACCTACGTCCTTAATTCCGAAGGAATTAATGGGAATGAAAACCTCGAAAGTATACCAGTCTGACGTCTAAATTCCACTGCTTCTACCGTTTGCGCGTTTTAAGGCTTGCTAACGCCATCTATTTTCACTTTGCGTAAACTTTTTCCGCTTGATTGCCGGGTTTTTCAAAATACTTCGCTGTGCTTTACGCAATCAGATTTATAAATCCTACGTTCTACAAACAGCATAAATTATTATTTTTATGTAATATAATTATAAAATAACTACCTTTTTTTTTTTATAAAAAATGTCTACTTTACAACAAAATATTTCACGGAAATAACATCTATCACACCATATCGTTAGAAAATCGCTAATCAGGGTAAATATTGTCTAGAAAATTTGTAAAACTCGGAGGAAAGGCATTATCAAAATAATTTTTAGCCGACATCAAAAGAAAGAGGTTACTCCCGATTTGGCTATTATGTATGTTATGCGATTTCTCTGCCAATTATGATCCGATTTTATTGATTCTTTTCCCATCTAGTTTGTTAGATTCTACTTCAGAGTTGGACGTACTCATCTACTGAAAAGTTTGGCTGAACAGTTTTCGAAAAATCAAGAATAATGCGAAAACTGTCACATTGAAACAAAACGATACGCGCGAATCGTTTGAGCTCCGTACACGGTCGAAATCGATCATGCCTTCCCTGAGTGCAAGCGAAAAGTATTTATATGTATATGTTATAAGTCGTTATAATAACTGTTTTTTTTTTTTTAAATAAGCTGCTCTCGTTTAATGTGATAAATATTATTTCACACACATTGCGATAACAGTGGCCTGTGACGCAAAGCGACAAAATCTGGTACTAAATTATGTTCGATCCGAAAATTACAATTAAACATTCGTACGTCTGAAAGTGGTAAATCGTTATGTATGAGAGATCATAGTTATGCTACATTTTAATGCGAGAAAATGGACGGTCTACAAATCTTAATTATTTTTCGGATGAATTAATTTACAGCGTTTTTTGTTCGAGTGAAATGTAACGAAACTGGTATATAAATTCTGGTAACCTGCAAAAATGTCGCTGAACGTAAAGCCCACGTAAAACAATAGGACAATTATTGACATACCTTATCGAACACGAAACAAAGCAACCTCGAGGACATATTAGTTCCAGCTCGTTTGTGTAGATGGCGCTAAAAGACAAATGAGGAAAAATATGAGGAAAACTAAGATTACATTCATTACTGGTTTATTTATTTATGCATTTATTTTTCGTATAAACTTACAAAAGATACTAACTACAATTTCATTACAGAATAGATCATACAAATCGAGAATATCTCTTACATAAAGCTAAAGTGAAAGGAATGAAAATTACAATAAATTGCTTTATAAGCTACTCTCATTTTCAGAAAACATTATTATTGCTCACTCTTTAAATCACCTAACTATTCATATTTTAATATCCCAAATTGTAAATCTATTAAGTCATTTCAGAAAAATCATAACATAATTTACAACATTGTATGACAAACAAAAATTAATAATTTTATCACTAGGTACTAATAGTACAAATATAAAAATGTGTTGGTTAGTTTACCATTTTAGTCTGTATTCACATTGAACGAACCGACCTAGTTTTTTTTTATCATGACTACCATTCAAAAATCTGAGTGATACAGGCTACCTTTTATTCCAGAAAAATATAAATTACTAGCAGATTGATTTTGATTGAATACAGAAGTCAAAATATTACACAAGCAAAGCAGCGGGCAAAAGTTAGTAATAACAAAATTTGTCTTAGTACATTCTACTTGTTGATACATCAAAATTTAAATTGAGTCGAGACAGTTAAAAGTTAAACATCAAAACATAACTACACATTTCAGAGATATCCTAAGTCTTTCACAAAGCTTTTTACATACCTAGTCTTTTAATAAAATAGAACTCTTACATAGTACATATACCCGCCTGTGTAACATGCCTACAAAGATATTGTCACGGTACAAAATAAATCTATGTTTCCCGCAGACCTGACCGGGCTCGAACCAATCATATCGGACAAAAGGTCACTAGCCCCAAACTAACCTGAATATAAAGATTATTTATTACAGAATCCAAACCTACATTTCATTATAAAGTTCAAAACAAATACTATCATTTCAGGCAATAGCAGTGTCAGATACTTAAACAACTAAAAATCTCAAAAACATAAAAAGTAAAACCAGACACAATGTTAGCGGCTAATATAGCTTAGAAAATAAACTTCACGACCCCCAGCCTACAAAATATCTAGATCACTGTTAGCGGCTAATATAGCTTAAAAAATAAACATCACAACCCCCAGCCTACAAAATATCTAAAGTGCTGATTAAATGCTTTTTCTGAATTATACAAATAGGGCTAAACATTTTAAGCTGCAAATATTACTACCATATATCTACATAAAATTGGCAATTCATTGTAAGCATACCTTACATGAAATGTGTTACAAATATAAAATATAAATGAGACAGTAAGCATCTGGCTATAAACATCTGATACACGTTTTACAGTTGTACAACCTCCCCGTCTACCAAACTGAAATTATAAACCGGACTTCATTACTTTACTAAATCCAAAAAGTGTCTGCCTGACCTTTACAACAAAACAAATTATATTTTCATAGTCATAACATAATAAATGACATTAATATTTTATGGTACTTACTCTGTTTTACTACAAACCCATAACCATACCATTGCCTAGCCTGTGTCTGATTTATCTCAAACTCCAACCCTTTTATTACTTAAATTGTTTTGATACATTGTAAACTAAATAAAAAAACTGATTCTGGTAAAGTTTGTATCTACCACAGTGTAACTGTTAAGTTTTGAGTTCACAACAAATAAACCTAACTATTGTTTCACTCAAAAATTATAAGTAGGTATGATAACATCACAAAACCTACTACTATTCCTAGGTAGTACTTCACAACAAGCAGTAAATCACCGAAACGTTTTGATAAAATCACTTCTAATTCAACTTCTTTAGGTTAATTTCAGTCTTCTTTATCCAGGTTAATTTGTCCACAACGAGTTGTCGTCTCTTCACAGAATAGCAGTATCTTCTGAGCATCTCTAATACCGCTATCCTGAAATAAAATCGATGTTTTTATTCAAAATTCACAAACAAAAATTTCCAAAAACAAACACTTGAGCTATACTGTAACCAAACAAAATGCAAAAATAACAAGACATTAACATACCTTCTTCTTCTCGAAACATTGACCATCAATCGCTGGTATTCTTTCCTTTCTTCATTACTTCAATACTACACGCTAACAGCCAGTAAAATTATAATTTATGATTTGAAAATTGTCAAAAACAAACAAGCCATTTCGCGCTATTTGAAATTCTGATGTACCAGTGTTGCCAGCTAACAACCCGAAATCACGGTTTTTTTTTTCATTAAAAATTAAAATGTTTTATGTTTAATTTATCGAAAGCTGAATTGACTTTCAAACTATAAGGACGTTATTATTGTTATTAAGAGCTTACTAACCCAATTACAACA
The DNA here is from genome assembly GCA_964007245.1 of Hypomecis atomaria. Classification (NCBI taxonomy): domain Eukaryota; kingdom Metazoa; phylum Arthropoda; class Insecta; order Lepidoptera; family Geometridae; genus Hypomecis; species Hypomecis atomaria. The sequence goes on from OZ023291.1 coordinate 12,639,186, forward strand.
AAAATTAGTTTACATCTTACGACATCTAGCTTAGAATCACAAATTCTTAATAAAAAGCCGCCGTTGTTCCCTACATGTTTACATTACGTTGTATGAGCATTGAGCATTATAGATAACCTGGTTTAAAACCATCTAGAATCCTCTAAAGTACAATGGTATCTCATTCCCATAGCAACCAAATACTTAAAATATCGTACATTTACACAATATCACAGACATGTAACTGGTATTCATAGAGATTTAAGTGAGTGTCGAATTAAGTTGTCAATAGAACTTTTTTCCATGCAAAATTCTGATCCTGGAAACTAAAGTGCAAAGGCCTGGTATTTGTTTATACTTCTAAAACCTAATTGTCATCAAAGTCTCATGTAAACTCACTTTTATTGACTAGACTATATTTATTGATTTACAAATATTCAAACACGAAAGCTAGAACTGAAAAATACCAGTTAATGAACCGATATTTGAACTGATAAATTAAACTTATAATTGAACCGATATATTATGATAAAATTCTATGGTGAAACTTCATATTATTTTACTTCAATTAACAACAATGAAACCGTAGTAAATTAAATCAACCCCCAATTTCCTAGACTGTAAATAAGTTTCATATAACATACTTCACGTGACAAAAGTTTAACTCTTTTTTTCAGTATGTAAAACCTAAAAGTGTGTTTCTGCTAATTACTACTATATTCCAAATCACCTCGTTTCCATTCCACGACAACAAATTGTGTTCAGATAGTCTGACTACTGAACACTGACCTACTTATACCCTAAACCGACTTGTTCAAACCCACCTATATATATAAATATAACCAGAGTAGTATTATCTTTTTTTTTCGAGATTTATTGAACTGTAATAATGAAAATAATAACTGTATATCCATAATAACCTAGGTCCAAATCCTGGTCACGGCACCAAATTGTAATAAAACCCCCCCTCTAATCTATCTATATCTATAAATATCTCTATATCTAGAGCTTCCTCTATCTATAACTGAAGCTACCTATAACTATAAATAGAAAATATACTCCTATATATTCCTATACGTACGCTGCTATACTACTTAACCTACAAGCTAGTTTTTTTTTTACTATATTATATAATAACTAATGTTAAATGTCTAACCTTATCGTCTCGCAAAGCTGACTAAAGATGACCCAGACCTACTACAAATCTTAACTCTAACCCAGTAGCAGGTAGAATAAAAGTCGCTTGTAAGCTGATATAATACTTATTTATTAAGACATTATGTTACTTTTTATACGAATATTTCTAAATTACTTAAATCTAAGATTGGCCAGTGATCGTTTAGTGTAAACCTAACGTTATGATCCGCAGAACTCAGGTGATGGTGATTTGGAATATCTACCTAATTAAATGTCTAAGTTTTTAGATTTAATTAAACTTCATACTACAATGTTATTCGGAGGCTTATATACGCAATAATAACTAGAATGAAATCACAATGAATGCACATAGTATAAATGAGGCTTTACTTGGTATTTTATGTGTCATGACTGTCTGATGATAGTTTTCATATTTTTCTATAAAAAGTTTGCATCCCTATTTAAAGGGTTGTTGGGGGGGGTCCCCCCAAAAGGCCTCCTTTTACCTCCCCTCACAGCCTTTCCCATGCCCAACAATGGCATTTTTTTTATTTTTATTTTATTTAGAAGTTAGATAAGATGATATCTACTAGTTAAGCAAAGCAAAATTTAACTTTAGAACCCTCAGTATCATTTGTACTGATAGTTCAAACTTCATTCATTAAATTGATTACAATTGGACAATAATAATGCCATTCAGATTATTTAAAAATTATATTATGAAAATTCATATTAAGGTAAAATATTTACAGTCTTAAAATACAACTGGACTGAATTTAAAAGGAATCTAATATCAACATTTGAAATGACCATAATCAGACAGTCAACTTATCATTAAGGTGTTTTACACCAATCTAATAGAAAAAATATACAAGATTCAAATTTCATGAATCTTTTAATGAACTGGACTTTAAGGGCCAAAGTTATATGGTGGATTGATTGTTATCAATTAAACTTAATGTCTGTCAAGTATGTTGTACAGCATCTTAGAATCTAGAAATACATTCACTACGATTAAAATAAACATAAGTACTGATTAAACCTACAATACGTACTTTAATTAATCCTACAGTTTAAAACAATATAGATTCTACCTAAAGTCTCCCACACGTTAAAATCAGAATGCTCACCAAGGACAACTAATGTGTTTAACAAATTTATATTTCTCAGTTTATAGAAAGACTTCACTTAGTAATAATTCTAATTCTGTAATAGCAACAAGCTTTTGGTTTATAGACAGTAAATTGTCTCTCTGTTAACGTGGAACGGTTCTCTGGCCTTTTTCAGGACTCTCGCAGATACTGTGTTCCTCGGTACTTTAGTCCGATACAGAGGTTTAATGCCATAAATCTCAGCTTTAAGCTAACTCAACTTTCGTGAGTAAGAATGTAAAATTTGATGATGAAATATTTGAATGAGCAAAGCCAATTCTTAAAACTTCTGTAAGTTCTTGAAGTATCAATTATCCTTTGATAGAACATTCAGATTCCTTTCAGAATACAGAATTTTATATGAAAGTAAAACTAACTTGAATTCACTAATTCCAGCAATACTGAGAATTAAATTACACTAAGCAGTGCACATTTCTTTTTACAGGATCGAACTGTAAAATTATTTGTAGTAAATGATTCTCAATCATATTCGCAAACGTACGACATTTTCCTTCAAATGTTATTAGGCTTTAGTAAGCTCTTAATTTTTGATATCTTTTGATTGAATAGGTACTAAAAATGTTAACAGCAAACATTTCGAATTAAATTCATTATCAAAAATGAACTAGTTAATATAGGTCGCATACCGCAAAACAAAATCATAAAATTAAACAATGAATTCATACATAATTCGCAATGCAAAGTAAAAATCATCGCACATAATAACAATAGAGCAATCATTATACAAAAGGGAAAAGTATTAAAATATTATTTCAATTCAAACAAGAAATAAATATGTCACATTTAAAATAGATAACAAAATGATATTGAAAGTCACAACTTTGATTCTGCAAATTTTTGAACATTTTTCGTAATTAAATTTCAGTAATGGAATCTAAGCAAGATACTTAGATCTCTTTACAACTCATGAATAACCAGAATCGACTCACCCGGCTTTTACTAAAGATTTAGTAAAAGAAACAATCCAAACACAACTCGTTTTCCACTAAATATGAAACACTAAAATACTTAGGTAAATCACTATCGAAAACGTTATACTAAAGTTCTAAATTCGCTAGCATGTAATCCCGATAGAGAATGTTCTCTTCCAATGCGAGTTCGCAATATAGACTCGATGTCCCGTAAAAATTTCCGATATTCCGGTAGAGTATAACAATATATTATTTCGAATTAAATTCACTGTCACGATATCCCGGTAGAATATTTCACTCTATAATCGCTCAAGAGTCACTATCCCGTTCATCGAAGGATAATACACACGATCACGCGGAAGAGTATTTCACTCTATCAACGCTCAACAGTTACTGCCCTATTTCCCTCGCGTTTCCCTCCGTTTTTCTTCCTCGTCACCTGTTCTTAATATCCTTGACAAGCTCTTAATCCACGTTCTCTTGAAAGTTTGCGAAATCTGTCATCGGCTCCATATCCTCGAAATCCCAGAAATCCAGGAAATCACAGCTTATGTCACTTTGCAACCAACTCCACTGTGTGCCCACTCATAGAAGCAAATCGGTATTTAAACAGTTTTCGTGTAAGTGGTACACATACAATTCTATTTTCTTCGCGTACTATATAAACTTTAGAATGATTAATATATAGAAAACTATAGAAAATTTAATCTGTTATTTACCTTTAACGCTTTTCCCGCGTTATCCTAGACCAAAAGTTAATTAACAAAACATTATACCGTAAATGTTCTCTTATTTTTTTTTTCAAATCATAAGCTATCAACACTGATTCTCAGCAATTACAAAATGTCAACAAACAAATGTAATAGAAAATTATTAAAATGTAAAATAGTGTTTAAATATTAGTATTTTTCCTATACAAATGATAAATATATCTTCGGCAAGAATAGAGATATGTTTCAAAGAAGCAATTGTGCTGTGATTATTTACAAAAATCTGCATAAATATAAACTAAAAGTGTCGAAACAACATTCAGTGCAGTTATTATTCAAATGCAGTTTCCAAATGGATTTTCCGTTACAATTAAAGACTGAAAGCATTAATTGACCTTTCTAGAGCCTGCCAGAAGGCTTCTTTTGGAAATAACGACAAAACCGAGCTAAATCATTCTACAGTTTTGTTTGGAACAAAACACAAAAAATACGCAAACATAACCTCGGAAAAAGCGAAAAAGGTATTTATCTACAATGTTTTAACATTTTAACTTCTATTCAATAGCTTTTCTTGAAGTATTTCATCAGTTTTAACAACAATCCTTGGCTGCAATCATTCCTTTTTAAAACAAATTGGTGATACATCTTATCACTGCTAATTCAAGCAAACGTTCTTTGATCCTTTATTCGTATGTGATTGAATTCTCTAATCTCTCATTCTCTGCAAATCTCGACGGTTAATTTTATAAATACTTGTAGTTTTTGAGTTGAGAATAACTTGATAATCTGAATAATATCATTCAGCATATTGTTTGAAATGCACCTTGAATGTTCACAAACATTTTGTTATTTCTCATGTCTTTCTGACTTTGTTTATGTGACTGCAATATAGAATTCTTATCTATTGTTTTAATTAATTACAGCTTGTGGATTTTACAAGAAAGAAGCAAGTTCTTTTCCACTTGAATCCTGCGCCTCACTTTCTGTTCGCCTGAAGTTCCTGGAGCATTAATTCAATTCTTCTCCAGCGCTTCTTTTATTGTGGTAACACATTAATAAAGGTAACATTTTGTCATATATTCCGTTCACTGCATTATTCTAGTACCTGTCAGTTTATTTAACAAAAATCTAGTTAAATTTGACACAATTTTAATACATTAATGTAACTACTTAGAGTCTATTAGTGGGAGACATAGTTTACTACATGAATCATGCATCATATGGATACCTATTTATATGTGAACAGCGAGTGCGACTCAGCACACCGTGTTCCTAACTCATGACTCACTAGTGATAGCCTGGTTATTTATTAACTTATTTTATAAGTTTATTCAGAAGAATCGATTTTTATAAAATGAATGTTCTTTCAAAAAATATTTACAGTTTATAAATAAGCGGAAATTGTAAAAAAAGATATAACAATCAAATAGGTACAGTTTGCGACATAAAAGACTAGAAAATAAATGAGGTCGCCACCTTCGCTTTGTTGGCATCTTTTGCATTATTTTTTTTTCATAATGATACTGTTTTCCTGTTCACAATCCACAAAATAATACAAAACTACAAAAATGCTAGGACGTTAACAATACTTGACAGCTCAGATTGCGGTTCCAGCAAAAGTGATAATTTAGTTCCCGAATAATTAATTTCTTCTCTTTTGTGTCGCACTGTATGTCAACCTCAGCGCCTGCGCAAGAACCAACAACAAACATAAATCACGGCCATCATCGGAAGGGAAGGGAGGAGGGCTATGGCCTACATGTGAGTACTCCACAGCGATAACAGATGGAAAATGTGGTCGATCGAGAAAAGAAAGAAAGAGAGTAGTGTCAAATGCCAATACATATTTGACAATTTTGACAGCGCTGAGCACGATTTTCCATACATTTTTGTGGTTGAGACACAGAAGAGAGATCTAGTTCTTCTGTTCTGTGGGTTGAGAATTGCCTCAAGCGACAACAGCGCTATCTCTCTAGTTGTAATTGCGCTGTGGAGTACCCCAATGCCAGGGCTCGGCGAGCGAGGCGGTTTCGGGAGATCCTTAAACTTCTGAATCCGCTCAAATTTTTGAATACATATATCTATGAAAGTTACATTTATAAACGTTTTACTTACATGTTTCACGTTAAAACCATCGACCGTGTGTTTCGACACAGGCCACCATTTTTTTAAAATAAGACTTGTGATTGGTGGTTGACTATACTCGGGATTTTAATTCGATTCCAGATTTGACATTAGCTACTGTCATTTTTGACAGTATGTACTGTCAAAAACTGTCAAAAATGACAGTAGCTAATGTCAAATCTTGAATCGAATTAAAATTCCGAGTATAGGTCACAGCCGCTCCACTCCCACACATGCACTGTCTACGGGAATCTTCATGAATAACGAACACATTGCTAGTGCAGTTTAGTGGTCGTAGTCGTAGTCAGGAATAGATTGAATCAAATCTTTGGATTCTTTGACGACTGTGAAGTTAGCACACATCTCGTCATCTCCGCTTCTCGCGCAGCTAACAAAATTTTGTAGTTAAAAATATATGGATATGACCTGCATCATGCCTAACAACTCACATCTCATAAATAGTTACTTCGGATAAACATTGTTTTATATACCTATATGATATCAAAATATGATATTTTATAAATTGTCACCAAGACCACTCAAAATTTTAATTAATTATTACAAAGAACATCGTATGAAATACGACATTAAAGTAAAGTAAAACAATTTTAGTTTATTTAACAATTTTATTCATCTTGTAAATATTATGAAGCCCTCGACATAACTGCGATAGGATTTTTGATACTAATAAAACGATCCCTAATATAAATCTTGTCTAATCACACATGCATCGTCAAATATTTTTGTAGTCTGTAAAAAATTTCGTCTTTATCTACTAAAGTCTCCACATTTGTAACATTTGCAATCATCTGGTTCCCTGAGACGGACTTCCATGATGGCGTTGTCTTCATCTTCAAGTCTCAAGCCGTCGGGATCGTAGCAGTGCGTGAGTGTAACCAGACGCTCTCGTAATAAGTTTTCTCGGCAGCAGAAACATTCCTGAAAATTAGACCAGTCATTAACACTGAAAATTCATTTATTCTACTAGGTAAATAATTTATTTTGAGAAATAGGGAACCTTAATAATTAAAGATCGTTTTAGAGTCTCGACCACCATCTTAAGAGGCTCTCGCTAACCGGTTGGGTCAAGGGTCAGATTCAGAAGGCGGTCGTCCTGGACACGGCGCGCATTGTCAGGAGGTTCCTCTCTCTGTAGACCCAACCACCGGTAGTTTGGGCCCCGCCCCGCTGCCGGCGGAACTCTGGGTTTAAGTTTTTATAGTATTTTGTTTTTGATAAATATTGTAAAAAAAACTTAAATTTAAGACAATAAATGAATATGTTAAAATATCGTTATGTCTACACTATTATGTAATTTTAGCAGTTCGGCACGGCCAGTCTTCGGATGGGTGACCACAGGTGGTATTTACAACTAAGCGCTACCGTGGCTCAGATGACACGTTAAATTGTAGGTCCTGGTAGTATTAACTGTTTAGCCATGTCAGAGGCCTTCATGCGGCTTTAAAAACTCCGACACTAGGGCTAGCCACCCGGCTTATTCGAACATTCTTAATTTAGCAGTGGCAGATTAAGATTTTGGTTTGAGAACAGTTATTGTTCTCATTTGGATTTTTATTTGGGAGTGTGGCTTTTTATCTAGGGTAGAGTCTTCTTAAGGTAGTCTTCCGTGCTGTGTGTCCTACCCACTGCCATTATAACTTGTCAATCCACTCATGTATAATCTATGTCATTAACTTCAGTTTTTCTGCAATTCTCCTTTTTTCTACTCTTATTTAATCTGATTTACCTTTAAGAATCCAGTTTGAGTTCCAATAGATGGGCGCACTTGGCTGGTACACATTCCTTCGCACTTGTTTACACCAACTTCACCACTACACGATCGCACCATTCTTCCCAAGTCATCATACTCCTCTGTAAAATAACATGTCATAAAAATGGGCTCAAAAACCACCCTTTTTTCGATAGACTGGCTTTGAAATTTTGATTTTAATATGAAAAAGAAAACAAAATCTAAAATTAGAAAATGCTACCGTCAAAAATAATATTTGTTTTCAATTTTTCAGTAGGTTAAAGCAGTTGTTTGTTTTTAGTTTCTCAGAAAAAGAACGCCGAAATTGATCAAAATCCCGGTTTCGCTGTGTTATGTGCTTAACATGCTTTTTTAGGGTTCTGTATCCAAAGGGTAAAAACGGGATCCTATGACTAAGATTCCGCTGTCCGTCCGTCTATTCGTCTGTCTGTCTGCTTGTCACTAGGCTGTATCTCAGGAACCATGATAGCTACTCGTAGTATTTTTTGTTATAGCAGCAACATAAATACGTCATTATTGAAAATTTCAACGTTCTAGCTATTACGTTTCATGAGATACAGCCCGGTGACAGACAGACGGACAGTAGAATCTTAGTAATAGGGTTCCGTTTTCACCCATCGTGTACGGAACCCTAAAATAACCTAATTTTTAATTCAGCAACTGTTTTGTTAGTACCTTTTGTAACGTGTATTTCGGTAGAAATTGTTTCGCAAGTAGACTCTGCAGCAGCATTCATAACAATCACTAGAAGCACTTCCAAAATAAGAAAATATAACTTTTGGGATATTAAAAACTCCATTATTCTATGAACTGAAAAACCTTATTTACAGTAGCTCAATTGAGACTAGAATGAGTGCTATGTAAAAATTATATCCTTTTATACTGTGAAATTCATGGTCACATGCAGGGCAGAACATCTCCCTCCCTTGTTGCGTACCAGCAGGACATCGGATTATAATTGAAATAGCTTGTAAATAAGTACTTCGATAATACAGACCAATGTTTGACCACACTATCACGTTAATCCATTTAATTTCGCTTTTACTCTAGTATAATATCATGTAGGTATGTACCTACCTACCTAAATGTGTAGAGGAAAGTTGTAGGTATTCATCACTTTTGTAATGTAAGTGCGCCACTGGAGGCATGTTTGCTAAGTTGATTTCTTTGTTAATATTAAACTGTGGGGTTGAAATCCTGGACCAGTACATATGCAATTTATATAAAAGCCATCAAAAGGCTCAAATATTTACAGAACGATTTCAGTCTCTCTAGGATTCAGACCTTAGTAGTTCTATTTAATATGTCACTTTTTCAAACACTTTTTATTTGTATAGTGTTAACTGCTTGCCATATTCAAGATAAACCCGTCAAAGCTCTCACTGTTCAAATGAGTCCAGGTAAATACTGAGCTAGTTAGAATTAAGTAGCATATGTTACTTATATACCTAGCTATAATTAGCTATAAAGAGCTCAGCACGATGCTCGAAGGCCTCAATCGGGTTTCTCAACAGGTGGGTCTTAAGATGAACATGGACAAGACGAAATTCATGTGTAATTCCCATGTTGTACCCACCCAGATATCTGTTGGGAACTCGGTTCTTGAAGTCGTTGACTCGTACGTCTACCAAGTAGTCCAGTTAGGTAGGTCCAACTTCAAGAAAGAGGCCAATCGCCGAATCCAACTCGGCTGGGCAGCGTTCGGAAAATTGCGTAGCGTTTTCTCGTCCGACATACCTCAGTGCCTCAAGTCGAAAGTTTTCGACCAGTGTGTGTTGCCAGTGATGACTTATGGCACAGAAACGTGGTCTCTCACTATGGGCCTTATTAGTAAGCTCCAAGTAGCCCAACGAGCTATGGAGAGGGCTATGCTCGGAGTCTCTCTGCGAGATCGAATCAGAAATGAGGAGATCCGCAGAAAAACCAAAGTTATCGACATAGCCCAACGGATTGGCAAGTTGAAATGGCAATGGGCAGGGCACATAGCGCGGTGGACGGATGACCTCATTAAGACCGCAGGATCGCGCTGGATGCAAGCCGCTTCCAACCGGTCTTATTGGAGATCCATAGGGGAGGCATATGTCCAGCAGTGGACTTCTTATGGCTGATGGATGGATGGGTGGATGCCGGTAGTTTGTTGTCCTGGTATCCAAGTTTCAAGATGTTTGAGGAACTCTGTCTGACATTAGCAGTAAACCGAACACTTATGGAAGTTGATGCGTGGCATCGGAGATCGATCAAAAATTTACGTTAGGCAATCAGACAACATAATTTTTATGAATTGTATTCTGTTCGATTGATAAAAAATGTACTTTCAGGTCAAGAATGCCAGATGACACCCGTCATACATGTTCTCACTCACGCGGGCTGTAAGCCGAAAGCGATACCATCTTTTGCCTGTATAGGCAAATGCTCCAGCTATGTTCAAGTAAGTTTCATGTTGTTTACGTTATGTGTTTTAGAACAATAATAGATATCTATGGGTATACTAAGCACCACACAAATCGGCGGATGGGAAGTTATGCGCAGAACGCTACGCAAAAGCCTAAATATAGGTATGCGCGGGAGCCAGAGAGACGAGACCCGCCAACCTTATGCCTCCCGCGCGCTCCCTACGCTTTGTGCACACATGCGCAATAATTAGCGAATCACGGCGAAGTGTCATCTGCGGCTAACTTCTCATCCGTCAATTTGTGTGGCGCTCAGTATAACACCCACCATAGCCATTATAATAATATTATCTTAGTGAGAGGACGCTTGCCTTTGAATTTTGGATTCTGGGTTCAAGTTTCAGTTTAATGCGTTTTTTTGATTTGACCCAATGAATCTTCGAGGGCAAGACTGTGTGCAGCAGTAAGGCTTATATAAGTGTCCCCTCAAACAATTTGGAAGGTTGACATCGATCGGAGTGTCTGCGTGATCGGACGTTTCGCAGATGATCCAACATTATGTACTGACTTATGGTATTTTAATTGGTACCTACGAGTATAACTCCGCAAATCAGCAAATCCAAGCGTCAGTGCCAGGCCAAGCAAGGGTCTTGTAACTAGAGATGATGAGTATCTAAATCTCCATTCAAACATCCATCCATCGGCCATTGAACGTCTACTGCTGCACATAGGCCCCACTATGGATTTCCAATAAGACCGGTTGGTGTTGGTAGCGGCTTGCATCCAGCAGCGTGATCCTGCGGTCCTAATGAGGTCATCCGTCCACCTTGAGAGTGGACGTGGTCTCCACTCAAGAACTTTTCGATCGCATCGGTCATCAGTACTCCGCACTTTGTGCCCTGCCCACTGCCATTTCAACTTGCCAATCCACAGGGCTATGTCGGTAACTTCGATTCTTCTACGAGTACGGATCTCCTCATTTCTGATTCGATCTCGCAGAGAGACTCCGAGCCGAGAATAGCCATAGCGCGTTTTGCTGCTAATAAAGTCCATAGTAAGAGACCACGTTTCAGTGCAATACCTAAGTCATCACTGGCAACACACACTGGTCGAACACTTTCGACTTGAGGCACTGAGGTATGTTGGTCTAATATCTAATGTGTGTGAATTTTCGACAGGTTTCTGGTAGCAAAATTTGGCAGATGGAACGCACTTGTAACTGTTGTCAGGAGTCTGGAGAACGAGAAGCTACTGTTGTACTGTACTGTCCTGACGCGAAGACCGAAGAGAAGAGGTTTAGAAAAGTAAGGAATAATTATATCTGTGCATAAGGCCCAATTATTAAAGCACCATCGTAAATTTAATAGCAATGTATAAAGTGTTCTCTGTTTCGAATGCCTAAAGTGAAAAAGAAACAGAAATATGCTACCTAATTAGCTTTTATAACTACGATGGCGTCTTCATAATTGGGCCTATTACCTAGATAGACTCTTTCCGATCCAACTTCACCTTCATTCCTTCTTTCACCTAACTGTTAATTTAGTCCATGAGTCTATGTTCAGTTAATTATTGCATGGAGCTTTTTATATTTCTATTCATGGAGGTGTAAAAATGATTTGTGACATGAAATATTTCTAAAAAGTGAAGTCAGCGCAATCAAAATCACACAACTTGTAGCAGTAGATGGTCTTGTATGTATGTGTGTGTGTGTGTGTGTGCGTGTGTGTAGGGGGGGGGGGTGTACGTGTGTGTTTTAATTTCAATTCACCTACATGTTGGCCAGGAGCTCAATGATTTCATCATTAGATCAGCTGAACGTATGCGTAGATGGTCACGAAGCCGAATGGGAGCAAGAGCAAGCATTCAAAATCTGTGGTTGTGCGAGCGCGATAGCGGATAGTGGTTCATACACTATTTTTTCCGAATGATTCAAGAGTTGTTCGTATGATTTTCGAATGAGCAGACAGGTTTTTCGCTATAATAATATGTCGATGGACGATGATGATTTATGATTTTTTTTCAGGTCTCTACTAAAGCACCACTGGAATGCATGTGCCGGCCTTGTGGTACCATAGAAGAGAGTGCCATTGTTCCTCAGGAGATTGCTGGCTATGCTGATGAAGGACCTCTCCATGGACAATTTTTAAAGTCTTTGTAAAAATAATAAAATATGACGTAAAATGTGATTGAGTAATTTAACGACGCGTACTTAAGTCAGTACAAATAATTGTTATTTATTTATTTTAAAAATAAAAGCCCTTGACATAATGTGTCTATTTTTATGAACTATCTACCAAATCTCATCTTCATGGACAATATTCCCATCAGGTACAAGTCGCGGCACGTAAGTTTAGCATCTTGTACCTTATCTAGACACGCAGAAGCGTGTCCAGACAAGTCTCTAAGAAAAACTGGCGACGCGACGTGTGTAATATCACACGAACCATTACGAGCCACTTTTGACCCCTTCATAACTCGAAAACTATTTAACTTATATATATGAAATTCAGCATATTTATTAAAGTTCTTTAGCTTATCTACAATACAAAATTTCATTAACTTTGCTCTGACGGTTAATGAAATATTAACGTTTAAAAACCGGGGTTTCATTGACTGATTCACTCACTGACTCACTGATTCACTGACTCACTGACTTATAGATCAAAAACCTAACCCACTTCCAGATGACCTAGAAACTTGATATTTGGCATCAAGGTAGGCTATCAGGCATATACAAAGGAAAAAATCTAAAACTTTGAACTTTTACCCCCAAACCCTATATAATAGGGGATGAAAGCTTGTATGAGACTTCCACAAATTTTCATGCTATAAGTCTAAAAATTGATTTAAAGATTACATGTTAGAAATAATAAAACACGTATTTCAGGATGTCATATTTTTGTCTATAATATAAAAGCGTGCCAGGTATGGGCCAGGTTTGAGAACATCACCTTTGTAAAAAAAAATACGTTCGTTCATGCATTGATTGTGCGTATTTTATAGACAGTGCAAATAAGCAAAAATAGGGTTATTTGTATCCTATTAAGAAAGTGGACATTCCTTTTCACACAATCCATATCGATCACCTCGGTCCATTTGTGAAGAGCAAAAAGGGGAATGTCTACATTCTCACTATGGTAGATGGATTTACCAAATATGCTTTTGTAAAACCCGTTAGAGATACGAAAACCATAAGTACAATAAGAGTGTTGGAGAATGTGTTCTATGATTTTGGGTTACCCACCAGAATTATCACTGCTATTATAATGTTTTCATTGCTTTGTTGAAGAATGACTTTTGGGACAGTCTATCCAACTCCTAATCAAATTCTAAATTATGTAGGTACTTGATCACGCCATGACTTCTTCTTGAACCTGGACTGTGACTGTGTCAATAATGTTTAGAATAGACTTTTATACGTTTGTGATTGGTTTCTGTCTAAGCCACAGCTACTGGTAGCAGCTGTTTGAGGAACGCTTTTAGCTTCATGAAACCTCTATTATGAAGACTCTTACTAAAAGATTTGGTTTCCATGGGAAGAACAATTATATTAAAAAAAGAAACAGAGTTTGTTTCAGTGTGACCAGAATCAGTCTTTTAATGTTTTTCGGTAATTTTTATTGACTTTTTCAAATATCAATATTTTTGCGGAATTTTTGTATTTTGGATAGGTTTTTTTTATAAAAAGTTATTACAGTATATTTTTTGGATTAATATTCCAAATTATTATATTAGTAAACCGATATTATTGAGTATATTTTGAGTACTTCTGGTAAAACTTTGCTCCGATACCAAACCTCGCCGCGCCCTTTTGCTTGGTGAAGTTTTTGGTGGAAAACAGTAAATTTTTTTTTGGTGATACGGTAATTTTGTTCAATTTAATCTGGGCACACTTTTGTTTTGTTTTTAATTTGTTTTCTTGACGATTTCGCAGTTATTTGCTAAAATTTGCTTTTCTTCATTTTGTTGAATTTTCTGTGGTGAAAACTATTCGAAACGCATTTTATTTAACAAAATGAGTCGGCGTAAGCGTGCAAAGGTGAAGTTTGGAATCACGGTCATGAGAACTTAATCAATTTATTTATTTCAGATTATTAAATCGTGAGGTTATGTTTATCGATTTTCAGGTAGAAAACCGAGAATTAGATGAAAAACTGAAACAAGAAGATTCCGAATCCGATCAATCAGAGAAGAGTAAGGTGACTTCGGCCAGTCCTACGTCCACAGTGGGCCGGAGAGAGTCCGCCGGCAGCCGCGCCGCCGATTCAAAAGATGTCAAAAAGGAAGAGAAAGTAACTCCTGAAGAACCTAAACCCGACGATATTGAAGAAATAAATTATAAGGAAATGCTCAACAGGTACCGTTTAAAAACGTTTCTGAAGTGCACAGTAGTAGAAGTATACAGTCAAATAGTAGTAAGCATTAATAATCTTCCATTTGTTTTACTTTCTGCTATAGTGATATTTGTATTTTGTTACTACAGTTTGGAAGGAGCTGCTTTTCAATCCCGACTACCTTTTGATAAAATGTCTTCACTGGAAGCTGAGTGTTTCTCTGATTTGCATGGTGCTTCAGCGCTGGCATTTATTCAAATAAGAAACCGAGTCTTGAAGCTCTGGTTTGAAGACCCAAAGAAACAATTAACTCAAGAACTTGCTGTGCACAGAATGGAGGTATGTTTTCATTTAGTTAAGAAATTATGCTGTGCCAAAGGCTAGAGGACTTGAAAACTAAAATAATTGCAGTGGCTAGTCTAAGACAGCCAAGTAGGGTTTCAACACAGACTCTGTGAGGTGTGATTGTGGCGAAGGACAAACAATGTATCACCTTTTGTCCTGCCCCCCCTGTGTCCAACCACCTGTACACTGGGTGACCTTATAGAAACTTCCCCTTCTGGGGTGGCAGTCACTAACTACTGCGCTAATATTAGAAGAATCAACGCGACGAAGAATTTTAGCAATCACTTCTCAATTTAGAGATTAAAGATCAAAATGCCTCATAGAATTTTTAATAACCCAGAATGTTTCTTTACTTGTAGCCTCCATACAATGGAGATCCAGGCCTGGTGATCAGGACTCATGCTTTCTTGGAGCGCCACGGGTTTATCAATTATGGTATCTATGAGCGAGTAACACCTATACCCACACCAGCTAAAGGAAAACAACGGCCAAAAGTTATTATTATTGGAGCAGGTAAGAGCCAGAGCTTTCAAAATGGGCCCAGGTGCTTTTGGGCCTTCCTTTCCTCATTCTGTTGGTATGAAAAGGGTTATACAGTGAATAGAAATTAGTCAAAATGCAACTTGCAGAACAACTTGTACTTGAACTTTATCCTGGTTGTGGTTGCTATCAAATGTAAACTAAAATAATATTTTATCATGATAGCTACTGAATTGTACCAAAAATTCGAACTAACCTACCCTACTCTTCTCTACTACCTACACACAAGGTCACTAAAGTTATAGTCTGACCGTTTAACTGAGTCCTCGCCTGCGCGGGTACAGGGGCGTGGGGGTAGACGACAAAGGGGGACTGAGACAGGTGCGGGCGGCGGGTCCCCACCGCCCGCACCTGTCTCAGTCCCCCTTTGTCGTCTATAGTTAGTTACAATTAATGTTTTTTACTTACTGTAACATTCAAGTGTAGCTGCGGGTGAGCATGTACCTATAAAAATAAAGGTAGTCTAATGCGCCATCTTTTTGGAAATGTAGTCACATTTTGATAGCATGTTTTCTATTAAGTACAACGAAAGTTATACATTATAATATAACATTGCTGTAGATTTAAAGCCTTTAAAAAATTTAATGTTAATTTGAATATTATAATTTCATTAAAAATGGCAGAACGCCTTCTATTGAGAACAAAATTCGAAAATTTCGCTCGAATTGTTCACATCATTTTTGATTTTTCAAAAACGGCTCAGCCGATCTCTCTAAAATTTAAATGGGACCACCTCGGGAGTATACCCCGAAACTAAAAAAACCGAACTAAAAAAGAATTTTTCGATTCGGTTCACAATAATAATTGGCGAAACTATCGACGAACATACACAAAAAAAAAACATACAGACGAACAAAGAACCTCCTCCTTTTTGGAAGGCAGTTAAAAGTATGTGGTTTTCATTTCATGTTTACAAAAAACAAAAAAAAAAAAAACCGAAATACCAGGCTTACATTCTACAGTGACGATAATGACCTTATACTGTGTTACTAATAAACCTTAAACTTTAGGTTCACCGTATTTTATACCTATTACCTATTACCAACTTTAGGGCAAGTTACCTTCTATTGCTTACTAAATTTTAATAATTTCCAGGGGTATCTGGTCTGGCTGCCGCTAGACAACTACAATCATTTGGCTGTGAAGTTGTAATACTCGAGGGCCGAGATAGAGTCGGAGGTCGAATCTGCACCTACAGAAAAGGACCTTATGTTGCAGATTTAGGTGAGACATTTTTAATCCATTATGTAATTTGATTATATGGGTATTCCTACTCTACGCTAGTGTCAGCGTCACTTGCGTGGCCAAAGTTATAGTACTTATTATCAAAGAAGATTTAGTAATACCACATACAGAACGGTCACTCGTTACCCCCCACCCGTTTGAGCCTTCCTCACTTCCATCAAGGGTGGGTTATTTGATTTGTTAGGTTAGTTATAATTTTGATTTCGAAATGTTGTTGAATGTGAACTTTTCTTTGTTATTATGACGTGTAAATTATATGATATAATGGTTTAATAGGTTTTTTTCTATTTGTTCACTACTATTTATATTATCCATACGACTTTTGTAATGCATTTTAGTTGTTAATTTTCATATATAAGTATTTATATTATGTAATAAGTATCATCACTACATAGTATAAAACAAAGTCGCTTTCTCTGTCCCTGTATCCCTATGTATGCTTAAATCTTTAAAACTATGCAACGGATTTTGATGCGGGATTTTTAATAGACAGAGTGATTCAAGAGGAAGGTTTATATGTATAATACACCTGCCTGTGCGAAGCCGGGGCGGGTCGCTAGTAAATATTATATAATTACTTAGCTTACTTAGCACGTCGCTTTATTACTAAGCTTAATATTCCAAAAATCTGAGGTAGGCTAAGCTGATGTGAAATCAGAAATGGATTAAACAACTATCTTAACCCTTTGACCGCCTAAGTTACATTTACTTGATCAGCATTGTCTTTTGTTAACAATATAACTAGGCTCCATATTATGATATAAGAAAAAAACTAAAGCTTGGTCAAAAGATTAAATTAATTATTGATTAAGGCTAAAAACAATCTCTGGTTTTGATATCCAATTAGTGACAAATTTTTTTTTATATTTTTTTTTACATTGGAAGTGTAGGGAGGAAACTTTGTCAACATTGGACACCAATCTGTTGTTTATTATTTGCTTCTCTTTGTGTTATAGCAAAAGACCTTTACTTACCTCTGCGAAGTTTTATGGTGGTTCTTATTTATGTCGTAGGATGATTTGATAAACCATATTTTCGCAAAAATCCTGGGAACTTCGTGAAAACGCAGAAAATTAGACATTTGATATGAATCAAGCCAATCAGAGTTAATGTTATTCATATTCAATCTTACTAAACTCGTAAGCAACTCGTATTTTTGCATAATCCTAGTAAGATTGAGAAATATCATAGCCGGTCTATATGTTCATAATATCATATAAAGGTACTATATTACATAAAATATATGTATGTCGCAATCAACTGGTAACACGGGACGCAAGCGCCACCTTCTGGCGTTCGATGGAGTAAAGGGTTCACTGGCTGAGCGGAGCGCACGACACTTGCGTGGCTGTCGGCCAGAGCGGTTCATATTGAACATTCGCGCGTTCCTATATACGAACCTAGCTATTGTTGTGTCGCTACTTATAATCTACCTTGTACTCGTAAACTGTTCGGACGATACAATTTGATCTAGTGAACTATTTTGTTTCGTTGCTCCAACATTACCCAACGACGCCTACTGATATATAGAAGACCAGACATTATGGACTCGGCTGATTTTGGAAAACCTAGATTTATGGACCCTGCTGATGATGAAGACCCTACTCCCCCGTCATCAGGTGTGGGATCAATGTTGGTGCAAAACGAGAAGAACAGCGAAGCTCATATTTGGCGCACCTTGTTCGAACAACAAAACCAGAACATGCGAGCGCTGATCGAAGCCCTACAAGCGCCTAAACCTGTTTACTGTGACAATCTACCCACATTGCATGATGCAAGATCGTGGTGCGCAACAGCCGATGTTTGTTCCTCCGGGAATCTAACCACACGGCGGTCAACGTATACTAGCCCTCAGCAAGGCGCTCAAAGGATGCAAACAAAGAGGAAATCGCAGTATCTTCCGGCGGGCCGAGAGACGGTGGTGGCCGGCTGAGCGACGGTGGCGGCGGCGGGCTGAGCGGCGGTGGCGCCGGCGCGTTTGAGCGACGCGTTGATGCCGGCGATGTGCAACCACCGTCGGGCACGATACATGATTAAGGTGCATTGTTTCCCTGTTTATGATTCTGAAGCTGAATGATTGTTAGTTAAAGAAAGTTTTGCAGCCAAATTAAGTGGAAATTATTTTAATAATGTTGTGGGTATGACCGGTATTGGTCAGACGCGAGTATTCGCGCACAGAACAGATTTTGTCTAGTGTAGGTAGTTATTAATGATCACCTTTTCGAAGTTTTGTTACATCTGCTAATTACCTACAGAGTGACGTCGTGATATGTTTCAAGATTTTAAATTAAGGCACGGTAATAGAAATCATTACCGTGATTAAGGTTTCGCTACGAACAGGACAGTGACGGAGCTTTGTTTATCTAAAATTCTTTGAGTAAATTCGGTAAAGAACGATAACGCGCGTAATACCGGTTTAACCGCTAATGCCGTATTACAAGTAGGTGACAGTAATAGCGGGTCACGTACCAGTCGAGGTTGATGATAATGAAGCTTAAACTTAAGTTGTTGTGCAAACTCGAGTAAGGGGATTCTATCGGCAGTCGAGGTCGGGGTCTGGAAAGACCATGTCGTGTGTTAACAGGTGCCACACGGGCGATCCACGGGATGGATGCGCAGTCGGAGTTTGTAGAAACCTTAACGTGTGTTAACAGGTGCCACACGGGGATCGTTAGATGTCTTACTCGGGAGTTTCTGTGATCTTAGTCTGAGCTTATTGTAAGCTGTGTGTAGTTGTACTGAGTTTTTGATAAACGACTGGGGTATGTAGCTCTGGCTGATGTATAGTGAATTTCGTAACCCCTGTTGCTTGCTTGAGTCAAAATGTAATTGAAAGCTTAATACAATCTGAAGTTTTGGAGTCTGCATAGTTTGCCCAGTAAAGTTAAGTGTGGTCAGGAATGACCGAGTCGTACAGGTTTTCTCGTGGATGTTTTTGGTTGTAGATTAACCACCACACGCGGACGTGTGCAGCAGGATGGCCATGTCTCAATCAACTGGTAACACAGGACGCAAGCGCCACCTTCTGGCGTTCGATGGAGTAAAGGATTCACCGGCTGAGCGGAGCGCGCGACATTTCCGTGGCTGTCGTCCTGAGCGGTTGATATTGAACTATCGCGCGTTTCTATATACGAACCTAGCTATTGTTGTGTCGCTACTTATAATCTACCTTGTTTTGATCGAGTGAACGAACTATTTTGTTTCACGACCAACGACGCCCACTGATATAAGACCAGACATTATGGACTCGACTGATATCGGAAACCCTAGATTTATGGACCCTACTCCCCCGTCATATATGTCTAATTATCTGTGTTTTCGCGAAATACCTAGGATTATTGCAAAAATATCACTATTTAGTATAAAACAAAGTCGTTCCCCGCGGTCTGTCCCCATGTATTCTTATATCTTTAAAACTACGCACAACGGATTTTGATGCGGTTTTTTTTATAGATAGAGTGATTCAAGAAAAAGGTTTAAATGTATAATACACCTGTGCCAAGCCGGGGCGGGTCGCTAGTATTTTATGAAATCATCTTACGACATGTAGGTACATATTATAAATATTTGAAAATTAGAAAATAAAGTGCTACAAACCCCTGTTTCCAGGTGCCATGGTGGTAACAGGCCTGGGCGGTAACCCCGTGACCACCCTCTCCGTCCAAATGAACATGGAATTGCACAAGATAAAGCAAAAGTGCCCGCTCTATGAAGCTACCGGCAACCAAGTGCCTAAACATAAAGATGAAATGGTATGTAAAACATTGAACTACATTACATGGTATACTTAGTGATAAGTTTCTAATTTTGCTACTGTGCAACGACTCGTATTCAGAGGTGTTGTTTCACAGACGCCACTAAGTTAGAATCGTACGAAATGAGTTTTGTATAGCTATTTTCAGGTATTTTTACAAGCTTTTATTTAACTTGTAATGGATGTACCTATGTATGTATGTAAGTTTGGGTGGAATCTTGCAAGTAAAATTTTACCAAGTTCCCGGTTTCCGATTTTTCACGCATATGTATATCGCGTGACAATGCAATAATATGGTACCATGGAGCTGATCTGATGATGGAGTCGGAAGGTGTCCATAGGAACTCCTGTACTAAACAAGATATACCAGTCGTGTTTGGGCTCGTTTTACTTGTCTTGGCTAGCACGAGGCTGCTACATAATAACCAGGGTCTCAAAATGTTGTATTATAAAAGTTATATATTTATAATAATTTATTTCCTATCGCAATCATCATTACCTTTATTATTACCTGCTTAACCCTACTATTTAAGTATAGGCCGAATCATTAATCGCGGCGTAAACACGAAGACAGTCATTGTGCAGCAGCAATTTGTTCATAATATTATGTCAGCGACGAAAGGAGTAAAAATTTACGCTTGTAGCTAGAACTTCACGATGCCATTAATATTGATACGGCCTATGTGAGATTTTTTTATAATAATCACAAAAAAAGTACGAAGTATCAAAAACTCAAGAAAAATCGTGTGGTGGTTTCAGGTGGAACGCGAATTTAACCGTCTCCTGGACGCCACCTCGTACCTCTCGCATCAGGTGGACTTCAACTACTACAACGACACCCCGGTGTCCCTCGGACAGGCGCTCGAATGGGTCATCAAGCTGCAGCAGAAGAATGTCAAACATAAACAGGTTAGTCATCCATAAACATAGGCCTCTCCTATGGATTTCCTAAGCCTGGTTGGAAGCGACTTGCATCCAGCGCCTTCCTACACTCTTAATGATATAGTCGGTCTACCTTGTTGGTGAACGTCCTACACTGCGCGATATTTTGGACCGACGAAACGGAGGAGGTACTCAATTCGACGCGTATATATTTTTTTGTGTATAACTACGCATAACTTTTTACACAGTAGTCCGATTTCGATAACTCTTTTTGTATTGAAAAGAGTATAATTCCAAATTGGTTCTATTGAAATTTAATCGGAATCGGCTGAGCCATTCTTGATAAATCAACAATAATGTGAAAAATGCTACATCGATCCGTGCGAAATATTCGCGAATTCTTTACACGGTTGAAGTCAATCTGTTTTACGAGACCGAGTAATGGCAGCGGTTCAATTTTATAGAGCCCCAGGAAACCTGTCAATCTTTTGGGCACTATATTACGTAAAACAAAACAAAAAATATTATAGTACTGGAAAAGATCTTTCAGTCCAAAAGTGTTATCCTCTTTCAATAATATTATGTTTTTTACAATAATGTTACACATACAATAGTAAAATTTGTGTTTTACGCTTATTGCTATTGTAAAATAAAGTTATTATCTTTAGCAGATACGTGTTTGTTATACATTGAAAAATCTCATAAAATATATAACCTTATTTTATTTTTAATTTCAGATGCAGCATTTAAAAGCTGTTATAACGCTACAAGAGAAGCTTAAAAACAACGTCAATAAGTAAGTGAACATAAAAATACTATTTTAAAAGCTTTAGACTAATGAAAAAAATAAGTTTATTTTCATATACGTTATACATAATTTATGCACCTAATATTTTAAAATGCATTATTCTCTTCAGAGTTTCTAGTATAAGTAAAATAGATTCTGAGAGTTATTTTTCGTAGATAATATGGGCACTGTCATATCTGACCAGTACGGTGGACTATAGCTTAATTAACTCTTCTAATAAAATGAGAACAAGCTTTCATACACATTCGATTTGAATATAGCCAACTGGATCGTGTGTAATGTCCATAACGTGGTCGGCCCAAACTTATTATTATAAATGTGGTTGGTTCCAACCAGCTAACCGCACCTACATACGCTCATTGTCGGAACGTATTTGGTAATGTTGGGATGTGTATGAAGACTTAAAAATCTTCAGCTATGGGACACCAGAGCCGACAAAAAATAAAAATCTTCTTTATTTTACAGAATGAGCGACATAAAAGAGCTCCTGAATTCAATGAAGGCAGAGAAGGACGCCTTGCTTGTAGAAAGAGACAAAGGGACCCCTGGCGACGCTAAAACAAGCGTTTTGCTCGAGTTTAACTTGCGTCGATTGAATAGAGAGATGAACTTGTTGTGCAACGAGTATGATCAGCTGGTCACACAGAACGCGACAATTGAGGACAAGTTGACCCACCTAGAAGCTAATCCTCCTAGGTGACTATCAAAGATTTATTTAACATTTTTAGCTTACAGTAAAACTGATGGAGAGACATAAAGCTCTCTAATAGGGTTATCAGGGTTGTAGCTAAAAATGACATAATTTCAACATGTTCTCTACATTAGTAGATCTCCAGTATAGGAGTATTAAGGAGGTGATACAGACCATCATTGTGAACAACTTTTACTGTGGGGCCAACACGGAATTCAAGAAAGAGGTTTCATCCAAATTTGCTACTCGGAATCGACAAAATCTATGAAACAACTGGTTTTTTTTCTTGAACTTCGGGATAGATCTATCGTAATAGTTGTTCATAATGATGTTCTGCATCACCTTTTTCGACTTAGTCTTTAAGTCACTTATGACAGGTCCATAGAACGTAAAATATTACGTAAATACATCATGTGACGTCACACCAATAGTTGAATACTTCTTTTTATCAGTGAAAACATTAAGCAAACTTACAAGAAAAACTACTAAAATAAACAAGGGACGCAAGAAATAGGGTAATAAAGGTTATTGATTGGGGTTTACATTTTCGCGTTCACTTTTCAATTTAATAAAATATTAAATTCGTTAAATTGTTATGTTACGTGCTATTGCCGATCGTGACGTCATGATAAGAGGGCGGGGAAATCGGCTATTGTTGAAATCGAAGAATATCGAAAACAAAACATATTAAACTACTTGATATAAGCAAGGGTTATCGTTATACATTTTTCTATCGAATACGTACTAAGTACTATAGATAATAAAAAGATAATGTTTTTGCTAAGGGTACTGTATATTATTTTTACTAGCAACAGCGCACCCACCATTTATACGTACAGTTTGGGTAGCTATCTCCGTTGACAGTTTTTAAGCCGCCTAAATGTCTCTGAGAGCTCAGACCTTATAGGTTTGCGTTTGACTACATATTGCCTGATTTTGTGGCGTAACGATTAATCTAACCGGGCGCTCAGTTGTAAATACCACCCACGGTTACCCATCCGAAGACTGACCGTGCCGAACATTGCTTAACTTCGATGATCGCTAAGACACAACTAGTAAAACTACGCTATGAGTTATACTGCCCGCGGTCTCCAGTCAGCTTCTGGCTACGGTTGCAATATAGTCGATACGATATTATATTAAAGCATAAACCTATTGTGGTATATGTGTCTAATGTAGGCAATCCTATGTACTATGTGTTATGTAGGGTAGTTAGAGAAATCATGAAATAAACGCGTTGTGTCACCGACCTCTTTGTTCCCTTTGCCGCTCGGCCAGTATTTACTTAAATATTCTACTGGCGACGAGGCAAATCGCGAAAAATCATTGATTAGTGTTTATTGTGACTTTATAATATACGTGAGATAAAATTCGAAACGGGAATTTGATAATTCGCCAAAAGTACTCATACATTCGACGCGCGGAACGGGAACCTCAAAGGAAATGAAAGGAAAGAAATGAACAGCGGGGTGGGTGAAGACCATCGGTGACCAACTCGTTTATTTCACGGTTCTCTAACTACCCTACATAACACTTAGTACATAGGATTACCTACATTACCACACTTATGAGTTATGATCGACCATAGCGTAGCAGCGTAGGTCGTCCACCTACTATGTGGACAGACGACCTCATCAAGACCGCAGGATCACGCTGGATGCAAGCCTCTTCCAACCGGTCTTATCGGATAGCCATAGGGGAGGTCTATGTCCAGAAGAGGACTTCCTATGACTGATAAGAAAAAGATAAAATATACATCCATCCTTTAACCGTAGGACGTCCACTGCTGGACATAGGCCTCCCCCATGGATTTCCAATAAAGCCGCTAGGAAGCGGCCTGCATCTAACGCGTTCCTACGATCTTTATTATATCGTCAGTCCACCTAGTCGGTGGACGTCCTCCGCTGCGCTTGCTGGTCCGTGGTCTCCATTCGAGAACTTTACGGCCTCAGCGGCCATTCGTTCTTTCAACTATGTGCCCTGCACACTGCCACTTTAATTTGCTAATCCGCTGGGCTATGTCGGTAGCTTTGGTTCGTCTTCGGATCTCCTCATTTCTGAAGATAAAAGATACGAGTATATAGGCATTTCGATAAAATACGTTTATTGCTTGAATGGATAAATGGACGGATGATCGACTGTTATCTTCGAGCAAATATCTGCAGAGCCACAGTCCCTAAGTGAAAGTAGTAAAAAAATGTCCGTGCACCGTTATACATACTTAGATATTTACATTACTACATACATTCACTATGTTTTTTCGAATCTCGACGTTCTGTCACCTAATTAGTGCTTGTAACCGAGCACTTTGGCATCGCGCGGCGTTGTAGTCGGCTTGTAATCGACTTACGACTAACTAAAAAGCCTGCCCACTACATAGCTTGGGCAGAGTTTTGCCTCGGACACTTTTTTTGCACGATTGTGACTCTATAGATATTTGCTCGAACGACTGTGGTCTTTCTTAATGGCGATAATCATCAAAACAGTTCCTCAATAAACCAATACATTTTCAGTTCCGTGTACCTGTCGGTTCGTGATCGTCAAATATTGGACTGGCACTTTGCTAACCTGGAGTTTGCGAACGCGACGCCTCTCGGGAACCTGTCGCTGAAGCATTGGGACCAGGACGACGACTTCGAGTTCACTGGGAACCATCTAACAGGTGAGAATTTAATTAATTTGTACCAATTAATGTAATATTAATAATTTAATAAGGTACAGTTTGATTCGGATGGTAGCATTCCGAATGGTACAGGTAGCGGCACGTAAGTCTAGCGCTGAGGGTAGTGTGGAGGGGATGGTGACCGCCATACTTAACCCATGCGCAGTCATCCCCTCCACACTACGTTCTGAGCTACACTTATATGCCGCGACCTGTAGCATTCCGAATGATAGCATTCCGAATGGTAGCATTTCGAATGACAGCATTCCGAATGGTAGCATTCCGAATAGTAGCTTTCCGTATGGTTGCGTTTCATTTCGCTAACATGAAGTTCGTGAACGCGATGCCTCTCGGGAACTTATCGCTGAACATTGGGACCAAGACGACGACTTCAAGTTCACTGGGAACCATCTAACAGTTAAGATTTATTTTTAGCATTCCAAATGGTCGCATTCTGAGTAGCGTAGAATTTTGAATGGATGCATTCCATTTTGCTAATATTGCTACTTGGAGTTTGCGAAGATAAAAATATCGTTTATTGCTCTGAACTGTGTACACTAAGGTGTTACAGGAATTATTTAGACACAACAGCTTATCCTAACGGACATGCAATAGGTATTTATTTAAGTATCTATGACTTACAGAGCTATGTATGGGATATACATACCTATGTATCTTACACCTAGACGAACCAAGTTAGGTCTTATATTTACATTCAAAATTATACAGTAAAATATAAGGCGACGATAACAAATAAATTAATATTAGGGGACATCTTACACACGGTATCTGACCCCAAACTAAGCAAAGCTTGTGATGTGGCTGCCAGAGGTTAATATATTACATATACATATTTTTAGACACAGGACAAACACATCTTTATCTGTTCCAGCCTTTTTAGGGTTCCGTACCCAAAGGGTAGAAACGGGACCCTATTACTAAGACTCCGCTGTCCGTCCGTCTGTCCGACTGTCACCAGGATGTATCTCATGAACCGAGATAGCTAGAAAGCTAAAATTTTTACAGATGGTGTATTTCTGTTGCCGCTATAACAGCAAATACTAAAAACAGAATAAAATAAATATTTAAATGTAGCTAATGGGCTCCCAGTCGGTACGGAACCCATCGTGCGTAAACCCAACTCACACTTGGCCGATTTGTATATCACGTTCGCTGACAAGTAAAATAATCGGCCAAGTACGAGTCGGACTCGCGCATGGAGGGTTCCGTAGTTTATGGGAAAATCCCTTAAATATTTATTTTATTTTAATTTTATTATTTATCATTGAAGGGAATATAAAACTAAAGATTCTGTGAAAATTTTAAGCATCTACCTGGTACCATTATTAATATAGAGCGAAAAACGTCTAAAAATTCAGGTTTGTTGTATGGGAGCTTAAATATTAATATAATATTAATATAATATTAATATACATTACCTATATAAATCCAGTTTAGATAGATGAATTCTTTATTGCCACATCAAATCTTAAGTAAACAAGTAAAACTTAAACTAGGAACTTATAGCTAGTGTTACAATCGGCGGCCTTATCACTAAAAAGCAATTTCTTCCAGGCTACCGTTACTTGTAAAGGATTAACTAAAAGTTTTAGGCGACGGGGAGTGCATAAATATGATAAATAAATTTACTTAAACAATATACATTCTAATAAATTCTAATAATAACCTACTACTTATACATAATTTAAAATAAAACCCTTATACATAATAATTCATTTTTTTATTTAATACTATTCTATATCGGAAAATTATCAGAAAATAAAAAAAATATGGAATAGTAATAATGAAAGTGAATGTGTACCATCTTATAGAGAAACCTGTGTACTTACCAAGTTTTGTGAAGGTTCGTTGAAAAATGCAACCTATGGAGGAAAATCAATATCCATCAATAATAGAATAATAGTCATCAAACGGAGATGCTTCGTTTGCTCGGTCGATACTCGGTATTTTTTGTTGATGTTAACGGAAATGTATGTAATCCGTCATTGTATACAATTCCTAGGAAATGTATGTAATTCCTAAAATTGCACGGAAATGCGTGAAATAAATTGTATTAGACACATTTCCTAGGAAATCCATACATTTCCTAAATAGCAATCGGAAATGTAAAACATTTGAGATAGGGCCTGATCCACGTATAAAAGACTTCGACGGTATAAAGGTCTTTACGTTTCATTTGACGCTTTTCTCTATTGCAGCTTACCGTTTCTTTTAAAATAGCCGTGTTTAGTATTCAAGTGGTGCGTGATAAAAATACATCATTCTTTCTTTAGTTGAAACAATTATATTCTCGATCTCAGATTAATGTGTGTCCAAGAGTTCTTCTTGACGCAGAGGATGTACCGAGAACGAAGATTGCACTACAGTCAGTTGCTAACCTACAATCCACTGGAACCGGCCAGGGTTTTAAAAAGTGCCTTTGCAAGAAGAATAATTGTACTACAGCAATATGTGTGTGTTATAAAAATAAATTATTGTGTACTTCCAAGTGCCATTCCAGCTTACCCTGCAAAAATAAATAGCCATATGGACTGCCTCGTTTACATTTTACATAGTATAATAATATAAAAACTAACTTTAATATTGTGACATTTACAATTACTTAAATAACAGACTGATTACTTACCAAATGTAAGTTTGTCTTTATAAATATAAAATATTTAAGTTGATTTTGTGATAAATAACTTTAAAAGTTAATAGATAGTTGATTTTGTGAAGCTGTAATTAGTAAGATAATATGAAGATATTATATTTTTCGGTATGATTGTTACCTGATTGTCCCAACGAGTGCTTTAATAAAAATTATTATTCTCATTTTAACAATGTGTTTTATTACAGAAAGCATTATTTCTATACATTTCCTAATACGGTATCGGAATTACATACAATTCCTAGGAAATGTACACATTTCCCAGGATATCTATGTATTAAATAGTTTTTGAAACAATATTTTATACATTTCCTAAATTTCATACATTTCCGTTAACATCGAAACAAAATCTCTTAAAATCTCTGTACGTAGAATACATTTAAGTGAAAATTAATCGCAATTCTTCATTTTATTCACAAGAAAATAAAATAAAGGGTATCTACTCTTACCTACCTACCTGCCCACCAACACAAACCCTTTATATTTTCCCATTCTTTATAGAGTTATGACGCATCAAAAATATTAAAAGAAACCGCATCTGAATCTTTAACATAATAACAATGTATCTCGACTCGCTCTTGAATGATTTGGTCGATACTCGCAAATCTTGTAATTTAATTTAATTTTGTCAAATATTATCGAAATCGCCTGATAATAATCGGCCAAGTACGAGTCGGACTCGCGCACGGAGGGTTCCGTACTGTATGGGGGCCCTTCTTAAATATTTATTTTATTTTATTATTTATTATTCTTGAAGTGAATATAAAACTAAATATCCTGTGAAAATTTCAAGCATCTACCTGTTACCATTATTAATATAGAGCGAAAAACGTCTAATAATTCAGGTTTGTTGTATGGGAGCCCCCCTTAAATATTTTTTTAATTCTCTTTTTAGTATTTGTTGTTATAGCGGCAACAGAAATACATCATCTGTGAAAATTTCAGCTGCCTAACTATCATGGTTCATGAGATACAGCCCGGTGACAGACAGACAGACAGACAGACAGACGGACATCGAAGTCTTAGTAATAGGGTCCCGTTTTTCCCTTTGGGTACGGAACCCTAAAAAGTCCGTTTTCTCCCTTTTTGAGCAAAAACCCCTCTATGAAAATTGCAAAAATATAGAGGTAGAACCTATAATAAATACGAAGTTTCGTCAAGATTCGTAGAATAATGCAACCTATGGTAGAGTAGAGAGTATGTAGAGTACAATACGGACTGATAAAATCGAAGTTGCAAAGTTAAAACTGCTCACTTTGTTTGCTAGGTCAATAAAACTTCTGAATGTAATTTGTTTTTTTATTTACTCTAAATTCTGCTGTATTTTTTTCTTGAAATGCTGTATTCTTTATGAAAATAGTGTAATTTCAATTTCTCAATCTGGAAACACTGAGTTATATTCTTCTTCTTATTCGTACACTCTTGTCAGAGTGGTCGTGGCTGCGTGGATGGTTCACGGAGGCTCCCCGTCGTTGTTGTCTTTTTCTAGGACTGCCGCACGTCTCGCGATGTTCCTCCATCTGTGCCGGTCAGTAGCATCACGAGCACACTGCACCACGGTGGTTATATTCATACAGCTGTAACTTCTAGTTAGGAACAAACAATTTATATAAATCTTGTACATAGTTCTGTTTTTTGGTGGAGTCTTTAATTCAGCTAATTTTAGAAGGAAATCTGTTCAATTAGCTTTGCTATTAGATTAATCCACATCAAGCCCACATTATTTTGGAAGCCGAGTCACAAATCTAAACTAAGACATTTTAGTCTCACTTCAAGACATTTTAATCTAGTTCAAATTATGCCTACGTAAAGTACAGTCCCACTAGCTACTCCAAATAAACTATAATAACAAAGTCATCAATCATCAACCAATCGGTGTGACGACACTAGTTGATCGATGAAGTGGCAAAGAGCTTTGATAACGAAGTCGCCAGTAGTTGTCCTCGCTAATCACCGGGTATAGAGCATAGCAGACGGAGGCAATAACTTCAATTAGCTTAGAGACGACACTCGTTAGCGTTTTACCGACTGTTTCCGCGCAATCCGCCGCGATCGATGTCCCATTGTGTATCACACAAAAGATGCTACCGCACAGAAATACTTGCCCCTATATGGACCACTTTGGTTCGCTTTGCTATTTGTTTCCACTTAAGGTTACGCTGTGTATTTAGTTTCCAAGATATGGATATTCGCTCTCATGATCATAGTAATAAAGACGCGTTAACGTGCATAGCCGGCAGCGCAGGTGCGGAAAATGACCTATTTAAATAGGTATATTATTTTAAAAGATGCATAATTGTGCGTAATGGTTGTGTATCGGAATTAACCGACAGCCGACGATATTTATGTGAAAGTTCACCGTCCTGTCCACATAATAATTTCGCAGTGAACATCAATTGCGACGTCCGAGTGCGGCTCCAGGGCCGATCGTGCCCAAGGGCCCGCTCCGTTATGTGGAATTTTCGAGTTAGTGGCCGGTTGTGATCTTTAGAGGATGGCGGATTTTAGCCGCGGGCGGTGGTTCGTGTCAATAATTACTATCATTTCGTTCATTCTCGCCGCGTTCTCATCTCCCACAGCCGATAAATTGCCGACTGACTTCTGTGAATCGTCATAATCACCGTTGCAGAAAATTTGAGCCCCGCACTTAGCTACTTTACTCACATGACTGAAAATTTAGGTGCAATTGTTGGGGTCGTTGATTCTTGGACGATGCGAAAATCAAATAAATCTTTGTGAAATACGAGCAGCTGTCTAAGTATCTCGTATCGACTATGTATGCACAGAGGACACGACTGTCATTGGCTTCGTGTAGAAGTCAGATTCATTATGCAAACTCATACGTTCCGGTTTTATGCCGTCAGTCGATTACACGTAAAATATAAAAAGGGATTCGAGTGAAACTGTTCCGTCCGTTGTTCAGTCAAAGATACGTATCGCGACAACGGCGAGACGCCTCTTTTGTACATACGTTGGGATTGTGCGTGCGTTGTCGGTAATATTTCTCGCCGGTCGCCGCGTATGCAGCGTGGGTAGTTGAAAAATGACATCTTGATTGTTGTGCGTTATTCTACTCATGAGAATGTCGGGCTTAGCGTCGCGTGTACCACCATTGTGGCCCTCGGCCGCGGGGCCCTACAAATTGAACGATTGTTAACCGCTCCATGGAAACGCTGCCATATCGTGACTTGTCACGGAATTATTATATTTACCGAGATATCGTATTTTGTTACAATACGGTACTGAATCTTACCGACAAACTGCTGTTAGTTTTGTTATCTATATTTCGCGCAAGAATCCGGTGTAGAGGGTCAAGTTTAGTATAACTGTTTTATCTGACTGCCAAAGATAGACAGTACTGTTTTTACTGTTAAACATCTGATTTTATTTGAATTGAAATTGGCATCATCATAAATGAAGTCGACACAAATTATATTTAAAAAAAAACCACGAGTGTAAAATATTATGCAAATCTACAATAACAAGTTTCACAATTCTATAAAAATAATTACATACGGCTATAACTTATCGACTTCTTACTAGCAAAAGACGTTCATTCATATATCATAAAGGAAAGCAACAAAGCCGTGGCCAAGTTGAATTATGGCCTGTTTTGCTGTTTACCAACGACAAATGGCGTTTGAAACAAGTCCCCTAGGAGGTGTCCGGGGCCAAATGACCGCTCGTACGCTAGGCGGTCTCTCGGCGGCAACAAGTTTTTGATAAGGCCATGCATGGCGCGAGGTAATAGCAATAATGAATGTGATACGGCCGCGGCTCGCCTCATTTATCAAACGCCTCTATGAATAAAATATCTCGACAAGTTGCCTTTAGGATAGCGTCTGTTCGTGCCGGGACGCTTACGGCTCGCAGTGGCGATCGCAATCTTCAGCCCAGTTCCTAATAGTGCTGGCTCTCGAGAGAAATCCGCCGTACGGCCCTCACAGCTTTGTCCGGCGTGAAACTGCCACCAGGGAAAACTCCGCGCCACTCAATCTGTGCTCTATTTACCGACAGTGAAATATTGCTACAGTAAACTCTGTGTCAGACCCTTAAATATTATGATAGATAGCTCCGAGTTTAACAGACTCCTCTGTGTATTCTTCACTGTATTAGCACTGGAATTTTTTATTCGCTCGAAAAAGGTGAGCTGGGATTGTTTGACCTTTCTATTTTCAATTTGTTTGTTTTTGAAATAATACTGATAAATTCATCTCGTATGCGTGTAAATTAAATATTTGTCTTTCACAAATATGGTCCCTAATTTATTGTGGCAAATAACAATTCCCTTGAGTTACTCATTTTTCATATTTTCAGTTTTAAGATGATCTCTATTAATTCTACTACCAAGCTAGATAACTTGAAATAAGGATTTTGAAGTTGTTACTAGTTGTTCCCAAAGCCATATCTCTGAAGCAGGCAGGCCGTGTTGCGACACGCGAAACGTCGACAAGAGTAGTTATCTCAACTGAGGAAATATATCGCGACAGTCGACTGCTGAAGCCGCGGAGGCGTTTGGGCGTGGATGAATAAGCAATGAACCGTCGAATGGCTCTATTAACCCGCCATTGTTCCCCGTGATCGCTACACTTGCGCAAGAGACACGTATTGTCTAGAGCACTCTAGAGCTTTCACCGGCCGATGACGTCACAGCCCTCACGACCTAAATGCCACGGGTGCTAGATGTAGACCAATTTGCATTTATCGAGCTTTAAATAGTCGGTATGCGAGAGAATCGGTGGCGACACTGGCAACTCGCCAAAACCGCTACCTGTGCCTGTTTGTTGTATTGTCGGTGTTGGCGTCAAACTTAGGTATATAAAGTCATTGCTATAAAGGCTAACGATCGGGCACGGATAGTCTT
Source organism: Hypomecis atomaria (assembly GCA_964007245.1). Lineage (NCBI taxonomy): Eukaryota > Metazoa > Arthropoda > Insecta > Lepidoptera > Geometridae > Hypomecis > Hypomecis atomaria. The sequence continues at coordinate 12,672,176 of OZ023291.1, forward strand.
GCCCGAAACTGGTCCATTGCAACTTGATTGCAACGTAAGCAATTAGGTCCTATTCGGACATTTCTAGTCCGAATAAAATCTGCTAAGCAGTTTCAGCCTCTGCTGCGTTGTGGCTAGACCCCTATTAGGGTCGAAAGCTCGACTAGTGATCACCAGGTGCTTATGCATAAACTGCAGGTATCAGTAATACTTAAAAGGCCTAAATGAACTATTAGTCTCCGAATTGATTCAAAAAGATTAGCGCCGTTAACGAACTTTTATTAATGATTTTATTTACCTACTAGTCTTTGCCCGCGGCTTTGCCCGCGCTTTCTTTATGACACTCGCAAATAATGTGGCTTTTTACTGGTAAAAGAATTTTCAAAATCGGTTCAGTGGATCCAGATATTACCCCCTACAACCTCACAAACTTGACAGCTTTATTATATTATATTAGGATAGATAAGTGTTAGTATCGTAAGTCTATTTCATATTTGAGAGGACTCTATTCACCAGAAAAAGAAACAGCTTCATTGAATTACTGTTTCACTGAATGCTTTCCCCAATTAGCAACCAAGGGAGCAAGATTAAAATCCATAAAAGATATTTGCGTCCCTAAAAGTAAAATGTTTTCTATAAAATACCGTCGCTAATTAACATGAGCTTTTTAGCAAACATCTTAAGATTTAAGAGTCTCTACATTGTAAGACTTTTCTCCCCGAGTTTCCGTTTCAATATAGAAAATATTTCGGATTACAACAACATACCGAGCTGTCGAAATGCGCAACTAAGTAACAAGTATCAATAAACCGCGGGCCCATAACTCTTTTGAACAATAAGTATTAACGGCGTAAAGCGGGAGTGTCGGTGTGTCGGGAGTGTCGGTTATATCGTCGGTGTCGGGTTTTGGATTTATGTGGTGCGATTCGATGTCTCGCCGGAGTGTGCGCCGCGTCTAATTGACAAGTGTCCGGAAGCGAGCGTCACACCTGTGCACTACAATTTCAAATACACTGAGTGGCAAATGGAACGTGTTAAATCGAAAGGGGGTTATTGTATTCGAGATGAACACTGCTCATCTTTGAATTGACTTTAAAGAGGTAGAAGAAGAAAGAAGTAGGGAGATTGTCAATTCGATTTCTATACCGTTGTTGAATTGCTTGACTTAATTGTGTCTCATCATGCAGGGGATGCTTGAAAAATGTGTAAAAAAATCTGTATTTTTGCTCGTGGGTTAGCATGGTAAGCAAAAACAAGGTTCAAAGTTACAAATTATTTTCGTGAAAGAAAAATAATGAAACAATTACTTCTTAGTAAAGTTAAGCAATTATATTTTATTTAATTAAGTAGCCAGACATGTTGCGAAATTTACGTAACATATCCGTAAAAACGAGTGAGTTAACGTGACTAGTCGGGTAAGCTTTTCCTTTACGCCTTGTATCTTGCTAGACTCCTATTGATACTCGTATATTGCTAGCTGGTTTTAGCCAACTTATCTCAATAAACGTAATAAATATTTTAGCTTCAATTACTGTTAATCTGTCTCTAATGTAGAAACTGGCCCTGGCTAATACAATTTGCATCGGGTACCGCAGTAGTTTTATTACCGACAATTGGCCATTATTCCAGAGCATTAGCACGCCCGCCGTCAAACTCTCTGATATATTGTCTTCGGTTAGGGTACCCATTTATACTTACATTTTTCGGATTTATGGGTTTTACATGGCAGTACTGCTAGAATTTTGTAAAATAAATTATGACAAATTGAGCTGTAAGATACAATAAATCTAGATTTTTTCAAGTCGACGTGTCGCGTAAGTTAGGAATGATTTAAATGATTTAAGTAGTATAGTTCAATAAATAACTGATCATTATCATCTTTGCCGTACGTATCTTGCATCTGGTATACATTACTCTCTTTAATGATTTTTGTAAGGAGATTCTCATTAATTGATGAGACAGCGTGAAATTGCATAAGAGGAGGCATATGCCTAGCAGTAATTCGATATGAATGTGTTGATGTGATGATTTTTGTGGTAATTTTATCATATCATCTGCTTAAGTCTGTGGCAAATGTTTGTCTGCTGTGTGTGTGTGTGTGTGTCGTGGGTGGACTACGTTGCATTTACATCACCGTTTCAGTTTTGAATTTTAGCTTGGATGATTTTTCTACCCAAAAAATGGGATGTTTCCGCTCTCTAAACAAATTTCCTGGTTTCTAACGAATTTATGGTAACCGTATGAGTTTATCTCCCCGTTGAGTAGTTTTAAACCGCTGTTTAGTATTGGTAATGCGAGATGAACTAACAAATCTTTTTTTTTTATTTATACATAGTTATTGTTGTAGTTTTTTGTAGTGTGCAATCACGCACGGTGCTCAGTTATAGTGAAATCCTGAAGACAATGAAACGCTCATTTAAATTCCAAGTCGTATAAATAATTTGGTATACATAGTTACATTATGTATGTAAATTGATAAGTTGATAATTTTAATTTTGTTCTCGAAAAAGTAATTAAAGTATCGTTTGAGCTTTTCCGTTCAGCTGAACCGTACGATTGCAAACAAGGGCTATAACTTTACACCCTTCTATATATCCTTCCTTCCTTCCTTTCAGCCATAGGACGTCCACTGCTGAACATAGGCCTCCCCTAAAGATCTCCAATAAGACCGGGTGGTAGCGGCTTGCATCCAGCGCGAACCTGCGGTCTTAATGAGGTCGTCCGTCCACCTTGTGGGTGGACGTCCTACGCTGCGCTTGCCGGTACGTGGTCTCCACTCGAGGACTTTTCGACCCCATCGGTCATCAGTCCTCCGCGCTATGTGCCCTGCCCATTGCCACTTCAACCTGCCAATCCGCTGGGCTATGTCGGTAACCTTGGTTCTTCTACGGATCTCCTCATTTCTGATTCGATCGCGTAGAGAAACTCCGAGCATAGCCCTCTCCATGGCTCGTTGGGCTACTTGAAGCTTACTAATAAGGCCCATAGTGAGAGACCACGTTTCTGTGCCGTAAGTCATCACTGGCAACACACACTGGTCGAAAACTTTCGACTTGAGGCACTGAGGTATGTCGGACGAGAAGACGTTACGCAATTTTCCGAACGCTGCCCAGCCGAGTTGGATTCGGCGATTGGCCTCTTTCTTGAAGTCGGACCTACCTAAATGGACTACTTGTCCTAGGTAGACGTACGAGTCAACGACTTCAAGAACCGAGTTCCCAACTGAAATGGGGGTGGGTACAACATGGGAATTACACATGACCTTTGTCTTGTCCATGTTCATTTTAAGACCCACCTGTTGAGATACTCGATTGAGGCCTTCGAGCATCGTACTGAGTTCCTCCATCGACTTTGCCATGACTACGATATCGTCGGCAAACCGAAGGTGAGTGAGGTATTCGCCATTGATGTTGATGCCGAATCCTTTCCATTCCAGGAGCTTAAAGGCGTTCTCCAGAGTAGCAGTAAACAGTTTCGGAGATATAACATCTCCCTGTCTTACGCCTCTCTTCAAAGGGATCGCCTTGGAGCTCTCTTCCTGTACTCGGACCGACATAGTGGCGTTATTATACAAACACTTCAACACTTCGATATACCGATAGTCAATACGGCATCGTTGAAGAGACTCAAGCACAGCCCATGTCTCGACCGAATCAAAGGCTTTCTCATAGTCCACAAACGCTAAGCAAAGTGGCTGGTTATACTCCTCAGTCTTCTGTATAACCTGCCGCAGCGTATGTATGTGGTCCATGGTACTAAAGCCTTTTCGGAATCCGGCTTGTTCGGAAGGCTGGAAGTCATCAAGCCTGCGTTCGAGACGATTCGTAATGACTCTTGAAAACAACTTATAAACATGGCTCAGAAGCGAGATGGGTCTGTAATTCTTCAATAAGGTGTTGTCACCTTTTTTAAAGAATAGCACCACCACGCTTCTGTTCCATGCTTCTGGCGTTATGCCCTCGAGGACGACGGTGTTGAAAAGCTTCTGAAGGACTTTAAGTACCGGTTTACCACCCGCTTTCAGAAGCTCTGAAGTGATTCCGTCGTCACCCGGCGCCTTGTTGTTCTTAAGTTGGTTCAGGGCCATTCTAATCTCGTACAGGCTGATGTCCGGGATGTCTTCGGTGAAGTGTCGGGTCAGCTTGGCTCTTGGGTCTCTAGCCGCGCTGTTTACAGGCTTTGCTACCGAGGCGTATAGCTGTCCGTAGAACTTTTCGATCTCCTCCAATACCTCTGCCTTGGTCGACGCTGTACTGCCATCTTCTCTCTTCAGCTTTGTCAGCTGGCTTTGCCCAATAGACAAATGCCTTGCGAACACTTTGGAGCCTTTGTTCCGCTCTATCGTCTCCTTAATATGTTTGGTATTAAAGAAACGAATGTCGCACCGCACTGATTTTGAAATTTGTCTATTGAGCCGCCTGTATGACTTTGCATCATCGGAAGACTGCAGTCTTAGCGAGCGTCGTTCGGCCATGAGATTTAGAGTATGATCGGAAAATTTCCGAGGTCTATCAGAACGGCGGGGTCTAAAGAACTTAGAACCCACCGTTTGGACAGTTTCTACGAGCCCGTTATTGATCTCGTCCACAGACGCAAAGTTCTCCAGGCAAGCAAAGCGATTTGAGAGCTCGAGCTGAAAGTTCTCGGGGTTTTGTATATGAGCATGAGTAGGTCGGAGCGTAGACTTCATCAGGCGGGACCTTTCGAGTTTAACGTTAATATTCAGTTTGCCTCGCACGATTCTGTGATCACTACCGGTTTTTATCCTGTGGATCACGGAGACATCGTTGAATATCCGTTTCTCGCTAGTCATGATGAAGTCTATCTCATTTCTCGTAAAACCATCGGGGCTCATCCAGGTCCATTTCCTGTGAGGTGGCTTCTGAAAGAAAGAGTTCATCATGAAGAGTCCCTCTTTCTCCAGAAAATCTGCCAGCCTCTGGCCCCTGAGGTTCCGTTGCCCATATCCAAATTGCCCCACTCTCAACTCATCATCGCTTTTTTTGCCCAACTTTGCGTTGAAATCTCCCATAACAACCGTGAAGCGGGTCTTAGACGTATGTATGGCCCGACTTACGTCCTCATACATAGCCTCCACTTCATCATCTGGGTGTGACGAGGTCGGTGCGTATACCTGAATGACCTTCAACGAATATCGTTTAGATATTCTGAGTATTAGGTATACAACCCTGCTCGACACACTTTCAATGGTAATGATGTTGTTAACGAGAGACTTGTGGACGAGAAAGCCGACACCACCTTGGGACCGTTGGTCACCTTCCCGGTAGTAAAGTAGGTTGCCGGATTTCAGGGTTATCGTGTCCTCGCCCTCTCTACGGACTTCAGACAACCCCACAATATCCCATCGCAACCTACTCAACTCTTCTTCCAGTTCCGCAATCTTCTCGTCAGTCCTCATTGTGCGCACGTTATATGTTGCCAGGGCCAGTTGTCGGGTGGGGTGGCAGCCGGATCTCTTCCGGCGATTCTTAGCACCCCGTGCTCCGCCGTTACCATGGCCGCTGCCGGAGCCAGGAATAGCGGCGCTGCCGGGGACTGGGGGCCTGGTCTTATTTTCACTAATCATAAAGGGGGTTTTGCCCGTAATTGCCGCGCTGGGCAGGCGTGTTGGCAATCGCAGTGCGTAGCTCTCGCGACGGGGATGCTGCTGCCCATCCCCGCCCTGTTGCACTTGAGCTAAGCTGTTTTGGATGGATATACCGCCATCTGTCGGTTCCGTAGTACCTCAGTCGGCTCTTACGACACCTGGTACAAGAGGGGGGTGCTATTCTACTCTGCCGGCACCCCACGGCCTTCTATATATAGTTTCATTTAATTTAAAACTTCAAAGCCAATGACGGCCACATATCTCCACCATCTATTTAAGGGTTGCCAAAATTGGAATTTAATTCCAACTTGTGCTAGCTCATTCAAATTTTGATTATACCGCAGTAGTTTAATTCGGGCCTCCACTTTAACTTTCCTATCATTGTAAAAGTTGTAATCCTCTTTGTGAACCCTAATTGAATTCACTGTTATGCTAATACTCTGATTTCCCATCTTATTTCGTTAATAGAGGTTCGTGGTAAACCAATTAAAGGGAACGCTTGTGGATTACACAACTTTCTGTGCACGAATAGTTTGTGGGTTTTGCTCGTACGGGATATCAAACAAACGTCTATCCCTTGGACCGTTGTGGTTGTCGTTGTCCAGCCCAGGAATGTTGCAAGCGTTTACTTTTCGTGCCAGTGTATTAATTTAGCTATGTTTGAATATTGCATACATTTTGTCGGATTTCATGTATTTAGACATCTGAGTAAAATGATTTGTAGAAAGTAAGAGATGCAATAAAATGTAGGAAATTCGATAAAATGTGGCCGACTCTCCCAAAAAGTTGATTTAAAACGTCTACATTATACTCTTACCTTAACTGGATGTAATATTTGATAAAATCAGGCAGAATGTAGTGAAACGCAAACTCACGTATTAAATGAATAAAAAAACTCTCTACGCACTTAATTCGTTAATTTTGGCATCATATGTGTAACTGGAAATGGAAAAGGGTAAACTCAACTTATTTCAGAGGTGGACGCTTAATGTGCACAGTGCGGTGTTCATAAGAGCACGGGTTACAGAAAGCTCGACATTCCTCGCGGACACGGTTGTCTAATAGCGTTTTGAGGTTTTATTAATGCGTTTTGTTCCGTTATATTGCGCAAGTTGCAGTTACCGTATTTTAGTCCCTTTCATTACTAATGACAGGTTCATTATTCTCCATTATAATTTTACTGCAAATCGAAAATCGAAACTAGATTTTCTGTTTCTCTGCGCCTGCAAATGACGCAGATGTAATGTAGTTTTCGAATCGAACCTTTCCGATTGGACTAAGAATGTCGGAGCTGGTAAAGCTAGATTCGCTATGAAAATCCTGATGTTTCCGAACGAAAAATATCAATATGATGTTGGAAAGACCTCTTTAGACTGCGTTGCAGTATAACTGCCACCTTGATAACATAAACAATTGATTAACTTGATAGTTTTGAATGGCATTGAGTCTTGTTTCGGAACCTTATTCTGTTTGGTACCCATCCAAAGTTCACGGAATGGTGCAATTATTTTTTCTAAGGATTTCAGTGTTGGTTTCGTAGTAGTTGTTTGTAAAGTTGGTATAATAGTAGTTTATGCAACTGTCATATAATGAAGGGTATTAAAACACTCGTTACTATTATGAAACTCACACTCGTGTTTTAATACCCGTGTTATATGCAGTTGCATACACTACTTTATCTTCACTAATAAAAATAAAATAAAAAACATATTGCGAAACATTAAATTCACGCGTACGTGTATTGTCACAGTGAACTTGGCGCCATTAAAATCTAAACAATGAGAGCGCAGCTGCGCGCGCAGGGCCAATCAGGAGCGAGCGCGCGATGTTATAATGAGATTTTACGATATCGATGTGGATATTATAACATCGTGTGAAATTGCTTAAATTGAGTGTTTTGTTGTCTGCGCTATAACAGTAGTCATTATAAGTCAAGTATTGGAAACATAAGTAGAATGTTACAACATTAGTGTAGATAAATATATTTTCTCAGCTGTCTAATCAGTCATCCTGTTGAGAAGATTACGTACTCAGAGACTCTTCAAATTCCATAGAATTATGCTCATTAAAATGTTGTATCACCGAAAATCTTTCATTTCAATTTTAAACAAAACGTAACAAACTTACGTACTACGTAGGTATTTAGTACATACAGTAAATATAGAGTTTAACCTCGCACTAAATTTCCGATTTAATTATTTTGTTTTACAAGGTTAAGGGTCCCTTACTGAGTATAAAATCACAAAATGCGGACAGATCCAGGTGGAGCGCCATCTTGATAAAAAGTTTCTGTTCGATTCTCGGAAACTTTCCACTTTAGAGCAAAAGTTATTGTGCGTATTATTGTAGAGAATTAAATTTCGCATCTTTTATTTCTCGTAAACTTTTTTTGTAAAACTTACCGTTTTCAATTTTTAGCCCGTCTAATGAATCAGTTTTTCTATCTCGGAAATTTAGTGCATGCTTGACCGAAGAATACCGCTATTTTTCATGCTCTAATAGCACAATCTGAAGCGGCTGCCACGCGTACATTTTCCTATATTCAGCTAGGGTTGTGCATTGCGTCGCGCGGGGTTGTGTCTGTGGCATCCAGTGCGGTCCAGTGCTTGGGCGGCCATCGCAGCGTGAATTGCGGGCCCCGCCGCCAGTAGTGCTGGCTAAGGCTGGGTGCTCACTGTACTAGACAATGTTTTTCACAATCGACTGTAGCTCGTAAGAGATATTATGATGAGATATTGTCTACAGTCTATTCATAGGTTCACAGTTATTTTACCTCTGCCGTTTGTTACTGTCTCTGTCTAGTAGTCGTAGTCTAATTGATTATACAAACCTCTAACTTCCATCTTCAATAGTATACAAAGTTTGGGTTTTCTAATATTCTTGTTTAATATGATGAATAGGTATGTTGATATTTCTAAACACGTCTTCTGTGAAATCAGTTTCTCATACCTCACCATTTTGTCCGAAAATTTGCAGATTTGTTCTGCTTAACTGCCTATGCCTAGTTTACTGCAAGCTCGTTTATCGTCTCTAATTTATTTCACAGTGTAGCCGTTGCTTTATACAACCACTTTTTGCTCGCAAAAAGGCAAAAAGCCAATTGTAGGTACAGTTAAAACTTAAACCGAGCCTCTATAAAAGTCGGCTGAATCTTGCACGTAGATAGTAGAGTTAAGGTTTTATTGGGTAGCGGTTTTCCGATACGTGCCGATGGACCTGCTGCGATGTTTGCTTTTTACACAATTACCCAGTTACTTTTAACTTCTTCACTACTTTCCTCAAATGTATTGACTAGTTTATTTAAACAGAGGGAAACGTAGTCTGTTTACTTACATAAAATCGTAAATTTTTTCACTGTAAATCTTTCGGTTATTTCTAATTTTCCTTTTAGGTACAAGAAAGTAGGGACTACTTCATATTTAACGTCATACTGTTAATGATTTTCATCACCTTTGTTTAAAATAAAACGTGCGCACTTTTGCTAACACAAAGAAGAAATAGAAACAGAGTTATTTTTCTTTACAATTTAGTAATCTGCTATAAATACCTACTCGCTTTAAAAAAATGACAAGTACCTACTTGCTGGTAATTATTTTCTGCAAAAAAATAGCACGACCGACTTCGACCGTGTACAGAATTCGCGAATAAATCGCACGGATCGATGTAGCATTTTTCATATTATTTTAGATTTATCAAAAATGGCTCAGCCGATTTCGATAAAATTTAAATGGGACCAATTTCGAAGTAAGTATATTCTTTCCAATATAAAAAAGGGTATTAACGAAATCTGACAACTACGTAAAAAGTTATACGTAAAAAAAAATATGTAACAATAAAAACGTCAAATTGAGTAATCCTCCGTTTCGTCGGTCAAAAAGTTAGTCAGTCAGTCAAGTCGCGTGAAAATATTATACATATTTTTTGCAGAACATATTAAATATTAAAAAGTATTAACGCATAAATAACATATCTCATTAGGTTATAGTTCGGGCGTAAAGTACAACCAATTTCAATATGATTGAATTTGGCGGCCGCTTCTGCTGAAAACGGCAGCAGCTGTCTGTTAGTCGCAAAAATGGAAACACGTTAGCGTGTCGGTCGACATCGGCCCCTCTTTTTGTCGCCGCGCTCGTGGATGGCCATTTATCAACTTTTTATGGAAACGCTTGTTTTAATTTATGCTTGCTAACTCTGGAGCTGGAGCTATCTGCGACCTCATTCGCGACCGCGGCTTTGTTGCTGTTTACTCGGAAAGTCGAGAGAGCAAGTCGCTTTCTGCATATATTAAAATAAACCCGATGCGATGCACCAAGTTGAAATTAAAGTTTACGATAATGTGCCATTTTATACATGGACCAGGGTGTCGTTAGACTGTTTTGAGACTGTCAATGAATTTAGATGCACTTTCAACATGGTGGTGTTAAACGTGAAACTAGTGTTCTCAACAGAATTGCGAGTCTGACGGCGTGTTTCAGCATAAACGAGGCTGCTATTTAGCTATTACGTTTTTTACTATTTTTCACGAAACGTTCCCGACTACAGGTATATTCGAACACGCAAAGTATTATTTCACTAACGGATGGACAAGTTATAAGTGCGTCCGTTTGGCGGCACATTTTAAAGCCTCGCCGATGCAATTACATCTGATGCTTGTCTGAATGCACATCTGATAACAAAACTAAAAAACGGCCTGTGAAGTAACTTTAATTAAATCCAACATTTTCGCTCCGAACGTACTTTAGATCATGAGATAGCATCACAGTTTAAACCGCAAAAAACATAAAAATATTTATTTCAAACTCTAATTAGAAGTCATTTGGTAGTTGAAAGCTGCTTACGTTCGTACGAGTTTAAGTAAAAAGTCTTGTAATGGTGAATACTATCTATCATTAATTAATGTTTTAAATATAGTTTTGTGGTAGAATGTTCACAAAAAATATCACTCGGGCTGTGATGCGTTTCTTTCATAAAGAAGCCGCTTTCTTAACTCAAAACCATCGAGCTAGGATATACAGAGCCATAGTCCCTAAGTGAAAGTAGTAAAAAAAATGATATATCATCAATTTTTTTGCACGTATCTGTTGTTATTTAGACAGTTTCCAACCGAGCACTTGGGCATCGAGCGGCGTTGTAAGCAGCTTGTGGTCGCCTTACGACTAATTAAAAAGCTTGCTCACCACGTAGCTTGGGCAAGATTTTAATTCTGACACTTTTTTGCACGATTGTGACATCCTTGCTTGATGCAAAAAACTGACTAATTGATATGCAAAATGATGATGCGAGATCTGTATATGTCTTTTGAGCATATCTTTTGGTGATCTTGAATATTTAAAGGACACTTCGATTGTTAGGTAGTTTAGAAATTTTAAATTTAGGTTTCAGTGAAATCGGACACTGAAGTCCATTTTACTAAAGCAAATGTACGAAGTCGCAGGCACTAACGAGTTGCAATAACTACATATCTATAACATAGACGCCGCCGTCGCAACCTCATAAGTATGTTTACCGTCCATGTTTGCGTCGGAAATTTGTATCACGGTGTTTCTCTTCTAAAAATAGTAATGAATGATGCTGTACTGAAAACACTGTAGCTGACGAGAAGTACGCCGAGAACACAGGTGTCCACGCAGAAGCTGGAAGTTAGTCCTGAGCGAGGTGGAACTTCCCGACCCGCAAACCGCTCGCCACAGGACAAATTTCGCTTATATTAACTTTTGCTTCGAGTAAATTTCTCTTCAACTGCGCGACCACTGCACTTTCAAGTGACAAAGTTTTAATCTAGACCCTCTCTCCGGGTGTTTCTCCCCATCAAGCTGTTCCGCCTGCTTCTTTATAAGCTGTCTGTTTCGTTTTATTTAGCCCGTTGGCCGACACCAACTTTGGAAAAGTTTGTTTTATTGACCGATTTTGTTACTGCGTTGGTTGAAATTCTCATTGCTTATTTTGGCAATATTTGCTTGGTTCACATCTTCGTTATCCTGATATATAACCATGCAATCAAAATGCTTTGTGCATACCTACTCGTATGTGTTTTGTTTGTGCATTGTGATTCCTGACCGACACACTAATGAAGGTTTTTATCTTCTATTGCGAGCATTGAAGATATATAAAATAATATGCGAATGTGATAGCGATAGATTTTTCTAGTGAGAGTTGACTAGAAATGACCTCAATTATTTACAATAGAATATACGATGAAGAATATACAGGGTTATTTCTAATAAATTAGCATCCTTTTAGGGGCTTATTCTGTACATCAAAACTAACAACTTTTGTCGTGCGACTTTTGTTTGAGCGCAAAAAAATGAGCTGTTCCATACATTTTGTCGCGGGTAAACGATCAATAATTTTTGTTCTTTTTTAACAACAACATTTTTTTTAAAGTTTTGACAAAAGTTTCAGAACAAAAGTTGTTAGTTGTTGATATACAGAATAAGCTCCTAAAAGGATGCTAATTGATTAGAAATAACCCTGTATAAATGTCGAACAGAAAAACCGCAGTATGCAGCGATACCATATTATGATCCTTACAAAAGTACCTAAGTAAAACAAAGAATTGACCGCAGCGTAATTCCGGTAAAAGGTTTCATCGGATGCCGCAAGCGTTCGCATTCTCTTAATGTTTATTTAAGCGAAAAACTTGAACACTCATTACGGAGATTGGCAGCTGATAAGGCTTAGCCCGATCTTGATAGCGTACATTTGAGATAAACGACTGTTTAAATCATGATGTACACTACTGATGAGCACTACTGATTACCACTTATATTGTAGGGTACAATGGCTAGTTTTATCGTTTTCATTGTTTCTAATCGGTGGCAGGATACTCTCAAGTCTTCCGAAACTACTAAAGGTTCGATCGCACAACTACCTTTCTGAGACAATCTTGAAGGTCTAAATCTATGAAGATTATCAAGATTTTAGAAACATATGGTTTTAAATTTTACATTTTAAAAGTTTCTGAATTCAATTGTTATCCTACCGCTTAACTTAGTCCTCGTCTGCGCGGTACAGGGGCGCGGGGGAGACGACAAAGGTGGGTCCCCGGCACCCGCACCTGTCTCAGTCCCCTTTATCGTCTCCCCCGGCGCCCCTGTACCGCGCAGGCGAGGACTAAGTTAAGCGGTAGGATTATAAAATCTTTGATCGAATTGATTTTGTCATGTCAGGAATGCGGATTGTGTGGCGTGGACAGAAGCGCGTCATTGCATTCAATTTCATGTAAAGATTGATGGCCGAGGCGCGTGCGGCTCTTGCGACAGACGTAGACGCGTTGCCCTATGTACATCCTGAATGAGCTTATTCTCATCTCAAGACATGATGCTCACAACTTTAGTGCCACAAAATCACCAACCTAGTTTTGAAACAATTTTCGGCGAACACAAAATCTTAGCAGTTTGCCCATTAAAAGATCGCCACAATCCCAAGTTTCATGACAGCTTGAACAAAAATGTTGCCGCTTTGTATCATGAAATTAAATTCTAAATAAATGGCGAGATTAACATTTTAAACGCACCTCATAATCAAAAGCTTGATCCCAATAGGGTAGTATTTAAACGAGTTCGTGCTTAAGGGGATAGAGCAGGATTGAGACCTTATTTTAACATGAATTTAACTGTGAACTCTACTTTGAAAGTTTTTTTTTAAGGCTCCGTATCTCAAAAAGAAAATACGAACGCTTATAGGATAATTTGGTTGTCAGTCTGGTCTGCCACTTTCTCCGTCTATCTCTGTAAAGAACCTTTTCTGGAAGATGCGTGAAGGTATCAAGTTGGAGTTGGTAGTGAATACTTATACTTATATGTCTTTGATTTCTTGAAGCTGTATAAAATCAATCGTTAAAAATAAAATGCGCAATTGGTTCAATGTGTTTGTATTTTGAGTTTTTGTTGCGAAATTATTAGCGTCGTTTATCACGCCCGTGTCGATTTGAAACACGCTCTTGTTTTTAGGGTTCCGTACCCTAAGGGTAAAAACGGGACCCTATTACTAAGACTTCGATGTCCGTCTGTCTGTCTGTCACCGGGCTGTATCTCATGAACCACGATAGCTAGGCAGGTGACATTTTCACAGATGATGTATTTCTGTTGCCGCTATAACAACAAATACTAAAATCGGAATTAAATAAATATTTATGGGGGGCTCCCATACAACAAACGTGATTTTTAGGAGTTTTTTTGCTCGCTATTAATAACGGCAAGAGGAATGGGGCTCTCATACGGTACGGAACCCTTCGTGCGCGAGTCCGACTCGCACTTGGCCGATTTTATTTTTTAATTACATCCGATTCATGTAACTTCTCGACTGTAAGCGTCAAAAAAGTAGAGCTTAAATTAAAGTTGTGAGAAAACAACGTTATCCCCTTAACGTAATATTCTGTGTAATCTCACCACCGGTGGATAATATCACACATTATTTTCACATCTCATTGAAGGCGGTTTTGTTAACCTGTTTTTCGAGTCGAGGTGTCGGAATCGATGGGCGAGGCGATAAACAGGAAGATTTAGTCGCTCGAGAACAACTTGTTTCGATAAAATCGTCTTACTGTCTCATTGGTTCCGAAGACCTAATTATGATACACTAAAAATGCTATGCGGTAATGAACTACGAGTATAAGTAAATCATAAAATCCATTATCTACACGTAAAGGCCGAACCACGCTGCAAACACGAGACGAGTGATTGCGTAGTAGCAATATATTCATAATGTTAGCGGCGCAAGAATATTACGCAAAAACATCCGCAATTAGCAAGAAGCGCAGCTTGTTTCTAATTTCCCGACCGTCAAAAAGTTTGATTCGGCCTATAACTTTCCGTGCTGCCGAAAGTCACAGATACGAGTACATAATAAGTTATTCCAAAGACAAGTAGTAGTAAAGTAATTAATTTTATTTTTCTGCATGTATCCTGAAAAAAAAACTCTGAATTTAACTCTGTTTAACATTTTTCACTTGTATAATACTAGTTGTTTATTTGCATTGTAATCTTTTTGTGACACAACAGGAGAAGCCATTGGCTCCTGACATACAGTCTCTGACTAGTTTGGAAGCCTCTGGAACAATGTATCTGCACATATTTATTTTGCCTAATAATAAAAAAAATGATTTGTAAGTTATTACAAAAACTTTCATTCACTCTTATCAAAATGTATGGAGCAGCTAATATTACTTTCGCGATTTCGCAGTTGATAATGATGAGGGTAACCTCAGAAAATCCCTGCACTAAAAAAACACTTTGCAAAACGACATCATGACTACTAAAAAGTGACGAACTTTTCAAATGTAATCTCAGATAGTAATTCCCAGTATTTTCAGTCATATAGAGTGCAAACATAAAACCTATAATAAAATGTTGAATAATTCATGGAACAGCTCCTAAATAAATGTCATGTAATTTTATTATGCACTGTTTGCAGGGCAAACACACCGTAACCTGGAGGTCGTATTTCTTTCCGAAACGGATGCATCGTTATAGGACGTCATAAAACTCAAAATGCAATATAATTTAAATTACATATATCTCGTAAATTTTGTGCTATAATATTTTATCGGTTATGGAACTTACAACATACATCGAAGACATAACGACACGCTCGTATCCAATCTACAGACGATGAACTATTAATATCGAGAATTCTTTACAACGTCCCACATTAAGTAGGCGCATATGTTTATATTTTATGCCTTGACGCCATAGATATAGATTGATAGAGATACGCTCTTTGCGTTATGAAAAATTCCTTATTTATTCCTCCTCAGCACCACAATGTCACGGATCGAATCATCTTGCTCGAAATTCTCTGCGTATTTAATATTGCAACTAAACAAAAAGTGTTACACAGCAGCCAATATGTAAGTACCAACTTACAAAATGATTAACTAATTTTTACTTTTGGATCGTTTCCGCAAATAATCACGGTAAATATACGAGGCAAAGCTTTTCATCAATTTGATCGTAACGGTCGTGTTCTCATACCACGCGAAACTTAAAAATTACGCTTTTGTAGAAATTCGCTCTATGCTTGACGCTCACGGTTATTCACTGCGTTTTCCATCTAAAAAAGCGTACGTGTATGTATAAGATTATAAGCGGAATCTAATGAGAGCACTCATTAAGGGTCTTTTTCATTCCGCGCCATCGCTCGGTGCGGTTTTCCTGGGCCATTGAAATCGCTTCGGCGGCTTACTTCCGCGGCGGACGCACCCGCCCCCCTGCGCCCGCAGGGCTCCGACATTTTTGCATTTTAACACTCCGCATAATGAGGTCTTGAGGCACGTATTGTGGTGTGAAATACTTAAAATACGTGCAGACTGGAGAAATCATTTGCAATTGTTAGGGTGCGAATGTCTTTACGAATTGGAATCGGGCTTTTGCGATTGTCTTCCAAATTGGAGCTTCTTTGTTTGTCTTTACGTAATGAACCTGCCTTTTCGCGAATTCAAATTCTTTTTATGTAAGTAAATTTTTGTTTCTGTTATCATTGACACTAGGTACCTAGGTACATATTATCTAACTTAGGGCTTTCAAGAAATTACTTAAATCACCTAAATACAGATTAAATGCCACTTTGATATACGCAGGGTATTGCGCTACATTTTGGATATTTTGAAAGGAAAATAAATATATGCAGTGAAATTTAGATTTACTGCAAATTTGTTTTTTTTTTAATGTTTAAACTAGCGACCCGCCCCGGCTTTGCACAGGTGTATTATACATGTAAACCTTCCTCTTGAATCGTTCTATCTATTAAAAAAAACGCATCAAAATCCGTTGTGTAGTTTTAAAGATATAAGCATACATAAGGACAGACAGCGGGAAGCGACTTTGTTTTGTACTATAAGCCCGATTACAGAGGCGCCATCGTAATTATACTAGCTAAATAGCATAGTTGTTTCCTTTTCACTTAAGTAAGGCATTCGATAGAGAGAACGCTTTTTACGTTGCTATTAAATTTACGCTGGCGCCTCTGTAATCGGGCTTATTGTAGTGATAGTGATTTTATTTACATAACTTACGAAACATTGAGTTGTCATTCTAAGGTGTACTACCTAAATACTAATTTGATTTGTATTAGTGAATAAATATACGGTTTCTTGTAAATTGTTTAGGTGCTTTAAAATCTAAAGTAAGCCTACTCCACCCTTGACGCTATCTCAACATCAAATTTTAAAGCTCAAAATGAGAGAGGATATAATCGAAAGTAATCCTATTTATCTTTATATTCTTACAAAACACTAAAATCCTCGAAGTTTACTTTAATTAAACAGAAAGAGTCGTAGTAAATGTTATTTCCATGTATCGTAAACGTGCCATCAGCCGGCGAAGAGTTTCCACCCGCTTCTAAAATATGTAGCAATAAAAGAGCTTCGGACCATACCCGGATGTGTTAGGATCCGTTTATTGTCCGACCTCTCCAGTTGTTAACCGAAATCTGTGTTGTACCTTCATAAAATTCCTAGACGCTCGTCTTAACACTGATTCTAACAATTAAGAAATTCTGTTTACATGGTAGCTTCGAGTGCCAAAGTTAAGAGTTGAAGTCCTACATTAAGATTGTGTTGTTGGCATTTACTTTATAAGTAAAACGGGATTGCGCTAATCGTTTTACGAAAGGTGTTATTATATAGTACTCAGTTACAAATTTTATTATGAACCAAATGACTGGACGGAGGTAGCACAGAACAGAAAGGAGTGGACGAAATTGGGTTAAACCTTTGCCCAGCAGTAACTGTAGGGCAGTAAAGGTTAAATAAATTCAGGGTTAGATTCAGATTCAGATTCAGATTCTTTATTAACCTTATAACAATGTAGCGTTATATTAGGCAAGTCAGTTACAATTATTCATGATGCTCATAAGAAATATGCAATCAACTTAATATTCTAATTCTTAAGTTCTCTTCTTCTAACTTAGTTCAATACATAGTATGGTCCATGTTATAAGTGCGATAACCCCTTTTCGAGTAAGAGTGCATTGCGAATTTGCGACTATAAGTCATTGGTTTTGATGTAACCTGTACGTTGGTGAGAAATAATTAAGATCCCAAGAATTCTCTTCAGCTAGTAATCCAAACGCTGTCCCAAGTAAGAAGTCAGAACAACACATTTAGATAATGAGTTTAGATACAACTCTTTGTTCAACTGATAAAAGTTGTTCTATCTTAAGAGTGTTAAGGAGAAATAGAGAGACGCAGGGGTTGAAGGAACGTGTAACCCATTTGTACTTGTTTATCAAGGAGATAAGTCCAAGAGTAGTCGTCGAGAGGCGACCGTCTTCACTCATTAGTTCTGAGAAGATAGTGGGATGTCTGGGTCCGTCTTTAATTGCTAAACTATCCGCGCGGGATAGTGATTTACTGACGCTTTTGTTCCTTTAGTACGATCTCAAGCTCAGCAACATTTTTATACTCCGCTATAAAGTACCTCTTTGCAACACACCTGGCTGGGAACGCAATTCCCCGGCTTAAGGTTTCATTGTCGCACGGGGAAAAAGCATATTTTCCTTTTGAGAAAACTCGCTCTTGAAAGCTTACCTACCTAATTCTATTATGAGACGGATAAGGAAATATTGTTGGCTACCTATTGTACCTACTTAATAAGGCTGTTCGTGGTAACACGGGTTTCGACTTAGGGCACAAGTCGCGGTGTACAAAGAATGGAGTTATGAGGGTAGGTAGGTAACCAGGAGAGTAAGCGCATTATTGCAAAGAGAAGCGGCTTCTGCGGTGGCGCAATGGCGACGTTTCTCGAATCTACAATGCGCCCTAAGCTCTCGGGCGGAAGTACTAGCGGCATAAGTGCTTTGCCTCTTGAAATGAACAATGCTCTTTGAGCCTTATTTAGAGAGACGACCTACTTTTTGCACTAAGAAATTACCATATGAGAAAGCTTCGATGGGTGAAGCTTGCAAGACTAAAATCATTTTCTGGAGACCAAAGAAAAATTTCAATTCTGCCCTCCAAATTAATCATTCTGAGGCTACGCGTCATCCAAACTAAAACTTGTAGAGTCAGTAATTTAGAAAGGTCGCATTAAGCGAAGGTTGATAAACTTAAATGCCTCGTAATAATCTTATGCCTCCTAATAATCTAATTTAACAGAAAATGAACTATAAGCTGTGGGCGTAATCCAATGTAGAGCGTATAATGGATTTCGCATTCATTACCGTTCTTCCGATCAGTTAATGTGAATGTTCTGGTTGACAGTTAGGCCCGCCCCGCTATGCAAATGTCATTGTCTCTATGCTCGCCGGCGTCCTGGAGTATGGTATGGGGCTGCCTACGCATCACCACGGCAATCTCTTCCGATGAATATTTACATCGCCTGACATCCGATGTTTATCGTTTTGCGTACAGTTTTATATATTACCATTCCTGACAAAAAGATCTCCAAACAAGCTTTTTTGTTAAGAAAAATGTACGTCGCACGGCGTTCGGAAACGTAGCTATTTCCTACCAAATATTTTTCGAATCGACTACGTAACGTTACAGTTTTAAAGAGCATTTGGCAACCTTCGCGCTCTCAGTTTGAGATGGTCTAGTCCGATACCGCGCTCCGACGTATTGTCACATAGCGGGTAGGTACGGATGTGACATTTTGCCGGTCTCTGAGCTTTCTATGTGCTTATGCAACTCGTGATTGACGCTCGGTCGCGCAATGATGCCCCATCGGCGAATTCAATGGAGCTTTTCCGCGTTAAAAGATCACCAGATTGAGACCTCACGATGTTTGTCGGTACTTGTGTCGCATTATTCAAATGTACGACCTTTGTTGTACTGCTTTCATTGTGGAATGTTAATATCAATCTCATAATCGACCTGAGAGCTAAATTATCAAACCATTAAATTACCATATTAGTCGAATTAAAGCTGGAATCACAGATAACGAGATCCATTTAATGTTGCCATAAAATTGTTAATAATCTGAACTATCGTCGTTAATACAATATTTTCATATAAATTGCTCATCATGTGGCAAACTAAATCAATTTCATTAATTGCTCGCAATTCACGATCGTAAATATATGAGAAAAAATTCATCATAATAAATTATGATGATAAAATATTGCTATAGATCTTGACAAGTAATAGCTGTGTAAATACAATTTGGATGCTAATTGAATAATTTATTGGAACGTTTAGGGACGACGACTTCATCTGAAAAGGTTCAATCCACCTACACTTAAGCGTCGAAAAAAGTAAATAAATGACCTGCTTTAAATTAAGCCGTAAAGTGTCCCGCCCTCGTTGTAAAGGGGACGATCATAAATCGGAACCGTAGTGGGGTCATAAGCGTCGTCCGGCGGTTGTCGCCGCTCGTCCGTCGGACATCTCCTTGGCATGTATACGGTTATTAGCCGGCCGACTTGTAAATTTTCTTCAAAACTACATCAGAGATGTTTATCTCAAGGTATGAGGGCGATAACACGAGGCGGAGAGGCGCGAAGTACATCGCGTCACCTGCCATTACTGTCCCCGCACTCCTCTTTATTGGCACTTCCCATTTGCGACTCACTCGATAAGCTTGTTTGCATACAACGAGTCTAGTCGATTAGTTTCGATCACGGCATTTAATGAATAGAATGTTAATCGAATTTTCGCGTCTAATTCTAAAATGTGACAGTTACAAGATCTCAGATAATGTTTTAGATTAACATCTAGCTTTATAAATCCGATTGCTTACCTAATGAAATACTGGCGTCGGACCGGTTCTGAATCAACTTTACGACATATCCCATGATAGATGTTTGAAGGATGTTTTATAGGAGTTCATTGTTATTTTAATGTCAGATTTGGCTTCGTTATAATTGGACTAGAAATAAATACTCTGACACAAATATTGCTGACTTAATTAATCTATTTTCGCAGTCGATTATGTTGTAAAATTTTCGGTTGATGAAGAACGTAATATAGGAATACTGAAATAGTTAAATTTTATTTAAATCCCAGTCATATTTGTGGGATACGCCCACGAGCCCTAATGGTGGCAATAACTGTAGACATAATCTCATTACCGCATTGCGAAATTCTATTTCCATTTAGCGCATAACGAGAATTTATTTGTTCTCCATTTTCATAAAGCAAGTAAAGCTCTACGCCCGAGAACTCGATACTTGCGCGTATTTGGCTGGTTGCGAGGTATGTAATTGTAAAATATTTGCATTGCGCCTATTTACTTGGTGCGCGGAATCCAAGGGCCGTAAGGTTGCCGTAAGTAATTTCGTTTCGAGTGAAATGGCTCCGCGAGCTGTTTAACGAGATGAGACTTATTATGTGGTTAATAACTCACCTGCGTATCCGGTGTGTGTTTTGCATAATGACGAGGAACACGCATGTGCGCAGGATTTGCTCGCGGCGGCCGCGTTCTGATGCTTTGGCTTCTTGTATTTTAGCGGATTAAGCGCCTCGGGTCTTGAATATCGTGCACGTCTCTCAGACCCGTAAATATTGGCCGTTGTAGTACTTTTAATGTTCTCGATTCTTGGCAAAACTCTATTTAAAGAAGGTGGTGTAAAACTTCTTTTTCTCAGCTGTATCTTTATTGCTCGTGTTCCGCGGGCCTCTGATTTTAAGATTATTTTTCAAATTCACCACATTTTATTTCAAATATTATTCTTATCAAGTTTTCATTGTATTTAAAAATATATTGAAGTAGCAAATAAGTCTCTGGCAGCCATATCGCAAGCTTTGCTTAGTTTGGGGTCGAGACCGTGTGTAAGATGTATCCTAATATTTTTATTAATTTATTCATACATCAGACTTTTCTTTGATCGATCAATAAGCATCCTTCTAATTCATTTATATTTAAAAAAAATACTAGACACAAATCTAGAATGTATTTTATATTTTTTAATCAGCATATAAAACTATTATTTTGGTTATATTTTGTACTCAATGTAAGTTTACAATACATAGTCGATCATTTTCCAATGAATTGATAGGTGTACTTACGAATGTCTAAAATTCTCTCATCTCACAGGGTCAGCCTCAAAATAAAAAATTAATATCGTTTAAGTAAAGGCTTCTTTTCACATCCTAAAAATTGCCTCTGTCCCAAATCATTCGTTGCCAAATCATGAACTAATTAATTACAAGTGATCTTAAATTTAACTTAAATAACAAAATGCATGCAGGGAAACACTTTATCACTAAATAGAATTAAATTAAAATTATGAAATCATCTAAAATATTCGTGTGTAGCCCTAGCTCCCGCAGTAGGATTCCCTGAGTTTGCGGGAGCTAGTCCTCTTCTGTTGTGCTTAATTTATGTTAAACTCGTGTCCATCGTGTCTCATGATTGCTGGGCAGTTACACATAGTTCCAACCTCGTTAGAGTTGGGCTCGTGCAAGTGCCTATATCTTAATTTATTACTATTTTACAAAGTTTCTACGTTCCATACTAAGTTCTCTGAGTTGCCTAAGTAGTATTTGAGATTTCATTATGAATTGTGGAATTTGTGGCATTTTATACTAACATAATTAAGTCGGGTATGACAAAACTCGATAGTAGGGCAGAGTGATATAAATGTGAATGAAAGTGAAGATTAAACTAAAATAACCTGACCTGAGCCGTTGATCCAAGACGTACCTATCTATGCAGTTGCATAGATACATAAAGCAATGCATTACGGTCACCTGACATAGCACCAGCTATCTCTAGTGTGCAGCGTCCTAATATTAATGGCCTTCATATTTCTTGGAGTGCGCCGAGCGACGACACGAAACTTGCTTGACGTCCGGATTAATAGTGCCCCCTACGCTTAAAGAAGATATACGAGAACGGATCGCAATGCGGGCCGAGGCACATATCTGAAGCTAGCGTTGTGACCACGTTACCTATGCCTGTATCCGCTAACAAAACGTATAAACACAGTACTATGTTATCAAAAAGTTTTCGTTAGGCTATTGTCTCGATGCAATAGTTAGGTTACTTATAGTTAAAGAGAAGTTTACGAGCTTCATTTTCAACAACGATGTCGATTGTATCGGGCGAGTTGGTGGTTAAAGCTGAACCTTTCTATGCCCGAGGAGCCGCACGCGACACAGTTGTCAATCTTAATATGAAATCGTATGCAACGCTGCACACCTATCCGCGCCGCACGACCCACATTTCCTACTAATGCTGTAGCCACTGTATATTGCAGATGCCATGGTCAAAATAAGAAAATTGTATTCATTGGTCAGATTAGCGTTTATTTTATTTCTGACATAGCAGATCTTGTCGTAGATATGTATAATGTAATGATATCTTCAATTTATCTCACTGTTCGACTTTCAGATTGTTATCAGTTATAATGTACAATTACATGTATTAGAATTCCGAAGAGCGACCGCATTTTTAATTAAATGATGGGTTGTAATCGTGTTGTCGCGCAACAACACAAACGCTACGCGTTTCATGCGAGTTAAAATGTTTGATGACAAGTTTATTAGGTACATAAATTAAAGATGTCATAACTTATGACGCGAAGAAGATAATTACAACAAACGATTTTCAAAAATAATCTTTAAATGTGGAAATATGGTCTGCGGTCGGCTCAGTCGGTCGTAAATCAATAAACTTACACAACATAGGAGTAACCTCAGATATTTTACTTACAGATACCACACTGTATTTTACGTCACCATCATATCGCCTAACCATTGTCAGACATGTAATAACCCTAAATCAAATTGACTCTGCAGTGCAAACAACATTAAGTCCTGTAAAAAGGTCCGAGAGTCCTAAGCCAACAATGTTGCGGTATAAACCGCCTTAAATTACGTTAAATGGCCCATATTCCGGATCGTGCTTTTCTAAAGCTTTATTGTGTGGCCAATCTTTGATTTTATGGCTTAGTATTTTGGCCTTAAAAAGTCTTAAAGCCTACAGGTTTCGAGAACCGGAAACCAGTCAGCAATTTATCTAACAAAATTGCCTAAGCTAAATAAAAATGCTCTACTTAAAGTATTCATTGAACTCGGAAATTTTTAGCAGCTGATAAAAGAGAACTAGAGACACACCTATTTAATTATTTTGCAAGAACGTTAATTTAAAACCTCAATAGGAAGGAATGGGAATGTTCGTAGACGGTCTCGTTTCAGCGTGTTGCAAGCACCTGTTCGCGTAGTAACTGCAATCTAATTTGCGTGCATATTCTCATACCAACTATAGCATAGTCTGTGTGTATGGCAAGACGCACGCGCCATTGGCCATGTTCTCGAGATAATGAATACGAGTTAATTAAGCAACATTAGCCCGAACATCGGCGCCTCCACACGATGCGAGATCCGGCCGACGATTGTATAGGGAACTGAAGTCGTTAACAAAATGTGGGGTGTTCATTGTAATAGCATTTCTACTGAATCTATCAGATCTTTTATCTTGATTTCGCTCGATGTCTTCAGGCCCTATATAATAGGTTAGATCGCAGTCAGCAGCAATGGTCACGAGCATTGGAATATCTATTAGCAAAGTTTATTTTCCTTTTTCTACGATAACATTCCATTTTTAGCTATCGATAATCTGTATCTTTTCTGTATGAGCACGGACAACTGCAACTACACTTAAACATGTCGAATGTTGTATCCTAATTCTATAGACTAATCGGGACACAGTAATTGCTCCTGCAATTACTTTTGTTGGTCTTTAAAAGCTAAGCATGCACTCTTATACTTAAGCAACATTTAATGTACACGATTCTCGCGTAACGAAGCGAAGGTTAACTAAAATTGAAGATAACAGAAAACAGGATGCATTTAGAATCGGCAATAGAGATACTCTGAAAGTGCCAGTATTCTGGTAAACACCCACAATACCGGTGTACACCACTACAGTCGAGGAAATTCAGAGGTGCGCGTACGCGACTAGGCGGGGAGCGTTGATAAGCCTTGGCAAATGCTAATGCCTCTAAATAAAATTTTATCTTAGCTGCTTCGTGCGCTATCTTCAGATTCTCCCAGCTTCGCTTGGAATTGTGGCCGTTTGGAACGTCTTCTGGGCACGCCGTTTGCGGCTACATTGAATTAAATTTTACATTATCCATAATATGTGAAGTTCAGAAGTTGCGCTTTCGCTCTATACAAATTAAATCGCAACAAAAAATTGATTAAGTTACAAGTTCACTAATGCTTGATTAAGTTAAACGTGTGATTACTGTATTTAAACAACGATTAAACTCGGGTTTTAGACACTAGTTCGATTAATAAGTTTACCAACAGATGTTTAATTTATCAACCGTTGGTTAAATCTTAAACAGCTTTTTAACGAAATTTTGCTGTTCAGCACACAAAAACCGTTGGTTAAATACAGTAATCACACGTTTAACTTAAACAAGCGTTAGTGAACACGGGGCTAATTGCTTGCCCATGCCTGTTTGCTACATATTTACCAAACACTATTATGTGTATGACTACATCTTGAGTTTCTATCAGTTTAATCTGTCAAAAAGCAGATAAATTGATTTCTATTTTTGAGCATTTTATACAAAAACAACCACTTAAGACACATTTCTTCTAAAAAAAAGTGTTTCATAATATCATTAACATTCTGTTTTGAAATTTTCTGCTATATCTGATAGTTTAAGCCATAAGGTGTTTTAGCAACCGGTGCTATGAAAGGATATGACGTTCGCAATCTGCAAGTTTCCCTCTGAATATCTAAGTTAATAATAACTGTGGTGAAACTTGATGGGACCGTCGATAACTGCATCGGGACGGGGTGATTTAACTATTGCGAATTATTGAGCGTTTATACGCACAGTTGACGTAGTAAATTGGCTCAATAAATCTTAACCGAAGTATAACCATTCTAAATGTATTGGACCAAGAACACGAAAACATATTTTACATTTATGATTATTATTATCGTCATGGGGTCGAAAAGTTCTCGAGTGGAGACCACGTACCGGCAAGCGCAGCGTGGGACGTCCACTCACAAGGTGGTCGAATGACCTCATTAAGACCGCAGGTTCATGCTGCAAGCCGCTACCAACCGGTCTTATTGGAGATCCACAGGGGACGCCTATGTTCAGCAGTGGACGTCCTATCGCTGAAGGATGGATGATGGTGATTATTTATTGTGGTGTACTAATATGTAGCACTTGATCTCGAACTTTCATCACTAAAATTGGTTTGCTTTTGGAAATTGGTTGATTGGTTGGACCTATCAAGCAACCTAGCAAGAAACTATGCAGTCACCATGACCAAAAACAGCCTAAAAACGTTGGACGAAATTTTACATGTTTACACACGAAAACATCTCAAATATTTTTTCTTTTTCCGCTATCTTTACTAAATGGTATCAGTGGCAGTGACTATTTTTATTATCTCAGCTTACCTTGATTTATTAATATTATTTGTAGATATAATTCAGAAAAAAAATTGCATGTGTTTAAAATTACATATTTCAATTATCAAAATCATGATTTTAAAACGTTCTGTTGTACAACATTTATCCCTATACATACTTATATTCATATACGGCATAAATATGGAGTTAATCAGCCGCCAATACATGGATCCATTTAACACGCGTTGCCGTTCAGTTAGTCATATTGTAATGATGTATTGTTTCAGGTAAGTGGGCGGGGCAGGCCGCGATGCGACCACCGATACTCTTTGCAGGCGATGATGCTGCAACGCTCCCTACGTGAGTTATGCGACTATTGACATTCAACACTTAACCGCTAATGTGAGCTACCTGCCCTTTATTTAATGTCGGTCAAAGGTTATTGAAAGCTGTAAATTACGAAACTCAAACGTATTTCGTTCGAATTTTTGCGCGCCTCGTGTTTTTACAGGCCCTCAATTTCGATCAGCTCGAGCTCCCGGGAATAAACGCTCGTAGTTGAATTACGTAAAGCTGTGCTTTGATATGATAAGACTCGGAGCGATCGCAGCCGATACTCTCATTGTGTTGGCCATAATCTTGCGTATCGCGTAGGACTCGTGTCGGAATGCGAGTTTATTTTAATATTTAATAACTCCCGGGCGGGAGCAGATACGGTCTCTTCGGAGGCGATTCTCTGCTCGTTTTTCCTCTGTTATCGCTCCGCTTTTGTGTCACGCTCGAGTTCGTATTCGTTTTTCTTAATCACGCCGCTGATCGGCCAGTGTGGTCGCCATTGCAGTGTCTGCAAATCGGCTCGATACCGACTACTTTTTTAGAATTTTATCTCGTGCAACATTTCAGCTAAACGGCAGCTCTAGAGAAATATGTGACCGCAATTCGGCAACGTTATTCAAAATAGTGTGCGAACGTGAAGACACTGCAAATAAATCGTATATCTTTTGTTCAGCTGGAAATAAATCGTAAACATAATGACGGGCTTCTCGCCTAAAGCTCGGGAGTGCGCCATCAGTTTCTTAGAGCTGTTACACTTGACGCCTCGCTACATAAATTGTTGGGAAGGATCTGGCGTGCGCACGTGACGTGCAAATAAAAATACTAATTCAAGTCGGGATTTATCGTCTAATTGTTTCATATTTATGAGTGGGAGTGAGCATTGTTGTAGTCGATTGCTGCGCCACCCCGCATAAAGCAGTCGTAACGAGCGCGCACAGTCAACTTCGGCTGGCGTCGTGACCCGCGCCCACTAACTTAATGTGGATTTTTCAGGCTCACGTTACGGCACATACGTTTCATTCGTGCACGCTTTCCATTGAAGGCAATGCAGGAAGATATTTCCATTTTATGGAACTAGCGAGTTTTTTAATATTTCCAGCGCAGTAGTTGCCTCCGGCGAGCGTTAATTTATTAAACGAGCTTTTATCGTAATGATGGTGGCGTTCGCTAGGCAGGAACTAGGTCAGGCGAGTGATCCGAAACCGTGGAGCTCTTTAATCCCGCTCGGTCGCGGGCAGACTCTTCGTTCCTTCGCCCTTATTATTTATTCCGCGCTATTTTTTGCTGTTATTTACGTTAAAACGGCGGACGTGAAGGCTGATAGACGTAACAGATAAAAGGCGTGTCCGCGAAGCCACCCCGACAATTTTGGTGCTTTTTGATACTGCGCCAACGATTTATTTGCTGTCTGCCTTATACTCCCCCGGCGCCGTCGATGCGGACGGAAACACTTCACTTCGATATTTTTTCACTGGCAATGCTCCGGATTTGATTAAACGTGAAGAATTTAATGTGGCTCCGCTCGTATCTGGGCAGTGCCCCGCGGTAGGTTGCAAAAGGCCGCGGGAAAACGGCTTTATCCTATCCATGGAAGGGAAATATTTCGGGAATCTCGTTTATTGGCTCCCGTCCGTTCGCTTGTCAATTCCATCTGCGTTTAATCTGTTTCCGTAATTAAGTAGCAAGTTATTTGTATACTTTTCAAAACGTCTACATAGACCATTCTGCATGTTTATAAAGGGTAAAGTAGAGTTAAAACTGATAATTTTGCATAAAATCTTTTAATTATGACCCATTTCTTTTTCTAGGAACACAAATGTTCCCAAATTTCCCATTATTATTAATGTGTATTTTATTAAGTTGTTGCAGCAGTAACATTTTTATATAATAAAGTAAAGTAAAATTTATTGCATAAACTGTGTAAAATGGTGGTAACATTTTTAGTATCAACAGTATATACACCACTACTTTTTATGAACATCTAAAAAAAAATGTAGGTATCAGTGCACACGATGTAAAACATATGTGTACAGTTAAAATTTAAAAAAGATCTTAGGCAGCCTATTTATTTAGGTTTTATTTTATCCGAAAATTAGACTAAAATTATGCACATAATGTCAATTTCATTCATGTATCGCTATTGCATTCATTATTAAGTACCTACGGTCTTGTTTACGCAAAACAGCTGTAGTTGGAGTCTAATGGATTAGAATAACCAATTATTTCAATTTTTAAGGGATAATTTTAGGATATTGATTTATTAACTTTTTATTGCATATAAATGTTTAGTATCGTGCACTGATACCCCCAAATTTTTTTTAGATGTTCATAAAAAGTAGTGGTGTATATCCTAGCGGACATGCAATTTTTGGCTTCATAAAATCTAATTATAAAATATATTATTGCCTATCCGAAAAACTAATCTATATTTTTCCATTACATTTACAGGACATTATCATATTTACATGAGATCATGATAAGTAAATATTTTACACTCCAAAATAATAAACAATAACATTACATACATTTCAACCATACTCTATGTCTCAATATTATATACTTAATAATTTTCTAAGTAAATAGCAACAACTTGTACATTACAATTACTATTAATTTTAAAGAGATCACTTTTATTTTTTATAGTACAGGTACGGCCCAGACCCATGCGTACAATCGTAGAATTCCTTCATGGTATAAAAGGTTTTCTCGACAATCCATTTTCTTAGGCATTTTTTGAAATTCTTTCCACACAATGACTTGATATGATGTGGCAAATCATTCAAAGTGTTAATTGCTGTCATGTAGGTACTTCTATGAAACATTTCGTTATTAGCTTGAGGAATGGTTAAATTGAATTAATATGTGCATCTAAACAATTAAGATGAATCGAAAATCTAAATTAATTATGCTGTTC
The DNA here is from genome assembly GCA_964007245.1 of Hypomecis atomaria. NCBI lineage: Eukaryota > Metazoa > Arthropoda > Insecta > Lepidoptera > Geometridae > Hypomecis > Hypomecis atomaria. Next base: position 12,701,277 of record OZ023291.1, read on the forward strand.
ACACCGAACTTCTGGAACCTTCTCGGTCCTTCGGAACTTTTCAGTTATGAAATTTCCACGTCCGATGTGAAGTGACGCAATTAATTATAAAAGTTATACGGTAAGTTCACTATAACTAACGTTAAAATATATGCAGTAATAGAGCCTCATTTACTGTAATATTGATGAATTAAGACACGGTGTTTCAAATTTTTTGTTTTTATTTTTTTATTTTGGAGACAGCTCATTTTGAAATCACGTTAGCGAAAAGTATTTGCATACTTTAATGATTAACAGTATTAGTTAGACGCGCTTAGTACTTAGGTATGTCTCGTTAGTGTCAGCGAAAATATTTGTCAACGGGTTTTGACATCCTAATCATCATCATCTGCTTACCTACTCTTATCACACAAAATGAAGTCACCACATTACTATGCCCTTTTCTTGCATTATCTGTATCACTCCACCTACATCATTTAAATACTCTTCCAATTTACTCATGTCATCTATTACTGTTCAGGCATCTCACCATGCCAATAAAGAGAAATATGTAGCTAAATGCATCACGCACGATTTATATTAAAAAAATAAACTATACGATACTACTCGTATGTTTACGTGTTATGTGAATTTTCGTGTTCCAATTTTCGGAATAGCTTAACCCCCACTGAATGAAAGTACCCTCGACACGGCTCATCAAAGTCTCACTGTAACGTCGCACGGTGAGCGACTTCTGAAACGCCACGCTTGTTAGCCACGACGGGTGAAACTCGCGGATGAGTGACAAACAAATTGTCCGTCAGTATGCCGTCAGTCCGCTGTCAGTCCACCAGGCCGAACGTCAAGCCATAGGCTCAGATAACAAGTTCCATTATAATAATTCCATACTTGATGCAAGGATGTGGTTACGTCTCAATGCTGTGCACTTTGCAAGTCACCAGCTCTAAGGCAAGTGGTAAATATAGTAATTACACTTGTCTCGAATGTCTGTTTCCAGAAAATGTTGTATAATTTTTCTCACTTGGTTGAGATAATTTTAAAACAAACAAGAGTAAGAAGTGATTTAGGCAATAACATCAGAAAACAGCATAAGAAAATATTTTATTGACACCATAAAAATTGATATCAAAATACATGCAGTGCACACCTACTCATATGTACCGTATTATAAAAAGACATGCTGGTGCCGAACTAAATAAAAATAAAATATAATTATTACCTTCAACTGACTACCTAATTAAGGTTTCTTTTTCTAAACTGTGCTATTGGATCGCTTCAATTTTCTGAGTCGGCTCAGGGATCAGGCTTTACTTACAACGTAAACTGAATATTATGTTACCTTAGGTTCTAATAATTTAGATTGGTGTTAATCTTCTAGCGGCCGCGGGAACTGTAATAGGTCTATTTTGTAATCATTGCCTGCCCTACACTTCAAGCATGATTGTAGTGCATTGCTAGCCAACGGGTTAGAAATGAAGCAAATTTTAAGAATTTATCACGCATTATTTGAAGGCGTAGTTACTGAAAACTTCACAGGTAATCAATCACTTCAGTTCAATCCAGAAATAGTTTTATGAAATAACTCTCTTGCAACTAATACTAGTTTGATACTTCAGAAACACGGCTCTATGAGAATAAAACAAACATCGAAGCATCAAAAGCGTTTACTAGGACAATAGTAAGTCACAGTGAAAGTTTTCCTTTTCAATTTCCTTACGCACCGGCCGTCAGCCGTCTCTGATCTAGGATTCGCTCGATCATGAAAATATATAGCTTCATTCGAGCGATCGGTATCGGAAAAAGCTCCTTAATCGGTTTTCTTTTATATGAAAATCGACTTTCAGATTTATTACACCGTTTAGATGCGTTACTGTTGCGTTAACCGTGATATAACCTCCGGTTGGGTTCAGCATCGCTCACTAAACAAAAATTGTAAAACGTGCCGCCACATATATTAGAGAGAGGCTCTCGCGCGGAGCTGAAAATATTGGTCATGAAAGGAAATGGTTCGGCGTAAGTGCGGCTGCGTTGATTTCTTATTTCGTATTCATTGTGCGTGGAAACGGATCACACCCGCTGAGCCGTGATGTCTCCGCGAAGAACGCCGTAATGGGGCTTTATAAAAAGACTTTCCCTTCTTTGATCTATGTTTTCTTACGGATTCGCGAGTTCAGTTTATCGCTTGTAAAGATAAACTACACAAATACGTAAAGTGTCTTAAATAACGTTGCGAACGTCGAGGCGACACATTTTGTGTAGAATACAAAAATCTCGATTGTGTTCCGTGTTGATGTCATGCGATTTTTTTTATAAGACAGACCTTAAAAATGTTTTTTAGGACAAACATGATTACTGATTGCATAAATCACTTTGGAGCCGTTGTCCTGTCGTATATCTTCATAAGGCCTGGTTAATTTGGCGACGGCGTCGATAACGCGACACGCACGAAAGCGAATATTTATGTTCTCGTACTTCGTGTTCACTGCGCTGGCGCAATGTAATTCAATATTTTTACTGGAAATAAAACTAAGTATTTTTTTGCTGTTGAAATATTATCACCGCCGTCTATGGACACCTACAATGGCTGAGATATTGTAAATTTCTTGCCTATCATTCAGAACTGTATTTATCTTAAGTTTTAAGTGACTATTATTGTAAATCAGCGGCAAGCTTTTCGCCAATTTAAAAATTATTTTATGTATTTCAAAACATTTAAAATTTTTTATAAATATATTTAAAACTGATTTCGCTTAAATTTAAGATTACATCATATTATGTAGGAGATAAGTACTAGTATCACGTGTTCATAAATCGGGTTAATACATAGTTTTACTTCATATTACTAAAGGATAAGTGGATTCGGAAATTAAATTAATTCCCTTAATAAAATAGAAGAGCTTTCCATTAAATTATATTAAAGGAGGGGCGATTTGATTTCTCAGTTTAATAGAGCCGAATAAATAAATTTAGCTTAACAATGAACAATCAAATCACCACTTACCATGCGATTGCCTCGTCATGCAACCACTCGTATATTCAGTGAGTCAATGCGACCGCTTAATACTGCGCCCGTCGCAATGCTCGCGATCAACTATATCAAAATCACTATTATGTTAATTCAATTGCATTCTCTTAGATTTGGCGTAACGAGGCGGCTGAATGTGCATCAATGTTCGTGTTCGCCCACTCGACCGCGCTCAGCGTAGGAAGTACGAACAAGCGCCCATTTCTCAAAATTTTCATTCGCCACCACTCATGTAATCCACTCTTTACAACCGCCTTATCTTTTTGGACACGTACGAATTAAGTTTCGAGAATTCGCATTTCATGCCTACACATTTTACTTTGGAGTTTTAAAGCTGCGAGTGTTACGAGGACCGAGCCGTTTGAAATTTTATTTAGGTTAATTGCTGGGGATCAACGCCATATTTTTTCTTTAATTTTAAAATTAACTTGACCATGTGTCGCGATATAAGCCCTCATGGCCGGGTATCGCATTTGGCTAGTATTAAAGAGCGGCGAGCGTCGGGGAAAAATGCCTAACCCAGCAGTTAATTTCTGCAGCGGGCCGCAATTTTTTCACAAAATGCCCAAAGTTTATTAAAGCTAATATTAACGTGTGCGCGCCATCATTTTATGTACGAGCGTTAGCGCGATGTTGATATTTTATTTACTTTATCGTGGACTGAGGCACGGGGCCATTGCTTTAATAATGAAGCTCGACTCTTTCAGAGATTTTGTCGGGTCAGTAATTAAACACATCTGCTACACGTGCAATTCTATCTTTGTGTTTTCATATTTTCAGTTAAACATTTGAGACTAATTTTTGTTTGAACCGCGGGACCTTTCGCTCGGTTATGTATGTAAGTTGGCAGTTTGTTTTAATGCTAATTGTATTCTGTCGCGGCATGTGAAGATTATGCAAATAAATCCTTGTTGAGCCCTACAGATGCTTGTAATTAGTACCCGCTGCGGTATAAAGTAAAAGTTGTTTCAATTACTTTAGACTTACAAATAAAAAGCATTAATTGCTTTTAACGACTGCCATGCCTAGTGTGGATTGTTTTACTAGTTTACTGCCTTAATCTGAAATAAAACTTTTTTAATGCTTTTTCCCGCAGCTGATTAATTTTGTAGTTAAGCCAATGGTGATTGGTAGAGATGAATGGAGGTGTATGTACAAGTACATATTGTACACACCGACCCCACGTAAATAAGTAGGATAAAGGTAGGGCCTATAGATCTAAAGAGTGAAACATTCCTTTACATGACACGTTGCGCGAGATTCTTGTATGAAGCAAATCATCATACATGCTTAAGAAATTTATGAAGAAAGTTAGATGAGCGCATATGAGTAATAAGTAATTTGGTAAGCTCTGTGAGCAATCACTGCGTTAATATTGTGGTTGTTACGCTTTGATGTGACTATAAGCAGACAGTTTGTAGAGAAACTAACCTTTTTGTTAGCTTCTCTACATTCAGACTCTTCCAATGATAACACTGCCAACTTATAATTCTAGTTATGAAATTCAAATTTTTGAAATGTTTTTCTTTGACAGGATCAGCGATCCTTGTTTTGAAAAATTGGGCAGTCTTGAGTTGGAAGTGATCTGGAAGACACCTTTTTTTTTCCTATAATAATGTAATAAGTTTGAATTGAGTTTGCGTGGACGAGTCCTGTATACGGCATGAGCGTCGAGTAACAGGCAGGGTGAGAGGCTCCGGTTCCTTTGATTTTGATTCCAGGAGGATCTCTTGTTTTGGGGCCACTGACCCCTTACCCCTGGAGCACTGGGCTGGCGCTGACTTAGAACCCTGTCGGCCAGTTTGGGCCGGCGCCTGTCGGCCGGTTTGGGCCGGCGCCTCCACCTCAGTCGACAGATGTCTTCACGCTAGCGCTCGCCTATCGCTACCTGGCTGGCGCCACACTATCGGCGGGTCCAGCTCAGGCTCTAGAAAATCCTCGGCCAGCCTCCAGCGTGGTTCTACGAGTGCTACCCTCTCCCTTTTGGCTAACTTTCCAAGGACACCTTCAAAATTCTCTCTCCCTCTCTCCGTTTCTTGAAGATTTAATTGACTATAAGTGCAGTGCGTGTTAGTGTAAATAAATGTGTAAATACTAAGGTTAGTCTTCTGTTTTAATCTCCGAACCGTTAGGAATCCTATCCACTAGGTAGGACTCTTAGGTTGGTTAGGTTTCTCTGAAGTCTCTTAACCTGTGGTGCTGCAACCGGCTTCCCCGCTTGCAACATCACGGGTTCCTCTCCAATTCTCTTTTAACTTGTGGTGCTGCAAACGGCTTCCCCGTTTGCAACATTACAGTTTGGCGCCCGACCTTTTTACTTATCCACCCCTGACTACTTATATTTTCTTATTTTACTGTTACTTGTTTTCTTTCTTTTCTAAATTCTAAATCGATACTTCCACAAGTATCCACCCATCGCTTACACCTTAGGTATTTTTGGTTCTCTTTTGGTTATAATACTCCGATTCTCCATACATAACTCTATACTTGACTTTACAGTACACAGGCTACATAAATACCGCACCCCTACATACAGTCACTTACTACCTGGTTACCTCTGTAACCTACACCCATTCTTCGCTTGGCGGTGTTAAAACCTAACGGTCACCTTCAAGTTGGGGTTTGGGAGACTATACGGCGAGCTGGAGGAGAGTATCCTCTCAGTGTACGTCACATACAGTTTGTAAGTTACCTAACTTACAGCTGAACACTCATGATACTTTCGTAGTACATAGTAGTACATATCAACACTTGGCCTCATATATAAATTATATTCTATTACTACCTGGTATTACGTGTATATTATTCCGCGAGTCTCTCTCTGCTCTCATACGTCTTCAGTCATTACCATTCCCTTGACTCTACAGTACATTTAAACTGTCTTCTTTGGTCTTTGTCTTGGAGGATCCTAACGGTTCGAGAGGTAGATGGCATGTTAAAGATATTAAATGTTAATTTGTATTATATTATTGTATTATATATTTTAATGATTTTTCTTTTTTTAACTAGTGCTGATCTATGTTTTTGTTTTCTTAAGAAGGTTGTAAATAGTTTTCGTTTTGTTTGGTGTATAATGAGTACTTATAATGTTATGATTTTGTATTCATGTAATTCTTTTTTACGTACAAATGTACCTGTTAATGCTTCACAAAGAATCTAAACCCTTTGGCTTATTTTTTGTAATACCCTTGATTTTTTTTTTTTTTTTTTTAATAATAAAAGGCTTGCACAATGGTTAAGTTACCAATAAGGCCTAAATTGTGTTTTTATCTTTTGATATTTCAAATTGCACACGTTGCAATTTAAATATTAACTTCATTTGAATAGAAAATTACTTTTTCTCTTCATACTCGTATCTCTGAAAAGTCTTAAGGCTTACTTAGGCCATATGTGTAAATATTAACTTGTAAATATTATTTATCTTTACTTTTATCGGGTTTTCGAAAAGGTGCGGGTTACGACACCTAACTCTAAAAAAATAAGCCTTCGTTACAATCAAATGATAATTCCTTGTGGAGTATGGTCATCATGGATTGTGAACCATAACCCCAACTTATGATTGAGTGTGCGTGCGAGGGAGTATGGAAGATGTGTACGAATCTGTCTGGATGGTCAAGGTCTTATTCTCAACCTGCAAAATTTTCAATGAGTGAAAATTTTTCTGGGGTTTTGGGGGAAATGTAGAGAAACTAACCTTTTTGTTAGCTTCTCTACATTCAGACTCTTCCAATGATAACACTGCCAACTTATAATTCTAGTTATGAAATTCAAATTTTTGAAATGTTTTTCTTTGACAGGATCAGCGATCCTTGTTTTGAAAAATTGGGCAGTCTTGAGTTGGAAGTGATCTGGAAGACACCTTTTTTTTTCCTATAATAATGTAATAAGTTTGAATTGAGTTTGCGTGGACGAGTCCTGTATACGGCATGAGCGTCGAGTAACAGGCAGGGTGAGAGGCTCCGGTTCCTTTGATTTTGATTCCAGGAGGATCTCTTGTTTTGGGGCCACTGACCCCTTACCCCTGGAGCACTGGGCTGGCGCTGACTTAGAACCCTGTCGGCCAGTTTGGGCCGGCGCCTGTCGGCCGGTTTGGGCCGGCGCCTCCACCTCAGTCGACAGATGTCTTCACGCTAGCGCTCGCCTATCGCTACCTGGCTGGCGCCACACTATCGGCGGGTCCAGCTCAGGCTCTAGAAAATCCTCGGCCAGCCTCCAGCGTGGTTCTACGAGTGCTACCCTCTCCCTTTTGGCTAACTTTCCAAGGACACCTTCAAAATTCTCTCTCCCTCTCTCCGTTTCTTGAAGATTTAATTGACTATAAGTGCAGTGCGTGTTAGTGTAAATAAATGTGTAAATACTAAGGTTAGTCTTCTGTTTTAATCTCCGAACCGTTAGGAATCCTATCCACTAGGTAGGACTCTTAGGTTGGTTAGGTTTCTCTGAAGTCTCTTAACCTGTGGTGCTGCAACCGGCTTCCCCGCTTGCAACATCACGGGTTCCTCTCCAATTCTCTTTTAACTTGTGGTGCTGCAAACGGCTTCCCCGTTTGCAACATTACAAGTTTTGTGCGAAATTAGGTCCCCCAAGACCGAGACGACATGTCTCGTCATGCGAGATCTGTGGAATATGAGTATCACGACTTCAATGTTGTGATATTTTGATAATGATCAGTTAGGTACGAAGTATTTCATGACAAAGAAATTATTATATTTATTTAAATAAACTTATGAAATGATGTACTTAGGTTCAGTTTTATGTACGAGAAGTTAGCATTCTTCGTGGCCATCACTTCTCATCACGCGTGAATCCGCTCGTTATACTTTTATAGCAAACAAGGATATCGAATTGTAGTGAATAGAGGCAGCACGACGTCGGTATGAATACGATGCTTTACTCCCGCGTGGGCGTCATTATATAATATTCCCGTCCACCATTGTAGATTGTTCCTTAACAATTCGTTCCGAATCCCATTTCCTCGGGTACCGCTCAGATGGTCACAATTTACACGACATATTAACTGCGTCGTCTTTTAATAACAAACTCTGCCGCCGGTTAATTGCTCCGTAGAGTCGTTATTCAGGCGTATTCAAATGTTTCTAGTTGGTCGAGGAATAATGTATTTTCTAGCAGGTTGTGTGCGGCGTTCCTCGGGGATCCGTGTCTGTGCTCCCGCGGGCTCGGCGACTCTTAATAACAGTAATTAACTGCGAGTCATTCAATTTGCGGATACATCTAGGGATGTTCTCCATTCAGACAAATGTAATCGATATCGATAATGTTTTAGCTGGAGTTGTTGTGGCCTTAACGTGTAATCTATGTTCAACGTGTAATCTATATGTTTGACATAGGTTCCTAACGCATGAATTGATTTTGATGTAGTCTTTTCATGGAGCCCTGTGATTAACGTCAAATGTCAATATGTACAAACTTGTAGGTAATCCCCAAGTAGAAAAAATATTTTTCGCAAAAAATCGCAACACCGACTTACACCGTGTACAAAATTCGAATAGTGATAATGATTTATCAAAAACGGCTCGGCTGATTTCGATAAAATTTAAATGGAACCACCTTGGGAGTATACCCTTTTTTTTTTTTTTTTTTTTTTACCAGGGGAAATCTTTTATAGATACCACCGCACCTCGAGGGCAGGCGGGTGGTTATGTGGGAGTCCTGCCGACTGGACAGTATACCCACCAAAACCCCTGGGTGTTCCACCACTGCGCCTGGTGTCGGGGCTACGGGCACGCTTTCGCACTCCTCCGCGGCACCCGACAGCGCTGGCCCAACTTGGGCCCCACCACGGAGCTTCGGCTCCCGCCAGAATGACGATGTGCCGAACACCAGACACATCGTCATCCACCACCTGGGACCGACCAGCACTGGGCGTCGGACAGCACCCGTGTCCGACAGCCCTGGTCCCGATGCAACGGGTCAATTAAAGTGGCCCCGCGCCTGCCACTACGGCTGCAGAGGATAGGGAGAACGGCCGTCGCGATACCGACACTCCTCTTCCCCTGCAGCCCCACCGCCTCCGCCAACACGTTGGCGGCACCCGTTAGGGCCGCTGGCAGGACGGATAGACAGCGGCACACTCGCCGCCCGTCCATCCCGTCGCCGCCCCCGCCTCGATGGGCTCGGCCGCGGTATCGCGACGAGCGCGACACCGCAGTCCACCTCAGTCGACTTGCGACCTACTGGCCAGCCTCCGCACGGGCTTGTCGAGGCCCAAGACCCGGAGAGGCCGGCCCCACCTCGGGTTCCTCTTCGTTCACCAGGCTGGCGAGACCTGGCTACTAAGCCCCCCCGCCACGACAAGGCGGGAACCCACTCGGGGGGGTGGGAGTATACCCTTTTAAATTAAAAAAAAAAATTTTTAAATCGGTTCACATTTGGCGAAAATAGCGATGAACATATAGGTACAAAAAAATATATATATACAGACGAACATAGTCCTAGTTTTTGGAAGTCGGTGAAAAAAACCGTGAAATGGAGTCCCTCCGCGCGGAAGAAGTGAAACTTCGACGCAACAGTGCTTTAATACCCCCTCCATGGTAGCGTTAAACGTTTAACGCAACATTGTTGGAAGCCGCATTAGAAGTTTCACTTCAAAAAAATGAATTTAGCGCGCTGACCTACTGACCTTAAGCGTCGTAAATGTCTACGAACCTATCGATACATCTGCGAATTGTACACTATACTTGTGGATTACAAGTTTTGTTGTAAAGTACTTTTGAGTGTACAATTCGTAGATTTATCGATAGCTTCCGAGTCATACACTTTATGTCTTATATCGTGTCTACGGCGCGAAGTAGCTGATCGCAATCTCTACGAGTTAACCTTTATTATAAATGTAAATTCGATTTGGAATTATACCAATACACTCCACCTCTTTCCCTCATTCTCGTTTGCTCTTATTAACGGCCTTGCCTTGGAGACACGGCATCTCGTTCGCACATTTATAAGTTTGCATAAACAACTTGTAACTTGGTAGAGCGGTTATTGTAGGTAAATCAAAGCGTAAATAAAAATATATGGTAGTTTTTACTCAAAACGTACTCATTAACATTAATGGTCATGTAAATGTCAATGAAAATTCAGTTGTTGTAGTAAATTCATATACTTACCTAATAGAAAATTTGACGAGGGATAATCAAAATAGAGGCTAAATACACACAAATACTAATAAAATAAATAAATAATATATATAAAAATAAATAATACGGACAACACACACACACGTGTTAGTTATTTTTCAAATTTTAAAAATGAAATATACTTATATATGACGGGGGGAGGTCCGGGGACCCGTCATCATGTGGGTCCAACATGACAGGAACGCCGAAATTAACAAAGTGCGTTGTAGTTTACACGTTTATTCTTCAATAACAATTAGATTTAGATAGTTTTACCGCAGGATTGCGATGATAATTAAAGATTAAGGAAACTTGGAAAGTTCGACACAGCAGCCTTTTCAAAACCACGTCTTCGTTCCAGTCCCAGTTCTAAACTGCCGGCATTCATCGAACGAACCGAACGAATCTCCTCCACCATAGATCAACCAGAATGAGTGAACCAATTACTCGAGACCGAAGTTGTTATTTCCATACCACAGGCTCTGTGTCGACCTCACCCAAATGACAGTTGTTACTCGACGTTTAAATGACAGTTGACACTTGACGTTCAAATGACAGCTCTCACTCGACACCTAATTGACAGATGACACTTGATGTTTCCAACTATGCTGTCTATCATTAATACTAGATGGCGCTGCTCCACTATCCGACACGGCCATCATGACATCTCACACGTCCTCGTGGGAGTTACCTGGAAAACAAAAAAAACGGAAAGTAACGTGTCTTACGCTCGGTCATACTGACCATAAAAATGTCACTAAAACTCAACAAGTCAGTTTATTTCAACTTGAAAACAAGACATGGGGGTAGGTACGAGTATTTTAACCGCAAAAAAATGGGTACGCAGTACATTGAACTAAATTAACATTCTGTTCAGTTTAGGTTACCGAACAAAACTCAACGCAAATGCCATAAAAATTGTAAAGACAGTTAAACGCGGGTTCTATCCAGCTACTCTTGGAAATCTCTATCTAGTCTCCGTATCAAATCACATGTCAGAAATCAAGTCTAGTTGCCTCCATCCGGCAACTCTTGGGAGCCTCCATCCAGCGCCCGTATAACACACATCAAAAGTCAACAAAGTCTAGTTGCCTCCATCCAGCAACTCTTGGGAGCCTCCATCTGGCCCCCGTATACACGTCATAAGTCAACAAAGTCTAGCTGCTTCCATCCAGCAACTCTTGGGAGCCTCCATCCGGCCCCCGTATACCACACGTCATAAGTCAACACAGTCTAGCTGCTTCCATCCAGCAACTCTTGGAAGCCTCCATCCGGCTTCCGCATACAAACGCCTAACAAATCCGTAGTCCGTACACAAAATAATCAATACAGTAAAAGCAAATGAGTTTTATTTGATAACAACTACCCTACCTTAACTACGTGATGATTCATCTTGTGACATAATCATGTTATTGTCACTGTCATGTCATGTCCATGTGTTTACTTATTCATTGTAAAACTTTCGGTTGGAGTTCAGGATAGAAAAACAATTACTTACCTTCAAGTATTCTATTTTCGTTGAAAATAATCCAGTAGCTGGGTTTGAGCTAAGTCTGGTTTTGCTCCTTATTTTGTAACAAAACAAATTCATCAAATCGTACCTTGTTGTATGCAGTTTTTTTTTTTTGGTAGGTATATCCTAAGTGCAGAAAAACTTCGTAAACATTGTTTATCACCGAACATCAGAACGACTAGGAGGGTATTATAAGAAAACAATGAGTCTTACCTCTCAGCTTAATTTTTGCGATAACTCCAAAGCAAATCACGAAGAGTTTTTGTAGGCGGAAAAAAATCACCTAGTCTTATCATAGTGTCAAAATTCTGAATCTAAATTGTAATTGAAGCTAAATAACTCACCAGAGTGACGCAGAGTACCGGCAGGCGCATTCATAATGCACACATCCACTCGCTTTTCTTTAGGCGGACCGCTTCCAGTGCCAGCGTTTAAGTTGATCAATGAAGATGCTGTAGTTTCTTGACAGTCGTGCCTTGCTTTAAACGCGTAGCTCAAAGCAATCATCAGCGATGGTCCTTGACGATGCTGGTCAGTCACACACATGTCTGCTGTCGTAATCCAAGCACGGGCATCACTGTCAGTCTTCGCCGGGTCAAAAATAGGTAGACGAAGAGAACTTGACGGTGTCGATTGTTTTATTGCTTGCAACATAGCCAGCATGCTGCGATTCTGTTGTACAAAAATCAGGCGCCATTTCTTTCGGCGCTCTTCACTCGGATCATCACTGGAAGCACGTACGTTGCGGTGATGCTGCTCATCTGCGTCATCTTCTTCATGTGGGTGCATAGGGTTGCATCCCACTTCTGATGACGGGGGGAGGTCCGGGGACCCGTCATCATGTGGGTCCAACATGTCAGGAACGCCGAAATTAACAAAGCGCGTTGTAGTTTACACGTTTATTCTTCAATAACAATTAGATTTAGATAGTTTTACCGCAGGATTGCGATGATAATTAAAGATTAAGGAAACGTGGAAAGTTCGACACAGCAGCCTTTTCAAAACCACGTCTTCGTTCCAGTCCCAGTTCTAAACTGCTGGCATTGATCGAACGAACCGAACGAATCTCCTCCACCATAGATCAACCAGAATGAGTGAACCAATTACTCGAGACCGAAGTTGTTATTTCCATACCACAGGCTCTGTGTCGACCTCACCCAAATGACAGTTGTTACTCGACGTTTAAATGACAGTTGACACTTGACGTTCAAATGACAGCTCTCACTCGACACCTAATTGACAGATGACACATGACGTTTCCAACTATGCTGTCTATCATTAATACTAGATGGCGCTGCTCCACTATCCGACATATATACTATAAAAAGTTGTAAAATATTTCTTTATTTATTTAGTTCAAATACAATAATTATAATTACAGTCATGTCAAATTCAATGTTTATCGTCAATTCTAAAATTACTTAAGTAAATAATAATCAATTTACATATCAAAAACAACTTAATCAAACAGGCCACCCCTAATGGTGCCCTGGCCAAAAGTACCCATTATACTGGCGGCATTACCACGGCGGCATTATTACTATAAAATGTTTTGTTATAATTTTTATTAGCCGCGCCGTACGTACACCAGATAATATTTGAAATGTAAGCACCCCTGAGTCGGGCCATGCGATACAGGTCATCCTAGTGCAGGGTCCACTGGTATTTCTGTATGTATGTAATCTTCTGCTAAATAAAACATTTTGTATTTTTGTTTTGTATAAATGTACCTACGGTTTAACAATTTAACTGATTGCGTGACGTGATACAACGGGTTTCACGTGCGAAAAATTATTCGAGAAATAAAATGAAACATTTTTAATAACAATTATAATAATTATAATCGTTTCGCGCTTCTCTTTAAAAGCTTTTTTAATTCCATGATCGGTATCTGCCTCGCGGACGTATTAGTAAATTGCTTAATATTCGTTGTTGAGTTTTTAATTGCTTAAATTATATATAATTGCAGAAATAACGTTATTGCATGTTATGTCCTATAGATAAGATAGGAATAATTTATTCAAAAATTATAAAATAATATTGATGTATAAAAAGTCGGTACACTAATTAAAGGCAAGTACTACCGGTCTTAAACGAATTAAATTTACTTATTAGCGACCCGGATTTGCTCACTTTTGTAAGTACATAATTTATTATTACAAAGCTGATGTCAGCCCTTTCAGTTGAGTATACCTATCTCATAGTTAGATTTCGTGAGAGCGTCAGAGATTTCCCTGCGTGACTTTGCGGTCTTCCGCTTGGCATGTCACCACAGAATAGCGCAAACTCCACCCTAACGTAGCCTAATCAAGCAACCGCCTTTCATCCAATCTCGTTAGCGCACCAAATTGACTTTCTTATTGCGCGTAGTTTGTGCACCATCGAAATTTGTATATTAAACCATTTAGTTGCGCTTTATAGTTGCAGCAGTGCACTAAAAGCCGTAACAACTGCATTTGCCTCTAAACAAACACCGCGTAAGTGTATTATCTGATGCGCACTATTCCGCCCGTACACATTGGAATGAGTTGGACTACTTAGTGTGTACTGTGCTTCCAGTAAAGTGGTTTCCCGGCGCGTAGATGCCGCGCTGATGGTTTCCTCTGAAAGCCAGTTTGTCTTGTATCCTTCATTAAGTGGGTAATAGCTTTAGCACAAATTGACTACTAACTCTCCGAGGCCTTTATTGCCTCATACTGTGTTGTGTCCTAAATTGATTTAGATATCCCGTGACGATATTAAAAGATTTAGATAAAGAAAGAATTGTAAGATGTATGTTGTTTTAGATAAAGAAAGAATTGTAGGATGTATGTTGTTGGACATAAGGCTTGTTCCAGCTTCTTCTTATGCTCTTAGACCCGAGTTCACCAACGCTTGTTTAGGTTAAACGTGTGATTACTGTATTTCAACAGCAGTTAAACTCGAGTCCTATACCTACCCGACTTCACCAACAGATGTTTAATTTATTAACCGATGGTTAAATCTTAAACGGCTTGTTAACGAAATGTAGGTGTTCACCAAGCACTAACCGTTGATTTAATACAGTAATCACACGTTTAATCTTAACAAACGTTGCTGAACTTGGGGATTAATCTCTTAACGTTTGCGTGGGATCACCTTATGAGAGGACGTTGTATATACGATTCTAATTAGAGTTTGTCTGTTGAGTAGTTAACCATCTTAGCACTCGTCAAATACTTGATAAAGTTTAAGTTGAAAATTCATAATCAGTTCGTGAAAAATATCGCCATGATAGTGTAGACGTCGTTTGAATTTGTCGATTGTTTAAGTCGGCCGCAATAAACTTGCGAAAGCAAATAGTAATGTTGTTTTTAAATGATAAATAGTAAAAATTAAACGATAAATTAGAAATTATGTATGTTGCAATTTTCATGCAAGCGTTCCTAGAACAAATTTCAATAAGCCACGTCAAAGGTCGTAGATTGTAAATCGTTGCTTACCATTATGTTAATTTGCTATTCCAAGAGAAGCTCCTATCACAACAATTTACACATAACTCTGTTGAATCTCTGTATTATTTCATATTTACGGGTATTACAGCGAGCATTGAAATGAAATGCAACAGCTATATGTTAAGTAGCCGAATGCACTTGTGTCGACCATGAATGTGGAATATAGACAGTTCGTAAGTTTGACGTCAAGTACACCGTGCTAACATCTAATGTCAACCCTGGCCAGCGCTGTTGGTGGTCAACTCATACCCATTTTACACCATTAACATAACACTAATTATTACAACTTATATCCCGATGTAGACATACAGTAAAACCTTATCAGTCGACTAAACCAGTTCGACAGATATAATCAAGATTAATTGCAAAATTAACCGTTATTATAACCAATTTCTGAATTCGCCAATTCAATTAAGAAAATTCATTAATGTATAATAATATGTTTTACGTCGTTTTACAAGCTCCAGCCATAAACAGTTTTATGGCGGTTCTCTAACAAGCGACTTGGCCGCAAATTGAAACTAACCGCAAGCTTATTTAATTCGTCGTCACGCAATCTCGACAGCGTCATTATTAGTAAAATTATCTCTCGGTTCGACATTAAGAGCCAATGCTTCGAGCTTCTCATCTTTCACATATTTTATTGTTTTTGATAGAACTATTCGAAATTTTATCGAAAACAATAAAATATGTGAAAGTAGATGACGATGTACTCATGCAAAATAAATATTGTCTTGAATATGGCATCAATTGGAAAAACAAAATATTTTGTAAAATATACTCATACCTAATAATTTTTCGGTAGATATTTTCGTCCATTTATCTTTCACGTAGTATTTTCATTTGATTATGGAAACTAGCGTGGTTTTTGCACATGTTAATTAAAGTATAGCACATGTGTTACTCAGGCTTTATTTTAGTAGATTACTGCTAATTTAGTTTCGACCGCATTTCGAATCTTTTTCAAGATTGGAGTACTAGCACTCGTATAGCAATAAAATAAAGCGTGAGTAACACATGTGCTATACTTTTTATGTTAAAAATAATAATACGCAGAAATAAATCGGAGGTGCTCGAAACATGGGCTCTTAAGTATTCTTGCAATGTTTGAATCTGATAAACATTTCCTGTATTCATAATTTTGAGATAAAGTCGAGTAAGATTGTTTTAGTGCTTCCTCGTCTAAGTATTGAATGTCGCGTCGGATAAGCTATAAGCTATGTCTAGTTGGTGTTCGCGCGAATCACTGAATTATGGGCATTGTAAAGAGTGGGACACCCGCTGGGACCACCCGCGACCCTCCTACTCCGTGAAATAGACACTAGTCCGCCGCCGACTGATTTTGTTAACAATACTGCAGAAGCCTTCAATAATGTTTATCAATATTTAATTTACTATGACTAAGGACGCGGTTAAGCATCTCCGGCAAATGTAATTCATATATTAACACAATACATCGTACACCTATTCATTCATACTAATCCTTAATAATATCAAAGAATGTATTATAATAATACTACGTACTAATATTGTAATTCCGTAAGTGCGCTTGTTGGTTTGTTCCTCTTTCACGCAGCAACAGAGCAACGGATTGACTTGATTTTTGGCCTGGACATACCTAGTTTGAAAGACGGGAAGTGACACAGGCTACTTCGTATCCCGGAAAAATACAAGGTTCCCATGAGTATAGCACAAAAATCAAAATATTACGCGGCTCCGCCGCGAGCAAAAGCTAGTGTAAGAATAAAATAAAAACTACTAATAACTTATAAAATGATAACGTTTGAGTATTTTAATTGACTTGAAATTATTATATTTGTTCAGTATGGAGCAGTTACGTTAAACAAGCATTCCAAATTCACGTCGCTCTTTAGCACTCTAAGTGATCTGAGTCGTTATATTATTTAAGAGCGCGGCCACTTCAACTATGTTAAAAAATTGTTTGCAACGAAACAGAATGTTAGGCTCGAGCAGAACTCACGGCAAACATTCTCTCAGCAGATACGCCACGTAATGTTGACTTAATATTGTTAATGTGGGGCGCGCTCACGCCTGTATCGACGTATGAGCTTTTACTTTATTATGCAAATTGAAATTTGATACGCTCTCAAAGTTTGCGAGTACTCGCACTCGCTTAAGTGAGTGTCGATGTCGTAAGAATAATGCGACCTCAAGCTCTTAATTGACGCATTTAAACGAAAGGTTATGTGAGCGGATGGTGTTACAGTAACGACGTGATGAAAGCCCCAATTTAGGTATGTGAAAGCGTAATTGAAAGAGACGCTCTTGTGCTGAAAATATGTGACGGGCTCCACAATTAATTGCTACGCTTTGTGCGCTAAGAGTGGAGTACTCCTTTAGGTATTCGTTGCCCATTATGAGTATCAGTATCGTGGGCTTTGTGGATATGAAATACATATTTGCTAGTCAGTACGAGGATGTTTTTTTGGCGTGAGCAAGTTGCTAATAATATCAATAAAGTAATAAGAGCGGCAAGTGGTTGTAAAGACTTCTTTACTAAACTGGTGTGTACTGTGACACTAAGTTTTGCTTTTAATGCATTTTTTTTTTGCGATTATAGGAAATTATTTTGAGTATAAAGTTCATTTTTAGCTAAAAATATGTAAAATAGTTTAAGTATAATTATTTTTCGCAAAAAATTGCATGACCGACTTCACCTGTGTACAGAATTCGCGATTCGCACGGATTGATGTTAAATTTTTCACGTTATTGTTGATTTATCAAAAATGGCTTAGCCGATTTTAATGGGACCAATTTCGAAGTATACTCTTTCCAATAAAAAAAGAATTATTGAAATAGGACAACTACGAAAAAAGTTATGCGTGGTTACACATAAAAAATATATATAAACGTCGAATTGAGTATCTCCTCCGGTTTGGGTCGTCGGTCAAAAATTAAAAACTGGCAGTAGGTACTTTAAGAGTCAAAATAGCATCAAACTGATGCGATTACATAAAGTTCATAATGCCCGCGCAGCCATACGTCCTACAGACGGAACAAATCAAAAGCTCGCCATCACCCACTCCGAATCGTCAATAGGGCATGCAAACCGGTTAACCGAAAACCGAAAAAACCGAATAACCGACCGCATTAGAAACTCAGTTTTTTCTAGTTATAAAACCGGTTTTTTCGGGTTTATCGGTGTTTTCTACATTTTTTTTTAAATTCGCATATTAACTTTCCCCTTCGCAATAAAATACATTATTGTCATCTAGTTGCTCTAACCTACAGAGAAATAATAAGCTAAGCGAACTAAGATACTTTTTTCCATTTAAAAAATTACGTCTAATGTACCTATACGTGCTTAGGATGAAATTCAAGTGCGAAAGTTCTCACTCTTTCTCTGTCTTTACATAGCGAGTATCGTGATACAGGCAGAGCGCTGCGCTGTAGCGTTATAAGCGTAATGGGACGTTTTTGTCTCAACTTCACCGAAACGCTATCGACCACCGCCATTTTGTTTTGTTCAATTTGTCCGGCAGTCTCTGTTAAGCTACGTAGTAAAACTACGCGTAGTTTATATTGCACGTTTGTCTAATATTTGTAAATTATACATAAAAGTAAGCTCGATTGTTGAAATTAAAAAACAAATAAATATAAATAATGACTATTATTTCATCAAAATCATAGAACATCGCATATCAGGAAGACTAGACATGGAACAACCACCCAAACAAGCTGGTTTTCGTCGCGGGCTATATAAACTACAGACCACGCAATCAACCATGAGTACCTCCTCCGTTTCATCGGTCAAGAAGCATTTGATAGCATCACTCACGTTAATCTTCTCCGCCTCACCTATTCTCAAAGTACTGCTGCAATAAAATTACAATCTTCTGGTCCAGCATTTACAATAGAGAAATGTGTTAAACAGGGAGACCCGCTGTCCCCGAAAATATTCACGGGCGTCCTCGAAGATGTTTTCAGAAAGCTGGCGGCAAGCTGGGAAGGATGGGGTATTAATGTCGGTGAAAAATGGTTAACTAACCTTCATTTTGCAGACAATATCGTCAGCTAGTACCTCTTCCTCAGTCAGAGAACTATAATCAATGCTACAAACCTAGCCACTGCAAGCCTTGAGGTTGGATTGCGGATACGGAACATGTTAATTAAAGACCAAAGTGATGACCAATGGCATCAAACATCGGGTAACTGTCGATGGCGAAAACATATACGTTCACGATTACATCTATCTTGGCCAAATTGTCACCTTCCAGGCGAGACAAGACCAAGAAGAACAGAGAACGCCTGGAAGAGCTGTTGGGCCATGAAAGAACATATGAAGAAACGCCTTCCGATCACATTTTGACTTGTGGTGTACAAACATGGTCATTAACTAAGGTCCAAAAGTCCAAGCTCAAGGTTTGCCAAAGAGCGATGGAGCGCAGTATTCTCGGTGACCGGCTAATAGACCAAGTAGGTACTGCGAGTAAACACCGAACTGCGTTCCAGAACTCAAATCAAAGATGTAGCTTTCACAGCCCCTAAACTGAAGTGGCAGTGGGCCGGGTAAATCAGTCGAATGCCAGAAGACCTCTGGAAGAACTCTGGGCTAAAATCACCACCAAATGAAGTCCCAACTCGATGCGGCCTCGTGGCAGACCCTCTATTAGATAGTGCAATGAACTGAATACATTTTATCCAAATTGGCGGCATCAGCACAAGACCGACAAAACAATCTGGAGAGGAGACCTTTGCCCAACAATGAGGCAGTACAGGGTCATAAACAAACAAACTGTTATATTTACTAGTATTTTCATTAATATACTTGAAAAAAACCGAAAAACCCGAAAAACTCGATTTCCCCGGTTTTTTAAATAAAAAACCGAAAAAACCGGTTTTGTAAAACCACCCGGTTTTTGCATGCCCTAATCGTCAACGATTTGTCATTGCGCGCGCAAATGCAGGTGCGTTCGCGCGTATTTATTACGTCACAGTGAAAAATGTCCCCTGCACACGGCGACAGGACAAACGACCGGCCACCGAGGGTACGCACGCCGACCTGACATATTCCTGCCTAATGAGACTCTGCCGCCACGGTAATGAGAAAGAATATCCACCATTCGCTTGTCTCGACGTAATTAACTAGCTGGATTGCCTGAATGCGCTCGTCTGTTACAACGTTAATCGAGTCTGTTAGTCCGGGCGCTGTGTCGCTACACGCGCGGCCTCTTCGTTCTCACTGTGACGCAACCTACGAGTATCTATTTCATTAAGGGCCAGATACAGTTTGGCAGTCACCTCACTTAATTGCGAATTCGTAAATTTTTGACAATACGAAATTGAATAATTTTCAAGAAAAACACCATAAACCGTGCAGTTATTTCCTAAGAACATTGTGCTTCGATAATTTTTCATTTAACAAAGTCATAGAACAATAACGATACAACAGCTTTTTGTTTTCTTAAAACGTCAAATAAAAAGTCATACACTCCTCAAACTCTTATACATATATTCCCCTTAAGTTGGTAACCGAGTCGCTAATTAACCGACTTCCAAAAAGGTGTAGGTTCTATGTTCGTGTGTATGTATTTTTTTTTGTGTATGTTTATCGATAATTTCGCCAATTGCGAACCGAATCGAAAAATTATTTTTTGGTTCGAAAGTGTATAATCCCGAGGTGGTCCCATTTAAATTTTACAGAAATCGGCTGAGCCGTTTTTGAAAAAATCAACAATAATGTAAGCAATTCGAGCGAAATATCCGAATTTGGACACGATGAACATCGATAATTTCGCCAATTGTGAACCGAAGCAAAATAATATTTTTTACTTCGAAAGGGTATACTCCCAAGGTGGTCCCATTCAAATTTTACAGAAATCGGCTGAGCCGTTTTTGATAAATCAACAATAATGTAAACAATTCCAGCCAAATATTCGAATTTTGTATACGATGCAAGGCGGTTTTGCCATTTTTTGCGAAAAATAATTATTTTAACCAAGCTTTTCAGTAACATTACGTAAAAATAGGTGCTGTTTTCCTTTTTTCATGAGGAATACAGGATAATACGTAAAATACATTATTGTAACTTTGTACAATTTCTGTTAATTAATTATTTAATTTTTAAATACCCACAAATTATACAAAGGTTACTTCCAATTATTTAGAACTCACACTTTATAATATATGTGTACCTATTTTTTTTTAAATCATAATCTGTAAAATATTTGCCTAGAATGTGTTCAGTATGTCTTAGACAAGTTAATTTTGGTATACTGTTAATATACAGCAAATGAGAAAGTATTGGGAAAACATATCGAAATAATGTAACAAAATAACTTTTGTGGAAATAAAGCAGTCCTTTACCACCTTAAGCAGTAAATAAGTACCGTTGAAGAATTGGTATCCTTGTTATTTTAATGAATGACAATAAACGCTTCGTCATATCCGCTTAGAAAAATTAGGGCAGGGGTCTATGTTTGAAATTGAATCATTAATAGTTACGGTATAAACTTTTTTGTACCATAAAAAGCTATAAAACTACAACTCGCCCGTTTTCGACTAAACAAACTGCAAAAGTAAAAGCTAATAACACAGGTCAGGTAAAAAATACATCGGAAAAAGTGGAGAGTCGTATAGACACGCTCGAATAATTTAATTTCTTCACAATACAGAAAGTTCCATTCAAATCGATATAATGACACGCATATGGCGTCTATTGAATGAGTTTGCGTATCGATAATTAATTTTTTTCGGCACGAGTTCACCGTCTCGACGCATTGTAATAAAATAACGATTATTCGTAAAAAAAGAGAGACCTGAGGCGCAAGTTTTTTTGACGGTCAATTAAAGTTGTAAAGTTAGCAATCAATCGATTAGGCTGTGTAACTGTATTTTTGAACACATATTTTGAATTCTTTTTATAGGTCAAAGAATAATAATAGTATATATATACTCTTTATACGTAGATAAATTCCGTATATACCTAATATTAAGTAGTGAATACAAATATGGCACTCAAAATTGATGATATAGTTAATTATTATTCAATTGGGACAGCGCGCGGCGACGCCGGGGCGAGTCATTGGTCTGAAATAAAATGTGCATTAATCATGCTAGTTTCCATAACAATAATATCATTCACGTCTTACTTTGAAAATCTAGTTAAAATTTGTCCCGCTACAAAGAATGTGCGCAACAATATACCATGTTGGGGGTCGTAAAGTCAGCAGCACGAGATTGCGGACGTATAACGTAGCCACGATACCACTACCGTCGGGAAACGACGGATGCTGCCCGGATATGGTTACACTATAAAATTTGACAAACACTGGACCACCTGCCGATGAAGTTTGTATTCCCGGTGAGCTGGAATACAGATCGACTACAGAATGTACAATCAGTCGTGCACATTGCTTTACTTCATGAATGTTAAAGAGCAAGATCTAGCCTTCTTGGTAAGCGTGCTTCATCTTGGACTGCCTTACTGTTTAGTATGAGGGAAGTTGTGGTCAAATATTACGGCAATTTTTTTATTCAAACATTTGTTTATTTTTATTGCAAGTAGTTAACAATGTCTATGCAAATTACAAAGATTCACTGGTCTAACACTACAGTTACTCTAAGATATCATAAATAATTAATTTTCGCAAAGAATGGCGAAACCGACTTCCATCGTGTGCAAAATTCGAATGGTTCGCTCGAATTGGTGTACACAATTTTTCCATTGGTGATTTTTCAAAGGCGGCTTGGCCAATTTCGATAAAGTTTGAATGGGACCACCTTGGAAGTATGCTCTTTCGAACTAAAAGGGATTTTTTCCAAAACAAGAAAAGGGGAACATACACAAAAAAATACATGCGGACGAACGTGGAACCTCCTCCTTTTTGGAAGTCGGTTAAAAAACTTTTACAGTACAATACTATCAGTGGTTTCTGAGATTACTAGAAGCGTATAAGTAAAGAAAATCGTCTCTCTTTATAATTTTCTGTATAATCGTATGATAGTTTAAACTGTTTAAAATATAAAACCCAACGTTTATTTTTAGTGACTACACCATGCGCTCTAGAAATGGGACTTAGAAGTTTAAGTCCATAGAGTCATAATCTATTCTATATAATTAATTTTTAATACTTTGTAAAGAACATAACTTTTATATTTGCTACTTTGTTGTCACTCAAGCAGTTGCTTGGAAAGTAATAATCGAAGCTAGTAATTTATTGACGTGTGGTAAGCATCATAATGACCAATTAATTTACCAAGTTTACTCTTAAAGGATCCATAGGGGGCAGAAGTTTAAGCTGTTAATGAGAGGTAGCCGGGCCGACAAAGCAATTCTAATAACGTGGAGTTACTAATTACTTTGCATACTGTTTCAGTATTAAGTACATAACAAATTTTCATTTTAATTGCCATTAAACTATGAATATGGAAGGATTATTATTAAATTGTAAAAAGTAGCTTTATCACGTGGACGCTGGCATGGACTTTATTAAAAAAAAAATACAGCTTTACAGTGACTCCCGATTGAGGTAAAAAGTCTCGCAAAGACTTACAGAACTAACCAAATGTCACTTAATAAAATTGACTGAAGCGAGGTTCTGTGTTGAAAGCACTTCGATTTTGCTTTCGTCTGTCCAGATGTTGATTTTGGTCTACAGGTCGAATTTTTCAATGAATCTCGACGAAATTTGGTACACAGGTTTGAAATATTAAAGGTTATTATTGTCTTCAGCGATTTTTGATTGGGAAAGTATTTCCCATTAGAAGGCGGGAAATCGCTGTCGCGCTGCTTTTTAACCGATTTCGACAATATTTGGCTAGATCGATTGGTATGTAAATCCAAGATTTGCGAGTATGAGCCACATCGGCCAAGAGCGAGTCAAGAATATAGGTATAATATGAAGATTCGATTAAACTGAGTTCGGGAGGTCTACCGTTCGGAGAACTACGAGTAATATAATGTATAAGTTACGATGATAAATTTTCATACTAAAAAGTATATATGGAGATATGTTATTGCTATAATTGGAATAAAAATAATTAGTCTACCACTTACTACCATTTGGAAGGAGTCCAAATGGTAGAATCACTGAATTTAAATAATCGGCCAAGTACGAGTCGGACTCGCGCACGGAGGGTTCCGTACTGTAATATTCTGTAAAAATTTCAAGCATCTACCTGTTACCATTATTAATATAGAGCGAAAAACGTCTCAAAAATCAGGTTTGTTGTATGGGAGCCCCCCTTAAATATTTATTTTCTTTTCTTTTTAGTATTTGTTGTTATAGCGGCAACAGGAATACATCATCTGTGAAAATTTCAGCTGCCTAGCTATCATGGTTCATGAGATACAGCCCGGTGACAGACAGACAGACAGACGGACATCGAAGTCTTAGTAATAGGGTCCCGTTTTTCCCTTTGGGTACGGAACCCTAAAAAGCGGCAGATTACTAAGTAAAGGCAATGAATTTGAAGAACGCATCCACAAGTGGGGGGATTATCGCCTCCATCGTTGCACTGCTCTAAGGCTGAGCCAAATGGACACTGCGCTATGTAAAGTTCTCCCGGAAAGCCCATACATGGATTATTAATGTGAGAAGTATGGGCATTCGTACGATCCGGCTAACGGTGGACGCCTTGCTGGATTACAGGATTTAAATAAACACTACTGTATAGGGCATTAAGGCTAATTAGCTGTGTCATGTAACATGCCAGTTTCCTGCGTTTTCAGGGTAGAGTATTCGCGGTCGGCTTCCGTATCGCAATTTATTTTTCTAAAAACTATGAACTTAATCAATACCTCCTATGTTAGCTGAATCCAAAATAGGAACTTGAGATTTTGTAGTGATACAAATGTATTAGTATAATTTCGTCAAGAATTTTTAGCCCTTTGTCGAGAAATGGTAAAAATCAGACGGCCTAATAAGTACTTACTGTTATTTTGCCCATTTTTCAACCGACTTCCGAAATGGAATCGGGTCCTCATTTCGGTGGTATTTGTTGTGTCACTTATACCAAAATCTTCTTCTTCTTCCATTATATAAAAATGAATTGTGGTCCAAGTCTCGCTAAAACTCGAGAACGGCTGGACCGATTGGGCTAATTTTGGTCTTGAAATATCCGTGGAAGCTAAGAGAAGGTTTAAACGGTGAGAAAATATAAAAATATAGTGAGTAAAATAATAAAGACATTCATTGAATTTTCCCATACAAAATGTTTCTGCATGTAAAAGTTGTCATTGACAGTTAAAGTAAGTAAGTTCGTATAGGCCGGGTGGCTAGCCCTGGTGTCAGAGTTTTTAGGTCGCCTGAAGGCCTCTGACATGGCTAAACGGTTGACAGTTGATTGACAGTTGATAAATGGTGAGATGAAGTTCACCGGGGCAGCTAGTTAGAAATAGTTTTTATGTTTTGAATTAATTTTGAGAAACTGGTATATTCTAAACCATTGATTCCATTGAAGGCGGTGGTCTCGTTTTTATAAATAAAAGTTACATCCTTTATATACATATATTTAAAAAAATCTACATTTTTTTACTTTAAAAACGAAACTTTAACTTAAACTTTATAAAATTTAGTACAACTAACATTTTAACTCTCAATCTGACTAACTGAAATAGACACGTATATTTATTTAAATCTGAGGTGCTGTATAAACTACTTATACCGGTAGAAGCATTCTTGTAGTGACACATGATTAAATTAATGCTCTACATATGTAGAGCTCGTTCTCTGCAGAGAGTAAACATAAGGCCAATCGTTAATCTACAAAATAATGTTTATAGTTAGGCAAATCATTCAAGATAGATGAATATCGAAACGGATTTTGACAGCGGATAAATAGCTGGCCCATTGATTTTACTAGAAAGACAAATTATCTTCTGGCGTAACTGATTGCTTTTGTAATTTGCAGTTTTGATTGTTACTTATGTTTGTGCAGTTAACAATGTATTAATTTGCTGTGTAAGTAAAATAACATCAGTATTCCATCTATTTTTATAAAACAGATTATATAACTAAACTGTGTTATCCGATAGTGCGTAATTTATAAATCATTCTCTAGGTATCCAACTAGGACTGCAATGTTATATTCGTAAAAATAAACAAAAAAATATAATGAATCAGAACAGAGAAAGTACTAGGAGTTGTAGATTTTTTAAATAAGTCTTCAATATTAATAAAATATCAATCTTCTTCCGAGTGTAAGATGTCCATTACTGTATATTTTTTTTAAATTAAAAAATAATTATTAGGGAACATTTTACACACGGTCTTTGACACGAAACTAAGCAAAGCTTGGCATAATATGCTGGCTAAAGGATGCCAAAGACTGATATACTACAAATACATATTTTTAAATACATAGGTATTTATATCGATAATACCTTAATAACGCCCAGACACAGAGCAAACACCTATGTTAATCACATAAATACTTGCCCTGGATGAGAATTGAACTCACGCCTTTTTAATCCCGTAGTCAGGGTCACTATAACCACTGAGCCACCGAGGCAGTAAAAATTGTTAATATAATAAGTATGTATCTCCTTATTTTATTAGAATATTCCTACGGGCTTTCGTTATTACGAGTAGAAGAATAAAATATGTCTAAATGTATAGAGTTCATAGTAAAAAAAATATCTAAATTTCTATTGGTTGATTGATTGATAGTCCGACTAGCTTGAATCTCAAAATAATTGTATTTGTCTTCTTAGATTCGAGTTCACTGTTTTGAGGTAAAATGTGTCCATGTCACTACAAAACATTAATCTGCGCCGTGTGCGTGTTAAAAATATTTAGAAATGTGTTTGAGAAACAAGTCTTAACGACGACGCCCTAATGAAGTTAGTTCTAGTATAGAGACACGTGACATCCATTGAGTGAAAAAAAAAACATACTAATTCCATACATACAAAACTAATTTCGGTAGTGTCCACTCAAGATGGCAACTAGTGCAACGGTCAACACAGTTATATTTCCTATCACTACCAAGTACATATAAAAAACCGAACCGAATAAATCATAAGAAAATAACAAATCACAAAGAAAACAATAAATGTTTAGAAAAATTTAAATGTCTGTAATGTAGAGCTAGCCGAGTATTATTATCCGATCAGAATCATCGCATATTATTGGAGCCGGCGCGCAGTGATTGTAAATGGCCGCCGCATCTGAGCTCGTTAGTGTTTTTGATAGATTACGCCCGGTTGTTTGTTGAATTTGTTGTAACACCCGCGCGCCATGTAAAAACACATGGTTCGACAACGAGATATAAATGGACACTCCCTTCGGCGATCCAACTTAACGAGCCACCATATAAATAAGGAGAGACCAATATTTTATATCCCTGACTCACGCTAGACTAGTTAACACCACGGATTATTCAATAAATTCACTGGAAATTATTATACTCTACAATCACCTTTCACGGGCAAATTTTCTAGTACCGACCACAAAGTGCATAATATAATAATATAAGGAATGGAAAGTCAATTTAGTAACGTTTCAAAATGTGACACGCAGTGCGATAATAAATAATTGAGCAGGTACGTGTTGACGCCAATTTGTAAAGTCATTATTCAATAATCGTGACGTGGAGCTTATAAATTTCACTGCAGCGTTTTACACTTTAGCACTCGGCGCGATGTAAAGCGACGCCGAGACAACGGCCGACTATTTTGACGAAGGCCGGTCACGTTTCGTCGATACTCACCATGAGAATATTTGTTTTTTATTGTGTGCCCGAGACGTCGGGTAAAAATTGAAGTGTAATTTTACGTTTTAGTCGGTGCCTGCCCCCTTTCGTTCCGCTCGCCTTGAGTGATGGTTATCATAATTGGAGAGAGGGTAGTTGAACATCGCGCCGCCCGGTGATGGCTGTGGGCGGAGACGCGACGACGAATTACTTCGTCGGGGACGCACTTGCCCTTATGTTTCCGTCAAGTGGGTCAGCCTTGCGCCTCCCTGCGACAATGTTACCTCACCGTATAGAAGGTGTCCGCTAACTGTAATCGAAGTTATTGATTGTATTAGAACCGGCATCGCTATTACTGTTATCAATGCGCACACGTCGCGAGAGATGCTCGTGGCTAATACAATGGTAAGATTAATAACGCGGATGTATCGAAGGACCGTTAGGCCGGCGACACGAGTGATCGCAGACCAACAAGGACGGAAGAGATGGACCGGACAATAAAGCATCAGTTTGCCGCATCGTAACTTAATACCGTCGACACAGAAATTGTTAGTTGCAACCCCGCTGCACTCCCCATGTGCAATATCTTATGGATGGTAATTGCTTTCCAGGTCTAATGGATGCATTCTAGAACCTCACACATAAATGATGACTTGTTAAACTCGTCTAATATTCAGCATCTATTATGTCGCCCACTTTGCAATTTTCATGATCGAGTTATTACCTAATAATACATGCGAATTTTAAACTCGGATACTAAGCAAAGCAACCTTTAAGTAAAGTAATATGACATCATACAATTAATAATTTTAAATCGACAGCAACTCCACGCTTGTGAGAAGAGCTGAAATTAATATTGTTAGATTAATAAAGAAACATGACGCCTATGGTAAACCAAAGGAGATGTTACGGTTATTTCGTGCCGACTTCTCACGAGGTCCGACTTGACGGAAATAGGTTTCACAGATTTATTTATGTCTACGACTATTGTAATTTACTCATCCCTTTTCTTGACATGCGGTAGTTAATTGTGACGTGCGGAATACACTTAGCCATTTAACGAATAGTTATTGCCAAAATCGATAATTGTTAAGGATCAATTTCATAGACTACATATATCATAATTATGTACACGGTTAAATGGTTCGCTTTGGAGAATTTGAATTGAAACAGTCACAAAGGAAAATCATGATGTGTATCTGCTCTAAAGTTCAAAATCGTTCACCTATGATAGAGTGGTAAGTATATAATGCTAATATTGGATCCACAGTTGGGACAGGTCTTGTAATACATCTCCATCTGTCTGCTTTGCTAGAGTCATCTATACAATGTCATTGCTATGCCGCCTTTATCCGATACCCGTATCGTGTTAGGGAGCGACGATACGACCTTTTGCATTTCTGCATTTACAAATTTACATACATATCTATTTACCAGTCCCAATTGAAATAATTTTGAAAGTCAATAGCTCACAGCGCATACCATAACGATATTCATTTATGTTCGTTTAACAAGATTGTATGTTATTCTACGATTGCAGAACTTGCGTTAACCCAGATCTTGAGGTTATGCCAACCGACATTTACATAGACTAACAGGAAGTTATGCCTCCACGTTATGAGCCGTGATATGTGCAGGGGCCCTGCAAACTTCCAGTGAAATCCAAACAGTGAATTTGTAATATCACATGCTTATCTATGTTTACAAGTAGATACAAATTCGCGCTAACTTCCTTGTATTGTTTCATGAAAGGTGTTCGCGGCTTGTTTATAAACAATAGCAATTTGCCTTTTGGCGTTAGGTCACGCCTGCCCATTGAATCCCTACAATATATTCTGGAATTTATATTCCATTGGAACTTCGATAGCTTAACACGTGAATAACGTTTTATAAGTGATTTACGCTTATCAAAAACACGCACTAAACATTTTGTTTCATCAATTTGTTAATAATTTGTCGCTGATATTTTAAGAATGAAAATATGCTGATACCATAAAGAGGTGTTAACATGCTAACAAGATGCGGAGGAATTTCCGCCTCGCGGTGCGTACAAGAGATTCAATAACAGATATTGGAAGCTATGCGAGGCGCTTTGATACAATCAGGAACATCGTAACAGTATTTACTTATGGGGAATACTCGAGGTCATTGTGAGAGTAACTGTTCATCGCGCGAGGAGGCGCGGCAATTAGCGGTGCAGGTGGTGAATGCGACCCTCTGCCCTCCCGGACCCCCGGGCTAGCTGCTATACCATTTGTATCCGCATGTTTACTATTTACGCGCTATAACTGTTTTCTATGAATTGAATTTATAATTTATCGGTAGTCTTTGTCGATGTAATAAAATTTCTAAGGCATATGGTCATATTGCCTTGCGTTTTAAAGGCTTTTTCCCATTACGTTTTTTGTGATTACCTCTTGTGCGCGTGCTTTTAACATACGGTAAACGATTCGACAGCCATAACATCAATTTGTTATCGCCTATCACAGTTTGAGATGCGTCTTATTTACACAATATATATAGCTAGGATAGCTTATTAAGTGCCCATATCTATAGTAATGATAAAAGTATATCTATCTTTATACAATATGTATAAAAATGAATCGTAGTTGTTAGTCTCGCTAAAACTTGAGAACGGCTGAAGCGATTTGGCTAATTTTGGTCTTGAAATATCTGTGGAAGTTAAGAGAAGGTTTAAACGATGAGAAAATATAAAAATGTAGGGAGTAAAATAGTAAAAACGTAAATTTAATTTTGCCATACAGACTGTTCCTGCATGTAAAAGTTGTCATTGACAGTTGACAGATTGTGAGATGAAATTCACCGGGTCAGCTAGTGACATGTATAATCTTACGGAGTTGAATTAAATACATTCGAGTTTAGCCCCCGTCTTAAAGCGCAAACAAAAAGTTAACACTTCCTGTTTTGTTTCTCATTTCTTATACAAATATATACAAACATTTAGCAGGCTTCTCTGTTTGGCGAAGTTCTCACATAGCTGCCGAGGAATCCTGAAACTGGTAGTGGATGCTTTTGCTACTTGAATTTACATAGGTTACTGCACTTGTCGTGATTATGGGAGAACAAACATGTCCTGGCTCTTTGTGAAGAAAGAAAAATAGAAACTTAAAGAGACTCTGTGATTCCGAGTTATTTGTATTTCTGTTGCTGTAAATTTCGCACGAGCCGTGGAGTGGTTATGAAAGATTATGATCAAAAGTGAGTATAACAATTCGTTTGAACCGACGCCTCGTACATTTGTAAGTTACGCGCGAAACTCTAAGATCTTCGGATACAAAGGAACAGTTTGCGGCTCGGTAACATTATTTGAGCAGTTTTATCGAAATGTTCTCTGGAACCGACGCGCGGCCATAACATTATTTCAGGACACGTATCGCATACAGATAATCTAATGCAGAAGCGCTATGACGCATTCATTGTTTTAAACGTTCACAATGTGCGATCACGTATGTAATAATCATGAAAATTAGTTACACTAACACTGCGAACTAACAGATAAAACTCTACTTCGCTTTCTCTAACTTGTTTGCATTATTTGTAAAAACCTTGACTCCGTATCTCATAGCTTTAACTCACTTGTTGTTAAAAATCCATTAGGCCTCACTTAAACTCTCTAAGCTTCTCGTATTATCACTCGGTTCAGTAAACGAGTAGGTATCTAAATACTTTTACTCTATCAGAAACATTTTCGTCGAGCTAACGACGCCTTGCTACTTTTACTTTATTATCTAGGCCCATTAAGTGAAATTCCTAAAGAGCTCTTTAAGGTCCGTGTACAGTCCTGACTTTAGACGCAACAGCGCCGCGCCGGTCTCTTGAAAAATATAAGGTGGTTCATTGTGGACCGTCGATAAAAGTAAATTTTCTTTTCAATGGGAATGTTGTTCTCAGTTCGTGGTACATTGTCGCCTCTCGTTGGACGTCGCTGGGTGCCGGTACATGCCGGGACAGACCTATTCAAATGTCAGTGTGAAGCCCCCTTCCCGCACCCCCCGACGCCCCCCAGGCGGATACTGAAATGTCACTCGGCACACGAAGCAATCAATTTCGTATTTGTATGCTCTGCCTCGATAGTGGTAGCAATAGATTTATTGTATCGATGAGTCCGTATTATCTTTCGGGCTGGTAAATTGTTTATTGCTCTTCACGCAGTTTATTTACGAGTGCGAATTTTGGTACGGCTGTGAAACTGCGATAAAGGGTTCTACTACATGCTCACGGATTTAGTACTGAGGCTGATATACACATAGCCGCTCATACCTAAACTAATAAATAACATAGCTGGTGTTTCAATTTAGAAACTAGAACTATGTTCAATTTACAACATTTAATAGAGCCCGTAGTCCTCATTCCCCAGTTTTCCCGGTATTGAGGACGAACATTTACATTTTCAATTATTCGCGTCTCTCGGTAGCACAGTTACTTCAGCCTTGCTCCAAGTTAGAAAGCGATTAATCAACGTCCAACAACATTCTTATTCCCGTCTAGGAGCGAAGAAATACAACCTTTAAATGTCTAAAAGATAGCTGCACAGTTGCTGGCAACCAATTGTCCCTTTAACCGGCCGGCCTCATTAGCATGCCCGATCGCTGGCTTCTATCTACCTTTTTGGATTGATACATTGACGGTAAAGGTCTTCGTAGTAGCGGTTTCGACTCGATTCGTAATTAGAGACACTAGCTCCGAGCGAACGATACCTATGATGGATTGCGCCTATTGGTTTCTGTCGAAATAGTAACGCAACACGTACTTGTAACAGCAGCTGCCCATTATAGCCACATGTGCATGTACGTGTGTACAGAAAGGAACTCGATGCGGACAATCGCGAGCTCGCTATCGCAATTTAACGAGCCACGATTGTTTTTCTCAGTTCTGAATAATATTGAGCTTGAGAGTCCCCCAGGTAATCTGATGGCGATACTTTCGTTCAGCCGGGCTTTACTGTTAGCTGGTCTAACTTACAAATGAACGGTGTGATTACGACTGCGCGGATCTAGCTTCACGATAATTTAAATGTTCTCGCAGCCAGCACCACAACGGCTTGCCGAGATGGCCACGATTACACCCGTGACTTCCTCTTATGGCGAGCCTATATCTACTGATTTTGAATAGAATTATGGCCACTGCCATTCTCAACAGATCCCGGTGCAATATTATCCTTACGTTCTTAACATACGAAAGGACAATACTTAGGTATTATTGATGTACACTATCCTAAATATGAAGCGATTCAACCGTTCACATGAAGTGTAATGTGAAGATCATGATTACACAAAGGATCCTCTGCTTGAAGAAATACAAAGAGTGTTTCTTTATTCGTTTTAAGCAGACACCAACAGGTGCGCAAAACAACCTCTTACGCTTGGAGACGTATTGTATAATTCAAACGATCTTCCAGTCTAAACTGAATCTTCAAAGAGCGTCTCTGAGAGAATGTATAATGTAAATGTGATGTGACGCGATGCTTTATCTTGGCCGTCTAAGTTTGATACCCGCCGGAGTCTCTGCAACCTGTAATGTCAACTTTAATGCAATTTTTGTATCTAAACAGGAACTTGCAGTGTGTTTCTTAGCTAGCGGATTAATCTAATTAAAATAAATAAATTCTTTCAGCGATCCGTGTAATTCGATCGGCCCGCCCGCCGTGAATTCGAGCGCGCTTCCGAAGCCAACTTAAACTGCAGTATACGCGATATGGATCTCACGTTTGCCGTCGACTAAATAGCGGATAAATTAGCTAACCGAGTTAAATTAGTGAAGCTGGATGGCCGCGCCTGACTCTGCTATTTGAAATACAATTTATTATATTTATATAAGTGTCACCTGTCCGCTTTGAAATTGCTGAAATACTGGTAAGGTTTTCTGGAAACCAGTTTTGCGGGATGGAAATGGTTCACTCATAAGAAGAAAGCCCTGAAAGGAAAGTGTTGGCGCTCGATCTTTAAGAAGATTGTGGGACAAGCGATGTTTGCAGCTGTTATTGAATGCTTTTGTCATGTCCGGCGACATTCATACAAATGTCCCGCAAGCACAATAGCGCCTCTGAAGGAACGACCCGCACCTTGTCGCGTCGCGCGGCCTCCGCACTTGGGCGCGCGCTAGATCTATATCTAGAAAGACGACATTGCCGCCTCGAATTTCACGTTTAAGATGTTCCTTTAACATGTGTAAATTTTTATTGATATGTATCTAGATGCTGGGCTATATTTCAGCGCGGTGTAATACATTCGCTTTTAGCGGATAAGTACTGTATTCATAATATGAAGACGCATGTATGTATATACCTGTCTTCGGTTTAGGGTTCCACTGCAGACTAGCCTTTCGCTGCAACTGCTTACACTATATGCTCGTATTCGTCGTGCTTTCGATCGTTTGTCAAGGATTACAAAACATAACAAATTTGAAAATGTTTGGCAATGTTGCCCTATTACCGAATATTCTATTAGAACTTCCGTCGAGTTTTGTTAATTTAGAGCCTGCAGCTCTACCTATTTTTAATTACATTGTTTACGACAGATGTTTAAGCTTACAAACAGAACAAAAATAGTTTTAAAGTAAATTACATGACTGCTTTGTACGTTGTGCTGTGGGTACGGAACCCTTGTTGCGACACTCCGTTTCGGAACTACGGCTTTCAGGTTTAAGTTTGGTAATGTTGCGTATGCTTTGATGTGCATACATTTGTCTTTAAGAGAAACAAATCGTATTCTGTGAATGTTAAAGCCGGAAGCCTCATGTTCATCGGATTTTCTCTACAAGTTCTTGACTGTATAAGTGAACAGCGAAGGCATGTCGTGTCTTCGTATCATCGACACTCCCGCAAGCATTTTAAAAGTATACATAAAATATTTACATGTATCTTCTTTACCAAATGTTGTACAGTGTACTCCTTGACACTTTCCGTACTTTCCTTTTGTTTGGTTTGTTGCTATTGATTTGGTTCACGTGATTTTGAAAATTTGATTGATTTTGTTTTTTTGCCTTAGCCTATGGGCGTTACAATGAGGGCTAGATCACTATTGTTTCTCATGCACTTCGCTATATTAGCTTATTAACCGTTTCGCGACGGTGTAAGTAATGTCAATCTGGTAGACCGCTATCGCTATCTTCTTTATGCTTTACAGGATTGGTGTTTGAGCAAAGTTTTCCTGACGCCCGTGGTAGGAGTGACTTTCAAGTGAAGCTGTCAGAATTGGCTATTAAATGCCTGGTGTGGAGTTACAATCAAGTTAGTAGTTGGGTAGTTTCCTCAGGATATTTCTTTTTTATCAGGAGTCTCAGTTTACGATCAATATTGGATTTTACAGTCTTAAGGAATTTAGTTTTTGTAGCTTAATTTACGGATACTTCATAAGTTTGTCCACCACTGACCCGTTATGTACCAACATAAACAGTAAACACTAAACATTAGAGCACTAGAGCACTAGCACAAAATTCATAGAATTAGTATCTTTCAAAAACTTAGTATAATATTTATGTTTCGACATGAATTTCCTTGGACCAACATTCACATTTCAGAATGTTGGTACAATGATGAATGTGCCCAAAGTTGTTGGTGACCGATCACACAGTCCCCGGATAAGCGTCTACGCATCGAATTATACGTAATAACGCGAATTATTTTCATTGAAAACTCGTGATGGATCGTCGCAAAAATCTATGATTGATTCGTGGTGTATTATTCGTTGCTTTCACAGGAGTGCCTCCGGTTTTCACGTTCGCGGCTTGCCTCCGCATCCCTCTCATGATTGATTGCCTCCCGGCAAACTTCATATGTTTGGAAGATAATTTCGTATTTCAGCTGTAAACAGATTACGTGTGAAAAGAACCATCGCTTTTCGTCGTGCGCGCGTTTAAGCTCTTCATTGTGACTGCGCATTTTTCACGCTTGATTAAATATTTGGAGAGGTAGGACCTGTTTATGTGGTTTTCTGTATTGAATTTCATGTTTGATACATACTTGTGTTTGCTTTACATTTCTTCTGAATAACGTTCTGAATTTGAATAGGAACATTGTTGGGTAAAGAGTGTACCTACATTATATGAGTACCTAGTACCGCCTCCTAATCTTAGCCGCTTTTTCGAGAACTGTCTATGTTATTTGAAAAATAATGGCTTTGTCAACTTATTTGTTAGTAAAGTTTCAAATTTACAGGCAATAATGCAACTGCTTAGATTTAAGGTGATAACAATTCGTGCTAAAATTTGTCTTGGAGCTGTGTAAAAGGTTTATTTATCAGCAGCTTTCGCACTATTTCCCGTGACTTTTAGCGCCATTTGAACATTGCAACCGACTGGTAGTAACTTTCGAGTGACATTAGTTACTTTGTACAGGCGGAGATTATAATGCAAACAATAGGCTCGATATGAAATCGGCGCAATTCATTACTATTAGGTATTAGGTAAGGCGCGACATCTACTGGCTTTGTTCACGCGAGAATTGAAAGTGACTGGCAGTTGAACTGTACTATAACTTACTTTAATAATAAACCTTGTCGAATTCATAATTTAACATTCTTTACTATGAATCTGTGTCGGTGTATCGGTGACTATTTATTGTGACAAAAATTCAAACCAAGTGGTTTGAAACGTTGTCACAATAGTTTATAGATAATTTATTTAAGTAGAATTTAGAATTAACTTTAATATTTACGTCAATATGAACGATTTTGTGTCCCATAAATTGTGTTATTAGTGACATATTTCGTAAAGTATTAATTGAAATTATCCTAGAGCTAATTTTCTGAGCTAAAAATTATGTTATTAGCGACATATTGCGAAAAATGGAAATTGAATGAAGTACACACCAACAGTAATATTCAGCAGCAATCGAATCACTGGAGAATAGCTGCAATTGAATTTACTGAGCTTCTATGTTGTAAGACTATATGATTGTTTTATTTTATTGTGTTAGTATCTGAGAAAATGATGGCTTGTTACCAAACATTTCTCCCTGAAAGGAAGTCGCTGTGGCCGCCGCTGATTGCCTGCCGATAATACTAGCAAGTACCTACTTACAAATAAGCGGGCTTGTAACCGAGCTTACTTATATAAAGTAAATGTTCGACCGTTCGGTAGCTCGTTAGAGATTGACTATCTCACGCTATCGAGATTGCGAGCAAATTGATTTGCGCACGCGCACCTTCAAGTATCGGGTGACAAAGCCGACGCTTAGTGAGTACTGGGGCATTTAGAAATTGTCGATATCGGTATTAGATGACTGTAAATTCATTTTCATTAAAACCTAATGCGTTTCTTCGTTTTGTTGTTTAGTTGTTGGTTTATAAGTCTGTAGTGCCCCCACTGCTAGGGAAAGGCCGTCCTGAAAAGAAGTTTCTAAGTTTTAGGAAAATAAAAAATGAATACATGTTTATCTGTTTGCCTTATACAAAGCTGAAAGGGGATTATTAAAACATGCATTATGAACAACTTTTACTATGGGATCAACCCGGATTTGAGAAAATAAACAGCTGTTTCATAGATTTTTCCGATTCCGAGTTAGCTCCGTAGTAATAACCCAGTATAAGAAATTGGCTGAAAATGTCTAATAACGCCAGTCAAAAAATACTCGTTTAAGGTTGGTTATTTGCAATTTATTGCTGAACTTTTCACTTTCGATTTGCAAAAACTGTTTTGCGGCAATCTACTATGTTACCAAGTTTTAAAAATACCTAGATGGTTTTCCATCATCAGCATAATCGCCGACATCCGATAATTTGAAGTCGATACCTAATTATTTCACAAGCTGAAACAACGTGAAAGACATGCGGTTAAGTAACTGGCTAAACTGGTACTTCCCTTACAGGGTTCTGCAAAACAGCTCTACCACTTAAAGTCTGCACGGAACGCATCATAAAATACTCTTTTTGTTAGTATTTACTAGAAGCTATAACTACTTGTGTAATATAATAGATTTCAATCATTTCAGTAAAAATAACAATAGTTACGAAAACTATCAGACGTTTATTGCCATTTCCGCAGTTTGCTTTAACCGTATAGCTTAAATTTTATTGAAAATTATATTTCATAGAAGAAACACGTTACAGCTCGATATTCTTAGAAAAGATGTATTAAATTTTAACTGCTCAATAAAAAGCTGGTATCGATCAGAGATAGATCCGTCTTAAATAACTTTCTGCAGAGGCTGCCTTCATTTTCTCTTTATAAATGGGCTCCATGTTTAGTTTCACTGCGGCGCTGTCATAGTCGTATAATAGAGTTCTTAGAAAATCTGAGATTTGATTATATAGTGGGGACAATTCTGGGGACAATTTTATTTAATCACGTCCGCTGTTTTGCTTAAACCGAGCTCACGTTGCTATTACATTTCGTCATCGTCAAATCTGTTTATAATAGTGTTGTTTTTCCCAAAAGTTAGATTAGATTTGGCATGAATCGCAGTATAATTGCTGCGGTGTCGTTGTCTGATGAGCATAATTTAGCCCATTACGCGGTCCCTGTGAGTCAGTCACAGCTAGAAGTAGTCGAGCTGTAATTTGGGTCGAACCGTGACTTGATTTGCATGTAGGTCGGCTCGGTGTGCCTCGCAAACCCGACTATTTTATGTAACCATTCGGTGATTTTACGCAGACTCGCTCAACTAACCTGATTTTCCAGTGGATTGTCCACTCGTCAACGTTACTGCCATGTAAATAAATGTGCGCGACGAGTTACATCTCTTTCATTTCGATAAAAAATAAACGAGGCGATTTGCCGAAAACAGGCGCATAATAACGATAGGACAGCGTTGCATTTTATTGTCATGGAATTGAAAGCAAATGTTCGCCGAGCGTTCTCTCACGTTCGTGTGCGTAGTATGAACGCTGCATTAAAATGTACGTAATAAGTCTCTGTTCCTGGTAATTTGAAGTAATTTGCAAATAGCCGCGAGGGTGAAGTTTCTATTTGTGATGGTGACTAAGCTCTTTGTACAAAAAGGAGCGCCCAGATAGTGAGAAGTGATTCCGCAAGTCTAAACATGCGATTGACAGCGATACATTAGGAGGAACTATCGATCGATCGTTCCGCCAACGCGAACCTGCGACTTGTAATTTTTCACTGTCAGCATTGGCTAAACGTCCTCGTCATCACCCTGACTGGTGACTGTCAAAAAATGTTAATGCAATTTTCTCTTGCAAGAGGGTTACGATATAAACGAATTTTATTCTCCCCTCAACCGATTTTACCGTTCAGAGCGAAATATACATTCGAATATGATTGTCCACATCTAATTCATCTAGGTTTTACTTCTAACAGTTAATCTAGTCCTGTCATACTTCCAAGAGTTATGTTTATGACTGAAACCATGAACAATACCAGTTGCACGTTTGATGTGATGTGATAAGTTCGAAATGATTTCGCAAGTGAACGTTGTAAATTGTCGAGAGGGATTGTTCGCGCGAATTCTAGTCAACTGTGGCCGTCATGGCACAGGAATCTCGTGTATTGTTGTCGTGGCTACAGCGCGCCGATCTCGCGATAATGCTGCTGTAATCGCTTTAGCCACGCTGTCGCTCACCCGACTATGTACTAATTGCCATGGGTATGTGTTGCGTGTACCGGTTGAGTGCTCGATTAAATATCGCCTGCATTTGCGTAATACTCGCCAATGGATAATTACTATGATCGACAGATTGACAGCGAGATAACATTGTCAGTGAGTATTCTCTTATCCTTTAAACGGCACCTATTACCGATGAAGAGATTTGGGTGTTATGTAACTCTGAGTAAAACGACCCACTTTGTTCTCAGGTCTATTATGTAAAGGTAGATAGAACGAAGAATTACTGTCATTAAAAGCTAGATAATATTAAACAGCGACATCGATAAACAAGTTAGATAAGAAACGGCAACATAAACTGTCCCTAACGTTTTGTCGGGCGCGCGTGATCGAAGCTTAATAATACTCAAGTTATCTTATATCTGATCAAATCACTGCCCATGCTTGGTCTGAAACCTTGGAGCACTGCAAAATTTACATACACATTACGTTTGCTCCAGATTCTGTCAGAGTTGCGACAGACACAGCTTATAGGTCTTACTGGCGATTTACGTCTCCATTCCAATTCTACTGATCTAGTTACGTGCAAGTGCTATTAAACGACACATCTAAATAATTTGTGTCATTATTTGTGTGATAAATAATTGTATAATTCATCTACGGGCTTAACTTAGGAAATCAATTTCATTTCTATCTAAAGGGTTAATGTAGTGTGGAGTAAAGTAACGAATGGTAACGTGCACGAACATAGTAAATCACGCGCATAGCCAATGTTTGAAAATTGAAATTCAGCTTTGCATGACATTTAATGGCGTACCGCCCTCGTCACGTGGCTTTAGTAGCGCCTCGTTCCTTCTTAAACAATGCCACGAGAACGACCGTGGAGAATTATGTGATATAGCGAAACGGGTCACTCGTGCCTGATATTGTATTGTAGCTTTTTTTCATCGTGCCTTAATATGCATTAATGGAATTTTGCCACCGTCCGCTTTCTCTGTGCATGCTTGCCAGACATTGTTACTTTATTTACCAATTGCTACGTTTTGATACCTACCTAATAACATTTTCATTTTGAAGTTGTCTGGTGCACGAATCACGGACAGCGAGCCTGCGGCATCTGGCTATATTTACAACTTCTATAACTAAGGTCCGCAGTTATTGGCCAGGGTAGCGATACTTCCACGCATTCGATTCAACCTTTATTAAATGCACAAGTGAACTTAATAAAATCCTACGCCGCACAGATAAGAAATCGTACGCCGTCCCTTAGTTGGCGAGCGTAATTTTATTTTTTCAAATAAGAAATAAACATTCAATCTGATACATTAATGCAGTCTCCATTAAACGATTAAACGTTGTACGCTCATCTGCATGCATGCGACGCAGGGGCTGCCATCTTCAAAGTGCAACCGCCCGGATAAATTCGGATTTGTAGTTGCACCGCTTCTGTGGGCCAACTTCCAAATATATTTGATACATATGAGATCCCTTGGCTTATCTGTGCACTATCAAAAATGGCTATTTCTCTTTTGTTCATCTTGGATACTTTATAAAGCTGTATAAATTATGTAAACGTAGGACCTTCGTTATCTACCTTCATAGAAAAGCCATGCATACAACAATGTTGTTTGCTAGCTGTATCCGTGGAATAATATTTACAGCTGAGACACGGTGGTATCTGGTACGGGAGGTTAGTGTTGGGGCCCGTGAGTTGCGAGTAGGCACTGCTGATTAAGGCCACAATCAGGTCTGTAGTTCGGCAGAGCTCTGCTCTTTGAATTTACGATGTGCCTGACCGACGCTTATCGCATGCGAATAATCAGCCCTCGGCAGCGCACGTACAGCTCCGCACACATATTTTATTTTATTCGCGCTACTGTGATGTAATGAGCTGATAAATTGAAGAAAACCACCAATTAGTGTCGATGAATTTATTGTTTCTACTTAAAACGTTGGAGGGCCGAGTTATGCGCTTAATCTTAAATTGCATTTTGAAAGTGGGCCTCCTTTCCAACAATTAGACGATTAAGAATTACACTGTTTGTCAATTAAGCGAGCCCTGTGTTGTTTAATTATATTGATTTATGGCTGCTTTTCGTGTTCAGTGAATGTTGCAATTAGTCGCGTTACTGTTAATTTCATGAGACCTTGGAGACCTTTTCTTTATCGTAAAACAAATTGCAACCTTTGATGTAAGCTTCAATAGCATTTACCTTTTTCCGTGAAATATTTGTACTTTACCGAAATCCGCTGCAGTTACTTTTTTTATGTCAGTCGACGACTTTAGATCATAGAAAAATAACGTACTAGAATACTTACTAAATTTTGCTCAAATAAAAACTATGTTACAGCTCTATGTTACATTCATATCTGGTTATACAGCATACGCAAAGAGTGAATGAAACAAAACAAAACGCATAGAATCTAAATCGGTCCCGACTATGAATGTCCTAAATAGAAAACGCCTAAATTTATTACGAAAAAGTGCTTAATATGCATGCGTTTGTTACAGTAATTAGCATGATAGTTTGCTAACATACACATCATTATTCATGAGAGCATAGAGCCCCCTCGGGGAGAGAACGGTGCCTCTCGGGCCCTTGTCGCAGAGTGCATACTACCACAGATTAGGTAATAGCTAGTACGTGTCGAGACAATTCTAGTAGAGCAGATTTGCATGCATCACAGGTTCAAACCAAGACAGACGGGATAGCGCGCTGAAATAAAATACTCTATAACCCGTATAAGGGATTAAGCCGTAGAAATTGTAGGCTTTACTTTACTTTAACAAACTTGTTTTCTGTCTATGGCTTCATTGCAATATAAGGTAGCAATGAGTTTGTTTATAAGTAGCAATCATTTTGTCGTTTTACCTGTGCATTCTGGCAGAATAAAATTAGAATTGGCCTTCTTAGTGTGCTGAAAAAACTCATCCTTAGCTACTAACTTTCTTAACTTTTTCATATTATAAGTACTTATACAATATTTAAACAAATAATCGGCCAAGTACGAGTCAGACTCGCGCACGGAGGATTCCGTACTGTAGGGAGCCCCCCTTATTAAATATTTTTTTTTATTTTAATTTTATTATTGAAGTGAATATACAACTAAATATTCTGTGAAAATTTCAAGCATCTACCTTTTACCATTATTAAAATAGAGCGAAAAACGGCTAAAAAATCAGGTTTGTTAAGGGGGGGCTTAATTATTAATTTTATTCTGTTTTCAGTATTTGTTGTTAGGGCGCCAACAGAAATACATCATCTGTGAAAATTTCACCTTTCTAGCTATAACGGTTCATGAGATACAGCCTGGCGACAGACAGACGGACAGCGGAGTCTTAGTAATAGGGTCCCGTTTTTACCCTTTGGGTACGGAACCCTAAAAACAAAAACAAAAATAGCTATTTACACGATATGATGATTAGAGATTGTTACAGAAACAAATTTTTGCCGTGATAACGTCTTATGAAGCGATGAACACCGGCTGCACGCAAGATAAACTGTCACGTTCCGCCTGAAAAGACCGTGC
Organism: Hypomecis atomaria; assembly: GCA_964007245.1. Lineage (NCBI taxonomy): Eukaryota > Metazoa > Arthropoda > Insecta > Lepidoptera > Geometridae > Hypomecis > Hypomecis atomaria. Next base: position 12,744,109 of record OZ023291.1, read on the forward strand.
AAGCGAGAGCGCGAAACAAGCCTATAGAGAAGCACGATCGACCTAAGCGTTCGGCTTGTTTCAGTTTGTGAATCAACAATCTTTTCTTAGGACGTTATCACGTAAAAGTACTTTACTCCACTTTACAGACAACTATTTTTTTACAGTATACATAAATTTAAGAAGTTCGACACTAGAAGATGAGGCATGCATGTATGCGAATCGCTTGTAAATCGGCGAAAATATTGCAACACACAATAATTATTTATCGCAAAAAATAGCATGACCGACTTCACCCGTGTACAGAATTCGCGAATATTTCGCACGGATCGATGTTACATTTTTCACATTATTGATCATCCGATTTCAATAAAAATGAACCATTTTCGAAGTATACTCTTTCCAATAAAAAATAACTATTGAAATCGGACTACTACAAAAAAAGTTATGCGTGGTTACATATAAATAATATATATATACGTGTCGAATTGAGTGCCTTCTCCGGTTTGGTTCGTCGGTCAAAAAAACGCAGATCAGTGCAATTCACAACTTGGGGAAGTGACTGAAAAATACATATACAGTGAATTTTATTTGCGGCAGTGACACAATAAAAGATCGTGAGAATCGCGCGCGTTTAGATACATAAATGACAATTCTATTTTCATCTCATGCTAGTCCTAGATTCCATTCCTATTAGGATTGTACAGCGTTGCACGAAATTGCTTCATTCAATTTAAAGTGAGTGCGATGACATACGGAGTCTGGAAGTCGGGAGTTGTGGTTATGGGATAGCGGAATTTGTACCTCGATAAAGCCCAGCGCATGATCTTTGTTTGTTTTGTGGAGTTGGGGTCACAGTTACCAGCACATACTGGACTAGTACCTATATTATAAATCATGCAGATGGTATGGTAGAGTAACAATTGTCTTTTAATAAAAAAACATGGTTGACTATTGTTAGCTATATTTATTATTTAATGCACATTGTACCTGAGACCTTTTTCAGATAGACTAGTTGTGTGGCAATGAAAAATAGATAAATGTGAAAATCTCGTTTCTTGTATTCAAGCTCTGCAGTTATTTATATGGAAGATTTTCTCTGGAAATCTGTCTCTTTTAAATTTATAGTGCATTATAAATCCTTTGTTATTCTACGATACCTAGATATGTAAGGATTTTAACAACACGGGATTTTTGTGACGATGATGGAAAACATCGCGAGGAAACATGCATAACAAGTATTATATCTAAATGTTCTTTAAACATGTTTTTACTGAACTCGCCAAGACGAATCAAACTAGTCGAAACTCTATAGGGTTGCGTCGTTTCATTACAGAGTTCCTTTGGCCACCTTCCAGCTCCATCATCACATCAGCACCATGTCATCATAATCATTGCATTGCATTATCACGCGATTTACACATGTATGCAAAATTTCAGCTCAATCGGTAACCGAGAAGTGGATCAAAATTAACTTGCAAGATTTGATAACAGAACGACAGACAGATAACGGGACAGGTGAAGCTAAATAAAAGCTTGTAAAAAAAGAACCTTCGCGGTTGTTATGTTCATTGGGCTACTAAAACGATACAGGGTTAAGACATGGTTCTCCTTGTCAATTATTGAGGTACAACGTTTGATATATATTTTATGTGGCATAAGTTTTTAGGGTTCCGTACCCAAAGGGAAAAACGGGACCCTAATACTAAGACTTCGATGTCCGTCTGTCTGTCTGTCTGTCTGTCACCGGGCTGTATCTCATTAACCATGATAGCTAGGCAGCTGAAATTTTCACAGATGATGTATTTCTGTTGCCGCTATAACAACAAATACTAAAAAGAGAATAAAATAAATATTTAAGGGGGCCTCCCATACAGTACGGAACCCTCCGTGCGTGAGTCCTACTCGTGCTTGGCCGATTATTGTTAGTGGCTAAAGAGAAACAGGCCCGTTCCAATGAGATAGGTCACGAGATGAGTCACGGGCGCGGGTGCGTGTGACTGCGTTGATTTATCTCGGTTCATTACACGAGCTGCGCGACCATTTAATCGGACCGCGGGAGGCGCCCGCGCAATTGCTGTGCGCGATTGTACTGTGCCGTGCAAAATTCATACGTTTTTGCGTATACTTTTAAAGCTGCTGATCTGGAAAATAAACGAGATGATGTATATCTTGTATTATATATTTTTTGCGTGCTCCGCATAAAGTGCTTATACAGTTACTCGTATCTGGGTAGTATCGCCAAGTCGAGTAGCAACGCCGTACCATACTTTTCCCGAAGCCATTCAATCATTATTGATGGAGACTCCTAAAGTACTCTCCGATTTTGTACTTGACCCATTTCACAACAGTAGAACAATGGGCCGATTCCACTAATATCAGACGAATCTGAATTAAAACTTATTCAAAAAAGTTCAAAAATGTGCCAGTTCAGTTTCGTTTCCGATAGCTGATCTAGGGCCCTGTTTCGAAGACAGGAAACAGATTCCAAATATATTCCTTGTCCAGAAATAAATAATACCTTGGGGCTAATAACATATTTACATTGCTACTATGAATTTACCAAAATGACAGAATGACATATAAATACCTATTACTTTTGAAATTGGGCTACATTTAATCTTTTAAAAGTATTTATGCATGCTTTTTTGTTTGGAAACTTATGAATGTGTGCAATGTGTAAGAGAACAGTTTTGTATCATAGTGAGATATCTATAAAAAGATTAAATGTGTAGTACTTTTTTACGCGAATGTACCACGGTCATCAGTTTTTTTAAGATCGCTTCTTTGCCCATGTCACGCAATTGTTAGCCGGTATTGATCGAAATCGACCATAATTAAATATCTCATGCACCCTTTCACATATCCAATTTATTCTGTCGCCGCCTCATGTACGGGCTTTTAATTAAGATTGATACGAAATGTTTAATCTTTAACTGCCGGCCAGTTTATTTAGTTTCCTGCATAAATAAACGCCGGTGTGCGAATGACCTCTCTGTTACTAACTGAAATATTGGATAATAATTTATTTTGTCGGCAGCATGATCGGCCTTTGATCATTTAAACATGGAATTAGCTGGCAACAAAATCTATTAAATCTTCTAGCTGTTAAACAGTGAAAAATAGTTATCAAAGACCTATGTTCAATTAGTCAGTCAAATATTGTATTATCCATTCTTTCATTCTCTTGTTTCCTGTTTGTAATATTTCAATTATCGTATGTAATTACGGTTCTGAAGAAAAAAAATACAAGAACTTGCCGGCAATCGATACGTATGGCTTAGACTCGATTTCTGAGACTTGCAAATCGAATGGTAAATGTGTAAATATTCTTCTTCTTCTTTTCAGCCATAGGACGTCCACTGCTGGACATAGGCCTCCCCTAAAGATCTCCAATAAGACCGGTTGGTAGCGACTTGCATCCAGCGCGATCCTGCGGTCTTAATGAGGTCGTCCGTCCACCTTGTAGGTGGACGTCCTACGCTGCGCTTGCCGGTACGTGGTCTCCACTCGAGGACTTTTCGACCCCATCGGTCATCAGTCCTCCGCGCTATGTGTAAATATTACTATTTTTTAATTGTTATTTTCAAGCGTTTCGAATCCTCATTCCTCATACGAACAGCCAGAATGTGGAACGCTTTGCCTGGGTCTGTCTTCCCGCTAAAGTACAATGTGGGCGTCTTCAAATCCCGAGTAAATAGGTATCTTCTAGGTAAGCGTGCTACAACCTAGACCGCATATCTGCTTAACATCAGGCAGTATGTGGTCAAACGCAAACCTATTCAGAATAAAAAAAAAAAAAAAAGCAATCGAGTGATTCAGATGGCGAAGTAACTTCGCCATCTCGATCGAATATATCTATATTGCTGACCATAAATTGCTGATTTCACTACAGTTATAGCGAACCATTCAAATAGTTCCCAAGATATTGCAGAAGTATCGTTCCCACCAGTTAAATTTGACGGCCGTACAAAAGACTTCAACGCGCACCTTCTACGTTTATATTATTGTTATTTGATGAGAAAAAGCTTTCGTTAGCTTCTATTTATTTATGACTGCTGTAATGCTGTAGCGGTATCTCAATACTCTCGTTAAGGCCTGCTAAAGGAAAGTCTTGCGGTGTGAAATATAAAGAAAATAAAACGATAGAGAATCGTTCATACCTGTAACCAGCGATGGTATAACCAGATCTGAGTAATTATGTGGTTACATACAGTGTTGGATTCAGGCGATCATGATATGTGAGCCATACAAATATCCCAAAAAGTTGTACTGGCATTATAAGTATACACGTTCAATTTACACAAATTCATAGTTTTCTTCCCATTATGGTAAAGACATTCCCAAAGACAATTCACGAAGACAGTGTGATAAATTATACTACAAATACGGCAGTATCCCAGAAATTAACTACATCCCTGGTTAATAGAAGTCAAGTTATACATGCCAGTTTTATTGTCAAATGAATAGTAATTTTGCGATCGTAAGGTACTCGTACCATTTATACGGTAGACAGTGTCAGTGGCAGATTTGCAGCGCTTCTCGATTATTCACGCCAACTTAGGATCTGCACTATTAGCCTGTGAAGATAGGTACTCGAACTGGCTTAAAATCCACTATACATTCAATCTTAATGTTGTATGAAATAAGAATTGATTTTGATTGGCTTTGTAGATATCTATTATAGTTTTCTGTTTAGATATCGAGTTTGAAGTACATTTTATAAACATTTAATAAAAGTAAGTCACGCGTCCGCGACAATTTTTTATTTTTTTTTATTTCGAATAGGTTTGCGTTTGACTACACACTACCTGATGTTAAGCAGATATGCGGTCTAGGATGTAACACGCTTACCTAGAAGATACCTATTTACTCGGGATTTGAAGACACCTACATTGTACTCTAGCGGGAAGACAGACCCAGGCAAAGCGTTCCACATTCTGGCAGTTCGTATGAGGAATGTGGACTAGAAACGCTTGGTTCTAATGCGTGGGATGTCCACCATAAAAGGGTGGCGCTTTGGTCGCGTCTGTCTAGCCGTACGATAGAAGAAAGGGGCAGGTGGGACCAGATTGTGCAACTCCTGGACGCACTCACCGAAGTGTATCCGATAGAAGGCTGATAAACACGCTACGCAACGTCGATGCTCGAGACTCTGCAGCTTCGACTCAGTCAAAGTTTCGTTGCCTATCAGCCTCCTAGCTCGCCTTTCAATGGACTCTAGCCTCCAGCTGGTATTTGGCAGAGCCATCCCAAAGGTGAGAGCAGTATTCCATGCAAGACCTGACTTGCGCTTTATAAAGACTAAGCAGTTGCTCAGGTGTGAAATACCGTCTCACCTTAGAGAGAACACCGAGTTTTTTTGAGGCTAATTGCGCTTTTGACTCTATATAAGAGCCAAAGTTGAGAGTCGATGATAGCGTAACGCCTAATAGTTCCAAGCTGTCAGTTACCGGAACGGATACACCACAGAAAGCAGGAGACAATTGGAAGGGCCTCTTTTTGGCCGAAAACAAACAGCCTTGAGTTTTCGTGGCATTAAACTTGACCAGGTTATATTTTTTATTGAACTTATTAAATCCAACTGTAAGTAAATCTAACTTCAAGTACCTATTCGGTACCATTCGGTAACCAATATTACAATGCAGTTCTTTACCATTTGGAATAGGTTTTTAGGTAACCAAACTTTTATATTTTTTGGCAATCTTTTGGAGGAACTTCACAGCAATTTCGAAAGAATTGCATCCATCAGTTTTTTTTTAATAAAATGGATGGACGACGTTAACGGTATTAAGGATTTAATTACTTTTTGTCGAATGCGCCAGTAAATGGAGTTACGGTATTGTATAGGTTTTAGGCCCCTTTTCTGCCTGACCGAGAACTTTGTTTTCCCACTTTTTGTTCAATGTTATAGCGCAATTCTTTTCTACTCTTTTTGAATCAACGGAATTTGTCCCTCATTTGATTGTAATAACTATAAGACTATAGTAGTTGCAGTATAGGACTATAAATATCAATATGCTTTTTAACACTCTTTTATTAGGTCGACCTGTATGTAACCATGTAATAGAATCTAAGGTAACCATCTCATTTAACCATCTTCCAAGGGTCGTAGCGTAATGAAAATTGGCAGCTGTATGTAGTTCTGATGACAATACAATAATATGGTACTGTCGAACTGATTTGATGATGGAGCCGGAAGACATGAACTGGAACTTCATTATGGAAAAGCGTATCATTGCTGTTTTAGATTTCTTAAAAAGACTTGCAATTAACTTTGACCACGATTGAATTTCAAGGTCTGATGAGCGTGTGTTTTAGTTTTTTCGTTAATTATTTATGTTAAGAAACTATTTTTATGAATTTCGTGTCTGCTACAATATTTATTGTTTATCATTATTTAATGATAACCATGTCAGAGGCCATCAGGCGGCTTAAACACTCTGACGCCAGGGCTAGCCACCCGGCCTAAACGAACTTAAGTATTATTTAATCATGATAATATTATTTTCCATATTGTTAATTATTTGATTCGTGTAAAGTCGATTAAATGTATTTTATTAAGCCTTTTATATCTACATTAGTTTTAACAAAAAAGAAGTGCAATAATTGTAGCTTGGCGGCCATTTTGTTTGCGGGTGGGGTCATTTCGACCCCGCCTCGCACTTCCGCCGCGGGATAATTAGATATAACCCCACCACAAGACTTCCCCTCAAGGAATTCTGATTCGCCATACATTTATTTACATTTTTTTTTCTTTCTACGCAAGAGTTATAAGACACGTAAAGGAAATGCAATTAAGTAATTATATTTAACTCTTCGCAATTATATTGTTTTATGATCTACAATTAGAGCAGTTATATCTGCAATACTGCAGGAATATTAATATTTACCGACTTCCAAAAAAGATGAGGTTCTATTAAAGTGAGGCTATGTTGTTCGTCTGAATGTATTTTTTTGTGTGTGTTCATCGATATTTTCGCCAATTGTGAACCGATTTAAAAAATATATTAATATGTAAGAGTAATAATATACAACTTCCGAGGTGGTCCCATTTAAATTTTGTCGAAATCGGATGAACCGTTTTTGATAAATCAACAAAAATTTACACGGATGTCACATAGATTTGTGAAAATTATTCGAATTTTTTACACGTTGGTAGTCGGTGTTGCTATTTTTTGCGAAAAATAATTATGAATTTTAGATTTCACATAAGTAAATTAAGTGTACCTTATCGTCAAAGGTGATTAAATTGCCAATTGAGAAGCATGGGATCTAAGAAATTCACATAACCAATCATTTATTTGCGTGCTAATGGTTTTACAAGGTCTTAAACTAACAATGCTCGTCCATTAGTAATCTTTATGGTGTGCAAATTATTTGAATTAACTATTGTGCTTCATGCAAATTACTGAATTTGAATAGTGAATTATTGAAATTACTCAAGTTAGCACGTAATTAGTGATTTACGTAAAATGAAGGTAGAGAATTAAAGGTGTGTTAATTGTCTGTGAACATAAGAAAATAATTTAAAATACCATGGGGATTGATTGCCATATACTTACTACTATTTGTTGTGTACTGTTTTTTTTGCTGCTACGTAAGTAGTTAGCATTTGAAAAGAATTGTTTGGTTGTGTTTAAAAGTGTAGCAGTATCAGCCTTTTTTAATATTCTACTGCCGGACGTAAGCCTATCCACGAAGGGCCATATCCACCACGCTGATCCAGTGCGGGTTGGTGGATTCACATATGCTATCGAATTTCTTCTGCGGATGTATGCAGGTTGCCTCAAGATGTTTTCCTCCTCCAAAAAGCCAGTAGTGTAAAATTCCGTACATAAGTTCCGAAGAAACTCATCGGGATTTCAACCCACAACCTCACGATTGTAGGGCGGGTGTTACTACCACTAGACTACCACGGCTAGTAGCTAGTTTTAGTTTTTTTTCAGTCAATAAAATACAATTGAATCACTAGTCTCTATCAGCGATTGATAAAATTGATCTTTTGATTACTTTTTTTTATTTCATGGCAAATCTTTCTTACCTAGTTCTTACTGCCCGCGCATAAATAGTAAGTAGTGTCTTATTCGTCATGAGAAAACTGATCTTGGAGATATTTTAATTTACATAATAAATGAGATCTACTGTATATTATCATAACAAGGTGGAATATCATAATAAATCACTTATTATTTTTATTTGCTATAAGAAAAGGACTTTGTGAAATCTACTTTGAATTTCATGAGCCAAAATCTGATTTTCATAATTATCTCAAATTACAATCCTAGTGCCTAAGCCTAGTGAAATCTCAGTAATAAATTGATAAGAAAATTATATAATAAGGTAGGTACTATAGCAAAATACTAAGTCGTGTTCTGATTGTGAAATCGTGATAGTCACAAAATTGTGTATTTTATTTAAATAAAATCTGTCTGATTGATAACAAACGTTGAAAAAAAACTACCTAACCAAAAAGCGGATCTTAAGCAGACGCTCCTTTTAAATATCAGGGTTTTAAACGCCAGCGTCTAACTAAACATATAAAGCTCGTTTAAAGTACGAGTGCCCGTAACGCTTCCTAAGTCTTTACAATTGAGAAGGATCTCGAAAGCGGTTACTTTACGTCTAATGGCTCATTGTCTGTGCGAAGCATTATGCTGTCCATTAATTCGTACATTCACGTTTTCCAATACATACTTTATACCCTTTTCACCCACTTATTTCAACTCCTCCCGATCTCCTGCTTTCTTTACGATGTGCTTTCTCGTATTTGCGGTGGAGATATAAGCATACAATCGATACCGGCTTTTACGACTTGAGATTCAAAAGTTGATACGAATAGTGATTCGATTACGTTTTTTAACCCAAGCACAAAACTGGGTTCTCACAAAAAAATTATGTTTGTGATTTGATGAGACCCATAATTAACGCGGAGACTTCTTTATTTTTATATTTTCGTCAATTGTGAACCGAATCGAAAAATTCATTTTTAGTTCGAAAGAGTATACTCCCATTTACGCGAAAACATCAATTTGAGCGAAATATTCGGATTTTGCACACGATGGAAGTCGGTTTTGTAATTTTTTTTTCCGAAAAATTATTATATTTATATAGTGCCCGCGGTTCTAAAATACAATATGGATAAAATATTAAATAATGCATTTTTGAAAGCCGTTACGCAGTCCTTACTGCGTAAACAAAAAGGAAGGAAAAGAAAAAGATACAAACTTTTGTTATTGTAAAGTGTCACATAAATCTAACAGTGAAAAGTCGTGACTGCTTTCCCTCTTAGCGATGCACCGCATATTTGCAATGTAATAATCACTAACTTACTATAATAGAGCTAAAAAGGTCTCATATTTATGTTGAACAAAGCTAAACCTTTATTCGCATTTTACATCAATTAAATTTATGATTTAAAGCTGAGCAGACGACTAAACAAATCACAGCCACCGTTTCCAGTAATCGCAATAACATTAACACAATCCAGTAATTAAATCACAAAGCTGCAAAGCGATAGTATATTAATTAACCTTTAGGACGAGCACGGCGCATCGTTCACACTGCCATCTGATAGCGTTTATAATTATGCGTGCAAAATTACGAGTTGTATAATTGCATGGCGATGAGACGCTCGGGGGTGCGCGTGTCTCTGATTCAGAGCAAATTGAACCGCGAGATTGGTTCTCCGGGGAACATCTCATTTGACGCTGCAACGCTCCTAATTGTCTCACTCCTTCGGCTCCGCTCTATTGTGTCGCGAGCTATCGCCGCCACGTTATTAACACGAAACCAGCGCACGGCTGCTCCTTACAATGTGTTTTATTGTGTTTGCTCTTACATTGTTTGATTCTAGTTATACTCGAGCCGCTGACAAAGCAGTCGATTTGTCGTGCTATTTACTAACTTGTATTTCATGTGCTGGTATTCAAATTGGAGAATATTTCACATCGAATTTATTGTTGGCCCCTTGATGCAACTATATACTGATTAGAGTCAATTTTGATATTTTCAAAGCTTTGGTTCAAAAGGTTTATTAACTTGAATTGTTGTTTGTTGCGGATTTTGCTATGCCAAACGCGGTGTTGCATGTGTTGTGTAATATGCACTAAAATCGTGGCACAGTTCACTACATAAAGTTTAAGCGTTTTCCCATGAGATTTCGTTTTATTTTAATCGTATTCCATGACTCACAAAACTAGCCGAAAATAGTGTAGAAATATTTTTTGTTCTTGGTCTGAACTGTCTGAAGTATCGGGTCTAAAATAAACATAAGCCTGCCTATGCTTTTATGTAAGAGTACAGGACAGTACCCAAATGAGCAAGAGAGATGAGAATGCATTCATTTTTGTTTAGAAAAAATATGCACACGATTCATTGAAGTACGAGGAATTAAAATTTGAAATAAAGCTCGTTGCGGAAGGTTTTCGATGTGTCAAAATAAACCTTGCATCGAAACTGTACAGCAATCTGTTTGTTAATGCAGATTATACGCTGTGGGCTCTGCGTTCGACTGGTTTTTAATTGCCGCCCGGACAGCCGCTCCGAACGCTGATTTAGAGCAAATTGAATGCTTCGAGCGACCCGCGTCCGACCGACATCTCATTCGTCCGCGCACTCGACACCCATCAATTAACCAACACTCGAATAAAGTTAGTAAATTTAGCATTAACTCAACTGCTTCATCGCCAAGCGGCGTTACTATGCCCGGAATCCTTTTTAAAACTCATTTTAATTAAGCGCGCTCGGTAAATATCAGCGGCATATTCACGGCATTCCGACGCTTATAGTTAAGCGGCATTCCGCTCATACGAGAGTGATGTGAGGAACGTAATTGAATTGGGAGAAAAATAGGCTAAATGTTTACTCGACGAGCTCGCAGACCGCTAGAGAATTGAATTAATTGTGAAACGTGATGGATCCGTAAGACGTTCTTATTGTCCTCGCGGCATAATTTTGCGAGTAATTGTATGTATGAATATAAAATGAATAGCGGATTATTTTGTGTACTGTCAGTTAATATGATGACAGCACAATGAGCTGTGTTCGGTTGGCTGTCGGCTGACGTCTCGGGAGGCCGCGCTACGCTTATGAAAGCTGCTCTCGCAAGACTTTTTACCTTGCTTCTAATAAAGCGATCTTATAAGGAAATCTGCTAACATTCATTTCATAGGTACCGCAGAACGTGTACCGTAATTTGGTCCGAGTAATTTTAATAAGTGATTACGTGACATTAAACCAATTCAAAAACGTGTTCCAAAATAACTACTTATTGCTTGTTCAAACCAGCCTCGCTAATCATTTCAATCTTGGAACGGAGCCTTAATCACGGGTAGGGATTTAGACCTTATTATATTTTTCAATTTTACTGAGTGTCACTGTGATTAAGTGTGATTAAGTTTAATTTCAATTTATTCCTTTTATGTGAACTGTGGGCAGCAGTTGCTGACATGTAGAGAGTAATGCAATTGTTTTGCAATAAAGTCGAGTAATTTAATTAAATGGAAATTTCGACACGAAAGTAAATTGGTCAAGTTTTATCACTGACGCGCTCAAAAAACGGTCCCCATATTTTGTACGACTCATTAAATCATTATCAAATTCAGGTTGCAATAATGGAACAGTTCGCACGAATTTATAATAGTCATAAAGCAAAAAAAAACCGCTTCACAGTTGTTAACAAGGACGTTATATCGACGTCTCGTCACGGTTTTTTGTGTGTTACAAATTGCAGTTGCTTCTTTAATTGGTCGGTCTGGGAGCGCAATGACTGGCTCATTCCGTAGTGCGAAGTGCGCGAGCGACATAATAATACGTTCGAGGATACGTATGCAGGGACGGACTTCTATGTTGTAAGAACGCGCCCGGGGCATCCTCACTTTGTGGCATGCCGATGCTCATCAGGCAAAAAATTGTATTAGATTGAATAGTTACGTATAGTTTTTAGGGTTCCGTACCCAAAGGGTAAAAACGGGACCCTATTACTAAGACCCCGCTGTCCGTCTGTCTGTCTCCAGGCTGTATATCATGTATAGCTAGAGAGTTGAAATTTTCACAGATGATGTATTTTGATTACCGCTATAACAACAAGTAATAAAAACAGAATAATATAAATATTTAAGGGGGGCTCCCATACAACAAACGTGATTTTTTTTTTGCCGTGGGGCTCCCAAACGTTACTGAACCCTTCATGCGTGAGTCCAACTTGTACTTGGCAGATTATTCCTTCTTAGTCAGCAGCTGCCGTTGGGTATCGAGTGTTTGTTTGTACATCTCGTCACAAAGCTTCATTATAATTGTTATAGGTATTCCACTTTTGACTAGAGAAAATAAATGTAAGTTAAACCAGAAATAGGAATTGAAATGACAATGGATTATTTTGTAGAAATAAGCATTTTCAGCCAATTATAGACTGTTGTTAATACTTACAGTAAAAACGGCCAATGATGTCACGTTTAACCCTAATGCCATGAGTATTTTACTTTGCCTTACTTGCTATGTAAGTTTACAATAATAAGTGCTACTTTTTTTTGTCAGCCTATTGTGTCCCATAGTTGGGCAAAGGCCTCCCCCTCCTCTTTCCACGCATCCCGGTCTTCCGCTAAGTTGGTCCAGTCGGACTGAAAAGAGCGAAGTTCGAAGTGCTACTTATTATTATAATACAATCAAAGCTATTTCGAAATAATAAATCAAATGCATTAAAATGAAAATCGTTTACCCGTCGTTTGAAGTAACGGAGACTGTAATGGCGATAGAAACATCATTTATTTAACAAATTCTCAAGTAAACCCGCGGATTGAGGATGTTGAAATCCGGCACTGTTGGAAGGCACGGAGTCACTAATGGCGGTGATGCGCGGAGTCCTGCTGAGTCAGCGTACTTGAGCGGTGACGGCGCCGACGGCGACGGAGTGCTTCCTGATTCCCGCTGCTGGGCCCGATTGGTAGCGTTTTCTTTAAGGAGCTGCTAGCTACTGCTCTGTGCTTTGGTGAAGGGTTTATTGAATAACCGGGCTATATGGCAATATACATGTTAATATTGTTTATGGAGATTAAAAGTAATGAGATCCCCGTGAGTGAAAATTTTGCCCTATAAATATTGTGTCAGTCTATTTAAAATCCGTCAAAAATGCGAATATTTTAGAACAAAGTTTACGCTATACATATGTCTGTGTATTTTTTATCAAATCGTACGAGGGTCGGGGTATTGTTACATACCTTATATCTTTTCCATATGTCATATTTGAGTTTTCTTATGCAAGTAAAAGGCACCCTCTTTTACACAACCCGTACAATATCAATTAAAATATACGTTTGTGGCAAGAGTAACTTCTCATGATACCATAATGTCATTGAACAGTCAGCAGTACTCATCTTGTTTATCCAATAAAAGGATTACGAAATTCCCAGCAAATAAATCCTTCCAAAGTAAGCAACATCAACAGAATCAACAGAATTGAAATGGCTATGCACAGAAATGGAAACAAACAGATTTCCCTCTACACTCCGTCGCCCTATGAGAGCTTCTCTTTATCTGTTTTAAATTCTCGGCACGCACGCCTCCTTGTTTGATTGTATTTCACTTAATCCGTCCGTTCCGCTCATTCTCTATGGTAATTCATCGGCGGCATTGTTTTATTTTCGTGCAAAGCGTCATTATACCTATAGAACCCCGACAAGCAACTATCGTCTCTACCCGAAAGGAGCACAGGCCATATTAACTTTTTATCGTTAAATTACTCCATAGTTCGACCGGCCCTACGTATCCGGTCGGACCACTCTCGTTTGCACCTTGTCAGCGGCTACCGATTCTATCTTACACCCTAATTGCTGATATTCCATTAAAGTAATAAATACGCTTCGCCTTCTCACCTTCTTATTAAAGTTGATTACGGCACTCTTCTGTTTCTATTATGTCATGAGTTGTTAATGTTTGACGAACGATTGTCCGGTTCCTCTATGTTAACAATATTCCTGAGATTTCGTGTTTACTTTCACAGCTGCGTAAGGGTATCATCAACTGAGAATAATTATGTGGCTGGTTTTTAAAGTCCATTACGTTATTTTTATTCCGTAATGTATTCCGTCATGCTAATTGCATTAAGTATGTAGCAAGTTTTAAGATAAAGGTGCACTTTACTATTACTACTTAACAGGTGTTGGAAAGCGTGTTAAGTTTTGTTAAGTGATAAGAGTCTAAAACATCGGCTTAGTTCACACCGTTTTGAGTCATACAAATATTTTCATGCAGCCGGTCGCGAGTTCTCATGCGCACATCAGATTGTCAGTAGAGAGAGTGGGCCGTCCTGGTACTGTACCGAAATCGGTGCAAGACGTAAGCTTTCTGAAATGTTTTAGTAAAGAATTGAAACAGGAGATTTAGTGTATTCCTTACATGATGTGTGAGTCTAGTTTAGTACTAATAATACCATGATGATTGCGCTTCGTTTGTTTAGAATTTTAGAAATAAGTGAACATATAATATATGTGTAAAGTAATAGAAGTGCTCAAAATTACAATGAAAAATTAAACAGGCGACGTTTTCATTGTGTGCACTATTTATGTACCAAATTTTAACAACAGTACCTAGATGTATTTTCCTAAATAGAGAAGAGAAGTGTTTTTTTGTGTGTATAGTGATTTATAAAAAAAATCACCCTTAGCTTAGAAACAAATTAAAATCCATGTCACAACACATTGTGTGGCAAAACAATTCATAGTCGCTGAATCTTGACTCTTGTACCAAAATCCGAGATCTCTGTCATCTAACGCAGCGTCGTAGGCGGACTACGTGTGTAATGACGAGATCATTCCCGATAACAATAGATAAACTTGTATGGCTCGGCTAGAATCTGAGATTCTCCACTCGGGCGTGAAATTCAACTGTTACTTACCACCGATAGTACGGGTCGCTGTATTGTACAAGTGTACACCCAATAATTTGCATCCATATAATATCCGACGCGCAGTATCGAAAAGCCCATTATCTATGACTCAAACTTTTGAAGTCGTGTACACATTGTGTTGTACACGAGCTATTGATTGTACGAGTACATTATTGTTTATATAGGAATATCATGTACGAACATGCATACGAGAATACTACTAATAATCCGATTTCGTATAAATCACCGTAGGTAGGGTAGGGTCAAATCAGAGTAGGGTACTCTGATTTGAGTCAGTTCTGAGATGGATTTGATTTTACCGTGTTGTGTAAAAATGACTTATCATAATATAATATATTAGTATTATCACCCGAGTTCGTTTTTGAATGGATTTGTTTTCATCAAGCAGTATGCGTGGCTAGGTGACTCGGCATTGTACAGTCGAATTTTGCACGAATGACGTAATATTACGTAGTACTGTATACAAATTACTTACTGCCTGTATCTACGTTAAGCCATGGTGGTCTACAGGTAGTGACACCCGCTTTACAATCGTGAGGTCGTGGGTTCAAATCCCGGTCCCGTACCAATGAGTTCTTTAGAATTTATGTACGGAATTTCACACCACTGGCTTTTCGGTGAAGGAAAACATCGTGAGGCAACCTGCATACGTCCGTAGAAGAAATTCGATAGCGTATGTGAATCCACCAACCCGCACTGGGCCAGCGTGGTGGATATGGCCCAATCACCCTTCGTGGGTAGGCCTACGTCCTGCAGTGGACTATTAAAAAAGGCTGGTACAGGTACAGGTATCTACGTTACGGTATGGGTTCCTACATTATTGCCTCCCAATTGTAGAATCAGCCTAATATGCTTTGTGTGCTAATGATATCGTTCCGCGAATTGTGCCGTGAGACAGATCCTCGTATTGGTCAATTTATGGAGTGCACGTACAGTATAAATACACAGAATTATTTGTATACATTTTAGATTCCTTTGCATTCCTGATACGGACTTGAATTCCACATAACTACTCGTAACGCGGACTTTACGAATGTAAACGTACAAACATGCTTGCAAAATAACAATTTTGGAATAAAATTTTCGACTAAAAGTAAATTTTATTAACTTGTGAAAGAAATTAGGATTTCTCTCACGGTACGTAACGTTGAGATATTTGGAAAATGTTAAACAATAAAATTGAATGAACAAGCAAGAGATCGTCACCTGTAATAGTCCGTACCTACTGTCCAAAATTTAGACGCAAACTTAAAACCTTAAGGTGCTCTATGCTCACAAGTTCGACAAATATTATACTAGCGACCCGCCCCGGCTTCGCACAGGTGTATTATACAATATAAACCTTCCTCTTGAATCACTCTATCTATTTAAAAAAAACCGCATCAAAATCTGTTGCGTAGTTTTAAAGATATAAGCATACATGGGGACAGACAGCGGGAAATGACTTTGTTTTATACTATGTAGTGATTACTCTCATTCTATTTTTTTTATATGAGGCGAAAACAGTACTATAATGTATTGTTTTGTGCCACAACAGTTACTGATGTCGTAACCGTCCGTTTGTGGACAAATTGCTCAAAATTACAAGCCTTTGAACAATTTTAAGTTACTCGTATTTCGTCATAATTACGTATTGAACAATCCGCACTACCAGTGAAATCCACCAGAGGCAGTTAATGTTGCCTTCGTTTAAGTAAACAAGGTACACGCCGCGTAGGCACCGTGTCTTGTTTTTGTCCGTCTTCCTCCGCCGCTGCACGCTCGTTATCTTGTTATCCTATCGCGGTGAGATGGTGTTTTTTTGCGCTACTGATGCACTCAATATGCACATATTTCACTCATTCCGATATTGGAGAATGTTCGTTTCGAGACCGTCTTTCGGATGCCGCCAGACGAGGCTTTAGCAAGACTTGCATTGGATGTGAGTGATAATTATACTATAATTATCATTAAGTTTGATAAAAAAGTCACTTAACCGATCGAGCTATATCGAGAAGTAAATCTAGTTTCGCATCAGGACGTGATCGTGTATGCCGTTAATACTTGCCGTTAATAATTCCGACTGTATAGTCGGAAAAATGACTTATTTGCATTGTCGTGTATTACTTAAAAAAAAAACTAGTTTCTTTTTCCGCCGTTATAACATAATTATAATATTTGAATATTTCTACCAAGTACTCATTAGGATAATATAAAAGCTAGACGCCCATACAGACCTATCTTTACATCTAAGTGCCTATAGACACGGCAGGCCTCATTATAGGTTTGTGTTGCGGACGCTACCAAAATCACTACATAAATGATAGTAAAAAACAAAGACCTACGGTATACCAATCATTATTTTTATAATTGTGTAGTGAAATTATCTAAAATTCCCTTCGATTATAAAATTTCACAGAAACTACATAGTTGGATAACGACAAACATCAAGTTAAGATAATTGGTGGAGGACAGTCACGTTGCTCCTGAAACTCCATTCTTGGCCACAATGCAGCCACCGTTTATGGCGTTAACGAAGCTAAAGGTCTCCCTGGTCTCGACCTTCGACGAACCGCTTATTATGTCTAAATTAAGATCAACACGAGCTCGTTATCTAGAAATTTTAAATCTCTGCTTGAGAACCTTTTACGATACCCTCGCGACGCGACGCGGCAGTAACTTTGAGATGGTAATTCAAAACCTGTGTAATTAATTTTACACCTTTAGTTTTAGTAGTCATGTTAATTAGGGACGTAAGCCATAATTCCCTTTGAAGGAAGCGGTCATATTCGGTTGTATGTTGCACCAAAGCCGTTGCTATTCCGCACTCAGTGCATAATGAAAAGCAGGGCGAGAGCAACGCTGCGGCAGCCCTTTGTAGGGGTGCGCAGCGAGGGACCATCGTCGCACTGAATACCGTAAAAACATTTTCCCCCATCGCTGCTTACGTAGAGCCGCGCAGACCGCTTTCCGCTAAGTTAAATTCTCATTACTTTTCTTTGTAAAAGAAGTTAGCCTTTATATCCGTGCGGCGGTCGAGAAAGAAAACTCTATTACAATGATGGTTTTTGACAGGGGTGCGCTCCGCGAGTCGAACCCTTTCAGGCAGGCTTCTTTTATTCGCAAACAATTACAGCGCATTAAGGGACATTATGAATCGGAGCGCGCGGCGAGTATCGCGAGCGTTTAATGATAAGGCGGACGGGTACGGTGGCTTTGCATCGCAAATCTTTCTTAAGTCGACGCAGGAGCCATTGCTCTTGCTCGATAATAAAATTAATTACGGGATTTATGGCTTCGGCCTGTGCGACGGCGGCCTCTCTGACGTGAACTCTTTGTCGTGCGAATGTGTACTGTCTTAATCGTCAATTTACGGACTCCATTTAGCAGACATTGTACGAGCTTAAGACTTATCCGGTCGTTAAAGCTGACTCAATTTAAATTACAATCGCAAGATACATTATTATTTAAAGATCGGCAAGGTTGAGCTTTTTGTCGCCTTCGCCTTCCAATGCGTAAAGCCGATTTTAGAGAATCGGGGTCAATGCGATTATTATCGAAGAGGGTTTACGGTAATGCATGTGTTTTTAATAGCCACGATTTTAAATATAGACCATTATTTTTATTTATGAAGTATATTGTAATGTTAATCGTGGTTATTTGCTTTGAGTATGGATGTGTACATTTCATTGATTTAATTTTGATGTCAATTATATGTCTTTCCACATTTCAATTAGATCAATGATTGAATCGAACAAGCTTAAAGAAAACTGCAGTCGTTGATAGATAATGCTTTGGCGGAGCTTTTTTTGCAATTAAGCAATTGTAGTCTTTATTTTCATACTAATCAAAGGCAGAATGGTAAAGCAATCATCGAATTAACATGAGCACTTGTCGGGGATTGACTGATTGCTCGTTCAATATACCCATTAGTATTTAATCACCATCAAATTGACGCAATTTATAGCCCTTAAGCGGTAGTGTAATACCGATATTGGATGATTTATTGATTATTTTAGTTATAATTGATGTGAATGGTATTGCACTCGTATTGTATTGTTGCAGTTAAAGTCATGAAATGGTTTCAAGTAACGTATCTTCACAAACGGAAATCCGGAATCACTTGTAAACATCCTAGTTCTAATTGCATAATCTGCATACAAATTGTATTACTTTGTTACAAGTACTACCCTTGAGCACCTTGATATATGTATGTGGTGTGTAAGAAGTTCATTGCCGAACATCTGATTGTATCATATCGAACTTTCCACATGTTTTTGAGCTGCAGCCGGAAAGTGGCTCTACCATCTCTCTGACATTACACCATTGAACTATGACAACGATTTTACCCTTTGAGATGATAATGACAATCGCAACTCAATTGAACGAATTAAACCTGAAAGTAGTTAAATTTCTACCTCAATTAGTGCCACTTAAAAATAAATATCATGAAGCGATATAACTGTTGTAACTGGTTCTAATGTTAGTTGTGCCGCCTCCCGACATTTGCATAACGCATTCGCTAACAAGACACGTTCGAGCACAATTGCGTTCGCGAAAGAACCCTACTCAAACAACCCATTTCTATTTCAGCTCCCAACCGCTTGTTTAATGGTCGGCCCGTACACCGCGTCGGCTAACACTTAACGTTCTTTGCATACGAAAGAGACCAACGCCAACCACCCAGTGTCTCTTGTTATTGCTCTGCTCAGTATTCAGGCCGAGCGAAGTTGAAGGTCGCCCTTTCTGCTCAAGATAACGAACAACTAGTTCCTTTTATTCCTTTATCGCAGCTACAACTCGCATACCTTGTAAATATACTATGTTAACTCGCGCTTTGTCCTCTCGCGTAGCGCACTAACGAGTAAGGCGTAAATAGAAATAAAGTTCATAGAAAGCTGATCTTACTCACATGACGTATGTCGGCTATTAATCTGCAGCGTCGACGGGAATCCATCTTAAGTAGTCTGGCCATTCATCCTATCAACTGACCCGAGTAGCCTAAATAAAACGCCTCGCCACAAAATAACCCCGAAAGGACCAACTTGTTACGACGTAAATTCTCAGATAAACGACTGCACTTAATCCGGGAGTTAGAATGTTGACAAGGAATGAAGACGATCAAGAATAAAAACGATCCCGGCATTTTATTCCATTAATCTACGTCATGTTGAATGTATTTATAACAAAGCTAGCACTTAATAATTCAAGTCGGTCCGCGATCGAGCCTCAGCACACCTAGTGAAACGTCTAATCATTGTGTGGGTTGCCGTAATTGAAGTGGAGAATGGCTCCTTTTGCTTTTATCTTAATTTATTCATTTCGAGCCGACTGATGGTTAATATTGCTGTGACCGCTTGTCAGTTTCAATAACGAGGTGCTCGTGATGTGGTTGTGCACCTGTTACGACTGTCCGGTAAAAACTGACGAGGATGTTAAAAAACTATTCGGTGATACGTGCGCATTAGTCGGCGTGAGTGCATTATCGATCACTGGCCTTTTTATCTGTGTTGTTGTACAATTAATGACAAATTGTGTTTTGAAATAAATAATTAGTCGGATTCGTGACTATCGCCGCTTGATGGATAGCGTGCCGGAGATAAGATCGCGGCTGCCGCCGAATTTCATGAGAATCTTATTTACCGGCTCGGCCCAAGGCAGCCGTATTGTAAATTATCGAATTATGCCGGAGCCGACGGAGCGTACCTACCGACTGTTTATTTAATTTCGGAAGCGTTTTGTCCCTATTACCGTCGCCTTTTATATCACGTCTATCCGTTTGTGGGAAAGTGTGAGAACGCCACAATCATGCTGTTAATATGAAAATTGTTTGTGGTCACGAATTTAACCTGTAGGTGCCAAGTTGTTAATGCACAAATTACTGTTACAGCGTTACTTGATTTAATTAGATACTAACAGTGCTGTTTCATCGCTAGGCGCATCCTGTTTATTAATTAACGAAATAATTCACAGGATAGTTGGCATTGTTGATAAAATTATCGAGACTTCCTTGTAGAGGTGGAATTTATACAATTTGTTAACGCGGGTTCGAATGTATCTCGACCAAAATATGCTATTGATAACATTGCTCTATGTAAGCACTCTGTGTGAGATATGCAAAATTGATATGCAGTATTGTGTATTGGAGCCGTTGGAGGAAATACGACCCAATATGGAGTGTGGATATCTGTCTCCATATATCTTTGGCTGCCTGTGCTGCTCTACATAATTGTAGGTAGGTAGCTGTGGTCAGAGCTTTGTAGTAATAATTCATTAGGTTTTGCGCATGATGTTTGTTAATGTTGCTCGTATTCATTTAGTGCAATGACTCTGTGTCTTCGTTTTGGCCATGGCAGCATTTAATTTTCTCTCAATTTCGTAAAGCCAATGGATGTGTTCTTTTTTACAATGTTTTTTGGATCTATGATATTTCTGGATACAATTGGTATTGGATTAGGCGCAATGCACTACAGAACCTTCGCTCCGCGTAGTAAGTGGCTCAGTGCCGATTAAAATGACTATAATAAGAGTGCTAGAAATTGATGATACGCTGTGAAATAATTGTATAAAATGAAACAGCTGTAACACTTAAACAGGAACAACTGCCAATTCGTTTAAAGCAATCTATGAAAACACCAAAACCTAACACTTCAGTTTTAGATTTTGGTGATAAAGTAGAAGAGGTAAAGTACTGGTTAATTAACATATCATTATGTTGGTCATTGCAGTCGGGCGAACCGTGGCCGGATGCGTCTGTGTATCCTTTGAAACAGTCGCCTCATAGCCCGCTCCAGGCTTTTGCACAAGTGCTTTCAGACGCCTTCCCGGAAACTAAGCAGAGTGTATGAAATTTAATATTATGTTCATGTTCACTTAGTCTGTTTTAAACAAGCTGGTGAATACGCAACTCGGACATAATATTCTTAGTCCTCAAAACAATTATGTATGTTTTGTTGTGACAAAGAGGGCAAATATTTTGTTAAACTAATACGAGTACTTATGCTTATTTGGACTACAATATGTTTTAAGCATTTCGTTCAAATTTCAGTAGTACGCGCTGGGCTAATTACCACTAAAATATTTTCTTATCTCATTTCAATGAACTAATAAGATAATTATTTTTCGCAAAAAATGGCAAAACCGACTTCCATCGTGTACAAAATACGAATAGTTCGCTCGAATACGTATACAATTTTTACATTATTGTTGATCTTTCAAAAACGGCTCAAACGATTTCGATTAAATTTAAATGGGACCACCTGGAGAGTATACCCTTTTGAATTAAAAATGAATTGTTTGATTCGGTTCACAGTTGGCGAAAAAATCGATGAACATACACAAAAAAAATACCATGCAGACAAACATAGAACCTCCTCCTTTTATTTTGAAATTCGGTTAAAAAAGGAATATGTCCATCGGCATAAGTCTCAGTATTGGTGTCGCTATTGAACAGTCAGAAAACACAACTGTTGTGCTTTCCAAGCTCCGATACTGTTACTATAACCGCTATCTGCTATAGCCGAGGCTTTACCTTCCTTCCTAGTGCGGTTGCTCAATAGATTCACGTATTGTGCCGCTCGGGACCAAAGTGCATCAGATTGTAGCCTTGTAGCCTGCATGCCGAATGACGTATCGCTGTAAACTGGATCGCCCATCGATTCTGCGCGACGAATTCACTTTACATGCACGATAGACGTGTCCGAGCTACGGATTACGTCTGCTAGAGCAATGTTGCGTAACCGATACCCCATCTAGACAGCAGGGGTCACTAGAGCACTTCGACTAAGATATTTTTGTCGATTTCTATCTACCTTTTCTTAAGCGAGTTTTAATGATTGACTGGTCTTTAGTAAATTCAATGAGTATACGACTATACGTGTATACTCGCTTACCTGTACCTACCCTATACCTATCAAAATCAGCTTATAAATGAATTGCAGTCCATGTTTATATTTTCATTCTGCGCATGACTTCTCATTAGAGAAAGGTCGAAACAATAGTGGAACAAGGACTTTTATATGTCAGTGATGTCAAATTCCACATTGACCCCAAATCGGTCACGATTTCCACCATATCTGATAATTACAACTATATATCTTTTGTCAATAAATTCTCGTTGACCTTGTCTCTATTGTCCGACAAGAAAAATAAGCTTTCATCGGTGCATTGTAGAAAGAGCGCAATTTGGCAAAAAAGTGTACTCAATTTCACATAATAGTCCATCGCCATGTTAGACAACAATGAGATGTGGGTCAGAAATATGACGGTAAAGTTTCTTTACAGGGATTATTATCTTGTTGAGCGATCGCCGCGTACCGCGAGCAGTTTTCGCCGTTTGCGCTGTATCTACAGTAAATTATGGCGCGTCATGCGGCTAGAGACTCGATGGGCCCCGAAAGAAATATTGCAAGTCGCCGAGTGCATCTCCCGTTTCGCACGCCCGACTCACATTGTTATTAAGTTCAGAGGTCGCTTTGTTTATGAGCCGACGCTTTCGAAAGGTAACACGCCAAGCTAGCGCGAGTGAAAACATCGCTCCGGACTTACTGATGACATACAATTGATAATGTAAATATTATATACTCTTAACCTGTGCCCGTGAGCGAGCTTTTCATCGAGATTGAAGACTCGGATCACGCGATCATAATTCGATGCTGGTACTGAATCACGTAAGTTAGTGATGAGATATTTTCTACCTACTTACTTTAAATAACGTGCTTGAGATATGAAGTTAGTGGCGACAGTGTATTGAAATTGTTTTTATCAATTTTACTAAAAATTAAATGTATTAAAATAATCCTTGATAGTAAAAAACATTGTAAACATGGGCGAGTTTTTGAGGGAGAGGTTTGTCTATCTTTTCTGTTATTATTTTGTAGGAAAATACTCGTATCAGTTATATTCTCTATGCAATTTAGAAGTGCTATTGAACGTTGAAAAGTGAATATTGGTGTCGTCGACCAATAACATGAGGTCATTTATGATTGTATTAAATGTGGGATTGCGCGAAGGTATGGTCACGATGCTGCGAATGTTGGACGACGTGTTCTGCTGGCACGACAGCTCACTCTCGTCGGCGGCCGGCGGTCGTGCGACACACGGCCCACGAGAGCAAATACCTTCCATAGCCAGCTATAATCAGGATTATGATCAGCTACTTAGGGGGCGGCTGGCTATTGCACATCGGTTTAGCTGTTTGCTTATTGTCTTGCGTAACTCAGTGAAGCCAACCAGATGATAATTGCTCGCCCGCCTGGGCTTTCATTATCGTCGGGGCTACTTCGTGCGTGCTTAATTTAATTTTCTTAGCCGGTCTCACACTGTTGGGAAACCAAATATTAATCTAGCGATAAGGTCGTAATAGTTTGGTATTCGAACCTTGATAAGAGCGTTTTGATTTGAATAATACGGACACTGTTGTCGCCAGATCGTCACTGGCGTCGCGGCATTGTCATTAGCGTCGCCACATCGGCACTGGCGTCGCCACATCGTCACTGTTGTCGCCACATCGTCACTGGCGTCGCGACATTGTAATTGGCGTCGCCACATCGTCACTGGCGTCGCAACATTGTCATTGGCGTCGTCACATCGTCACTGGCGTCGCGACATTGTCATTGGCGTCGCCACATCGTCACTCACTGGTGTCCCTCATCGTCATTGGCGTCGTGACATTGTCATTGGCGTCGTGACATTGTCATTGGCGTCGCCACATCGTCACTGGTGTCGCCACATCGTCAATAGCGTCGCGACATTGTCGTTGGCGTGGCCACATAGTCACTGTTGTCGCTACATCGTCACTGGCGTCGCGACATTGTCATTGGCGTCACCACATCGTCACTGGCGTCGCGACATTGTCATTGGCGTCGCCACATAGTCACTGTTGTCGCCACATCGACACTAGCGTCACGAAATTGTCATTAGCGTCGCCACATCGTCACTGGCGTCGCGACATTGTCATTGGCGTCGCCACATAGTCACTGACGACCCTCAAAACTCTGAAATTTAAGGGCTGCCTAACAAATCTATTTTCTAAAATTTGTTCCACATTTAACACTCGTGCCTAATCAAGCGTAAACGTGTGTTTAAATGGGTCTGTCTGTAAAGTTATGAAATAGGAGTGAATAGTGAAGGTTAGATAGTTGAAATATACTGAAAACAATGTTTTTGCCAGTCAAATTTTATCGTACGCATGGAAAGTGAACATGCAAAGGTGTGAAATCCATTGGCTAGACCCAATAACAACTCTCCCCTGACTCTCAGGAATGTAGTGGTAAGTCGATCTACTAAATGAGTAAAGAGGAATCCCGCTGCTCGTGGTCACGCGAATAACTTGACACCAGCTTTTGTCACAAGTTCGTATTGTTTCCAGTAACGCAACTTGAACATTTCTTGACTTTCATCCGAAGAAAACGCTAAAAATACTGAAAAATATTCTAAAGTACCTACTTGAAACTTACTGTTGAAATGGCAGCGGTCGAAAAGTCTAGTGAGACAAGTACTTTACTTCAGTGCTGTTTTTAACCGACTTCCAAAAAGGAGGAGGTACTATGTTCGCTTCCAAAAAAGGAGGAGGTTTTATGTTCGTCTGTATGTATTTTTTTGTGTATGTTCGTCGACAATTCCGCCAACCGTGAACCAAATCGAAAAATTATTTTTTTAGTTCGAAAGGGTATACTCCCGAGATGGTCCCATTTAAATTTTACACAAATCGGCTTAGCCGTTTTTGAAAAATCAACAATAATGTAAACGATTCGAGCGAAATATTCTAATTTTGTACACGATAGAAGGCGGTTTTGCCATTTTGTTGCGAAAAATAATTATGTATGTACAAATCAGTTGTATTAATAGAGCTAAGTGTTGATTAACCTGGGTCTTCAAGTATTAAGATAATTTAAAACATGTCAAGATTTATATTAAAATTTCGAAACGTTTGCAATATGCAAACGATTGAATAACGAGCACATTATCAATGAGCTCTCAATGTAAATACTCATCTCATATTGACTTTTTTCTCATTACTTCTCAATTTTCGACTTTGTCTACAAAAACAAATCTTCAATACTGGTTTTCTGCATGTTTTTGTTCGTAGAATGTGTGTCTCCGATCGTGAATCGTTCAGATGCCTGATTCATTCTTCAGTTGATGAATTTTATTAAACAAGCTTACCGATTTATCGTGCATGTTGTACTCGTTCGTATTTGCCATGTGACTAGTTTGGTGTTCAAAGAGCCAATGTAATGAAATTATTACGCACATCTTCTGAAGCTTATTAAGGGTAACGTTACATCACTATGTTGCAACTTTATCGTTGCACTAATATAGTACATAGAAACCCACAGTGCCTTATGTTTATGATTTTTTTATTATGTTGATTCATTTTAATTACAATTTACTTTTAGCAACTGTACTCTACCTGTAGTTCAAATGACAAGCCTAGGTTGTGGTAATGTTCTCTGAAGTGGCTAAAACTTGTAAGTGCTTTAAAAAAATCATCGAGCGAATTGCAATTCAGTTTAGTTAAAGGTATAGATAAACTTTTATTCAGAGAAAAAAAAAACAAATTAATGACAATCTTGTTCTTGAGGAAATGCAACCAATAAAAATGTTAGGTTAGGGGTACGTATTTTTAGTTTGTTATAATTTCCTTTGTAACGTAAGGATATATTGGAATACGCGAACCGTGCTTTATCAAAGTATCTTACAGAAGCGCAGGTCATTTCCGCAGTGACTGTTTACTTCGTGGGAGCTGTGTCTGAGGATAAAGACTCTGCTGAAAGGATTTCAGGATACTTGCTGTCCTATAAAGGCGGTGTAATGGAGTCTAGAGCACCTGCTTTATTATTGTAGGTTCTGTGCTACGTTTGCTTAAGTAAGATCTTATAAGTCCAGTGGCTTGCTCTAGCGCCAAGTTTAGATCGTCTGAAAACCTTGGAATCAACATGAATTATGACATTTGAGGGTGCAATCTTTCAGAACATATTGTTTAGAAAGTTTCATAAAAGTTCAATTAGTGTTTTTGGTTAGATTTAACGGGTAAACGTTTAGTAAAATAAGAAATGAGAGAAGAAATATAATTGATCGCTTGGTCTTATGTGATAGGAAATCAAAATAGAAACATGCTTATGTTCTATTTTGTGACATATTACATAAAACATGAAGAACGGCGGAAAGAGTTATATGGGTGTATGCATATAATATTTGAAATGAAGGAAATGAAATTCCTGGAATTAAGTCCAGTGACCAAATCTCGACGATTCTGACAATCAGAAGGTGAGGAAATTAATAATATGACGTTCAGTCAATTATATGATCAAACGAATTGACGTTCGATCTTCATTTTGCCGTATGGTGCGAAGAAACTTAATTTTTAACCGACTTCCAAAAAAGAGGAGGTTGTATGTTCGTGTGTATTTTGTGTATGTTCATCGATAATGTCACCTATTGTGAACCGAATCGAAAAATTCTTTTTTAGTTCAAAAGGGTATACTCCCAAGGTAGTCCCATTAAAATTTTACAGAAATCGGCTGAGCCGTTTTTGATAAATCAACAATAATGTAAACAATTCGAGCGAAATATATAATTTTGTACACGATGGAAGGCGGTTTTGCCATTTCTTTGCGAAAAATAATTATTTTAACGAGTGAACGAAATACCCTTTCTAATCAGCAAGTAATGTAATGAATATTCAGGCTGCATCTTCTTCAGAGCATAAGTTTGCTGCCTCTTTATATAATGACAAATTAAAGTTGTGCGAGACTCTCGAGAACGTCACCCGTGCTAACAGGGGCTTAATGAGGATTTAATATTAACGCCTCAGAGATGACGTTGTTAATGGTTTTGACAATGTCACCGTTCCGTTTCCATTCATCATCCGGCCAGCGGGTGCTGACGTGATGGCTCGTGGCACGTGGCTCTAGCGGAGGGCCTGTAATGTGAGCTCTTATTTCGATTAAAGTTTACAGTATGTGTGTCTACCGGCTCAGCTTTAGGACAGCTAAAGTCGCTAAAAGTTGATCAAATTATCGGCTCTCTTATTACCCGAGTCGGAATTATACCCATGTGTTCTGAGGCTTTTTTTCTTTCATGATTTTGAGTATTTTCACTGTACCAATATTTTGTGTTGGTTCTGTTTCTGAGAGGTTGTTTGAGTGCTGTTTATTCCCGAAAACTGAATGATCAATAGCAAATATTTGCGAGTCAAAACAGTTTCAGTTAAACGATACCGCCAGGTTTGGTTGAAAATTAAAATTATTTTGCAGCGAAAGATACAAATATCATATTTACGATTCGAAACAGCAGGTTTTCATTCGTACTTTATCGTCAAGTGAAACCTTTCCGATATAAATCTTAATGGTGTTGATCTTTATGGTATCACTTCTAGGTGTAATTGCCGTCAACACATAAAACTTTATTCCCCACCCGTCTACAAAATACCTAACCAATTCGTTTCTCACCTGCGATCGTTACAGTGCTTACACTCACTTTTTAATTGAGGAAAGAGTATAATATTTTACTGTTTATTTGCTTAAAACCATTTCGAGTCAATTAAAAAGGTACGCGGACAGACAGGTCGTTTTAATTGGGAGCGTAATTTCGGCAATAATGACGTTATTGTTTTATTACTTTATTGCTATTAAACCTCGTAAACAGAGGTTTGTGATCTCACGGATCTCTATACCCTTCATAGTTCTTATATCCTTCATGTATATGAGTCATTTTTGGATGGAGCTGCCAAACTGGGTAACTATTGTAATTGCCGCTTTTGTCTTTGCAGCATTAAATGAGATGCGTCTTTGTGCTCACCTCACAACTACCTGACACATAGTCCATTATCTTAGAATAATACCGATGTTGGATATGATACGGGTCAAAGATTTCTCTTTTGGTGTGCGTCATACAATGTGTAGTTTTATGTCGATGACCTGAAGGAACAGCCATTTCCTTATTCGAATTTATAAATGGTGTACCTGCACATATGTTTCATCAGTTTATTTCATGAAACAAATATGTAAAAGCCGAGTTACTAGCTTCTGAAACTTTAAGTAGATTTATGTATCTTATATATTTTGATCAATTCACAAAAAATAAATTACATAAATGACTTTATGGAACGAATGAATACATATCCATATCGTAGGGTTGTAGAAGGCAGGTACAATATGTTATATTTCCAGACTGAATATAAAATAGATGCATAATTCTGATTATACTCGTAACTTATGATTTTAAATCGATCCCGTGCTTAGATTGCGACGCAAAAAAAACTGGCCGAGTAAAGGCCAAGTGAAACTCGGCGCGCTATTTATCTTAAACTTATCGGAATACCGCGGTGTGTTCGTTTTTCTCTCCCGGTCCATATACTTTGAGCACGATGTCGTTTTACTCTCATTTCGAAAACAATGATTACCGCAGTTGTGCTGAGTTTGCGTCGTGCGAGAGAGATGCTATATCGTTTTGCATGGAAGGAGTAAAACCATCAATTTGCGCCGAGCCGCGCCAGAGGTAAACGCGTCGATCTCGCTTAAAATAGGGAACCGGAGCTCACTTGAGAGGTTGTACCGCACTCTGTACTTTCCTAGTTTGTAGTTGCGGTTGCTCGCCGCGATGTTAACTCGTGTTGCGTCCGCGGAATAACCGCTCAGAGTTCAACTGGGCCGCACTAACAACTTGTACTCTTAACTGCAATAAGATCTACGAATCTAGCCTGCTACATACCGGTTTACTAGTTTACCGTAAATGGAACCTTTTGAGTAAAATGGAATGTTTTGAGTTCCTCGGAAAGCTGGGTCGAAGGTTACATGTCGTAATCACCAAATTGTTATCGTACTGCGGAACTGACGCGGTATCGAATAGCAGAAAAAGAAAATATTGAAGATGGGATACGCTCAGCGTGCGGTAAATGCAACACCTCTGTTTCTTTTTTTCACATCGCTCGAGTTTTTGCATGAGAAGGCGAACAAGCCAGTTTCGAATAAGAAGGCGTATTGGCAAGAAAATTGCTATTTTTACAAACAAGCTTTTACGGCGCAAAAAATGTGTGGAAGCGGCGCCGCAACCTCGTAATCAATTCAAACGAGCTTCATTGTTTCAAGTAGGAGGAAGGGCTCCAACGTATCGGCATTGGCGGTTACTGCGCTCGCTGCCGATGTTAGCCGCTTTATCGGATCAGACGACTGTTACTAGCAGTTTACGATGGCCCACTATGGGCATTACTGATTCTTTTAATGTTTCTCTCACGATTGCTTTCTGAGCTGTTCTCGCATTCACGATACTAGAATGTAATCTATTATCTTTTGTGAATCATGATGACTGAATGTGTTCATATTCCAAAATGCTAAAATGATGAAGACTGATAAAAATGCATGGACCTGATGATGACAATTTATGGTAATGATGATTTTACAAGTTTGATTGTACCTAGGTGAGGCGGCCCGTCGCGCGGCCGAGGACGCCTTGTGACAATCAATGAGCTCAGTCTGTGTTTTATTAACCATGATAAATTTGCATCGTCAAACAGCGCTCATACCGGCGAGGCACGTTCGGCAAATAGAATAAATACGTAGCTGTTCGCTTCCTCGCCGGCTTGCAGTGCTGCCCCTCGCCCCATCTCAAACACAATTTGGCTCTATTTACGTCCCACCATTTCCGTTTCACCACTCTCCACTCTGCTTTACTTGAACGGCGACATCGCGTGCGAGGGCTCTCGGTGCGATCCCTCGCGTGCAAAAACCGGTACGACTTAAGCTCTCTGTTCATCGATCTTTCGACACTGAATTGATAATGATCTACATTAATTATTTTATGAGCCGTCAACGTTTTGGCTTCTTTATTACTCTCCTCTACACGCAGATGATCCTTTATAATGAATAATGCACGTAACAGCCGAGACACCACGACCGAGTCCCGGAGAGATCGTTCGTCTTTGATGTATTAACTTTTTTTTATTTCTTTGAGAACGTGATTTCACTTAATATCAAAACGTTTTCTTATTTCTATTTTCCTGGGATTTCTACGATTTTAGAAGAAGAGTACCTGACACCATAAAAATGCTGTAACAGTTACGATGATGCAGCCGGCGCGTGATCACAGGTCTTTTAGAGTCGCTATTCACAAGTCTAGTAGTGATTACTTGCCATTTTAGTGCCGCTAGTGTTACACGCGCACGGGTCAGTAGCCCTCATAAAATTTCACGATCACTTGTGCTGAAGGGAATCTACAACCCCCTTTTGAGTTAGGAGGATGTGTGAACAAACTCGACCGGGAGTCCCATCGTCATGTTAATGCCATTGCCACGTGATAACATCGTTATGTACGAGTATATTGTAAGTCGAAGCTTTTTAATTTGCAACTAGATAGGAAAAAAGTTCCGCGTATTCCCAACCAATACAGTCGTTTGGAATAAATGTACACAAGAACTGTAAGCTTATATATTTGTGCGTGTATTTCCGTGGTTGCGCTGACTGTCTGAGTTTCTTTGACATGTGGAGTGTGTGGGCCGAGGTAGAGAGCGCAGAGCGCGGTTATCCCGCGCTCGGGGCATGTGAGACCGATCAGAATTCGTGAAGAGTTCAATAAGCCGAGCTTAGCATCGATCTTCGATCCGGCGATTACGGCCGGTCGGCGTTGACGGATGTCAGCTTAACTTGTCTGTCACCCGGCCGGCGCAGACACCTACCACATTAATCTCTATTCTCGCCGAGCAACACGTGGATTTACGCATCGCCGAAAGTAATTTATATGCAAATGACTTCAACCTTGACGATTTCGTGACTCTAATACGGCTGGCGTGTTTCAAAGCTACAAAGCCCTCCGGATTTGTATACTAACGGTACTCATTAGACAGATAGGTGTGAATTAATCATTAAAACATAGAGCGAGTGTTAATTTTATTTCATTTTTGATGATTTGTCACTTGTTCAATCTTTACTTTTAGTGATTGGCTGCCATAAGTGTTACGAGTTTATGACCGTTGAAAATGTCTTCAAATTATTTACAAGCTTTTGGTCCAATAACGCTGACAAACTTATAAAGCTTACGAAACCGGTTCCACTTTGTGAAGCTGGAACTTTGATACAATTCAACCTTCAAAGTTGTGCTAGTGTTTCAAATGTCAGATAATATAAAATTAGTATTTCAGGTGTACCAATGTCAGTTGTCACGAGACAAAGGTATCGGCTTTGTTATGACATCGCACCCGGCTCTTTGTGTGTACCACTCTCAGAATAAGGAAAAACAGGTACCACTACGATATTACTGGCGTCTTGATAAATAGGAACAACTGCGGGTCCAACAATGCAGTCCGTAAGGCGATACTCGCGTATCGAGCGCTCGATTAATGACCCTCTCGCCTAAAAGAATGGAGTATAATATTTATTATCAGATAAGCCCCCGCTACCGGTGATTCCTGTGTCTCCGACCATTATACAACTCCCGATGCGTCGTCTATGCATTACTCACTTTGACCGCTGTGAGATATCAATTTATAGATGTTCCATTCTCGTTGTATATTTTTCATTTCTTTGTTATTTTTACGTGCTTCGTTGGTGTTCTTCTTTTGACACAGATCGTGTTAGTCCCGTAATTCTATCTTTACAATGTAGATGTTCGTTTCATAATCATAACCCGCCCTAGTGTGTTGTACGAATATCGATTACGGTTGTGAGCGCGTCAGCCGTTCAAGGAACTGATTAGTTCGGACTGCTTTTATATTATAATAGTTAATGAAACGTTCCGCCCACGGGCCGAGAGCCAATTGATCTTAGCGCGTTAATGGCCGCGTCGAAAGATGTGTGCACGAGCGGCCGGCGTCAGCGGGTAACGAGACTCCCATCATCCACGATTATAAATTTAAATACGAATATTTATAGATTTTTTACTGCTGAACCTAATCAAACCTGCGCCGATAAGAATGACCTCTGACGAGAATGTTGACATATTGCTTATTACCTGTCCTTTGTATGCATCGCTTTTGGTAATGTCATACCAGACTATATGTTTTATTGGAACCTTTATGGGGTGATTTCGAGACGCACAGAACTTGATGGCTGATAAAATGTGACCGACAGTTGACATTTGACTTGACGCTTATGAAACATGATCGTGGTCGATATGAGAGTCGTGGAACAAGCTGTTGCTCAAAAGTATCGAATGCATAGGAATGTTTCCTAGTATTAAATGGCTGCTTATTAATGTCACCCTAACGCCGGTTCAAGTGAAAGTTTGATGTCGGTAGTGGGATAGACATAGCTGTAGATGATGATTTATGAATGATGATTAGTTTTTTTTATGAATAGGTTTGCGTTTGACCACAAACTGCCTGATTGAGCAGATAAGCGGTCTAGTTTGTAGCACGCTTACCTAGAAGATACCTATTTACTCGGGATTTGAAAACGCCCACGTTGTACTTAAGAGGGAAGACAGACCTAGTTCACTAGATAGAAAGATGTACCTACTCTTTATTGGCCACTAGTAATAAGTAGAGTATTATTAAATAACATAATTGCCTAAAGCGCCTCAAAATAAATTCTACTAATTACACTAGGTACACATTTAACCCGGTACACAAAAATGAATTTAATTTAAAAATGGAAAATGTAACTAGTGTAACTACCGCCCATCTTTAATAAATTCGTTGAATGCGTCTAAAGGAGATGTTCTCAAACCTGGCCCATACCTGGCTTGCTTTTATCTTATAGACAAAAATATGACGAATCACGAAAAAATACTGAAAAAAATCTAAACGCTTTAGAAAAAAAGCAAAACATTTATCATTATCGCAGGCCTAGCAACCCATGATTTGAATTTTCCGCCATCTAGTGTACCTAAAGAATGAAAAAGTTAATTTCAGCGTTGCCGCTTTGTGGGAAATCACCCGAATCACGGGGAATTTTAACTCGATTGGTAATTGAATTTAAACGCAGGGATTTTTTATTTTATTTTATGGACCATGAGGCATTATTATTTTAAAATGATAAAGGATCTTTATGCTAAATATGAGTGTCGTAGTATGATTTAAAATAGTTTTGTCGCAAATATCTAAGGGATTTCGCGAAAACACGCATAATTGTTTTGAGATGAGCTACGACATTTTTCAATCTTGGTGATTGCGAAAATACAACGTAGGTATCAAATCATCCTACTACATGCATTATATTTGTTACTGGAGAATTTCGCCTCATTTTTCTGGGAACTAAGAAAATAGAAATCGGTAATACTGTTTACGGTTTGCTATTGTTTTATCTCATTCGGCTTTAAATGTACGAATGCATTGTGATATCTTTGCCTTTGCGACAATTCAATTCTTATTATTTACGACATGGTTACGATAATGGACTTCGATGTATAACAAACCTGACAGATCTGGCGATGACTTTTTTGGACAATCGTGACATTTAAATCTGCAGATTTTGAATCTTGTTGCCGATTGACTCCTTTCTTACATCCATGATCCACAACATGGTGGATGACTTAAATAGCGGTTAATATGGCAATAACGCAAAGCAAAAAAAATTGTTTGCTTTTTAATTGACTGTTCGATTAAAAAACACTATGCCTCATCGAATTAAGTTGATTTTTCTCCCTATTATAGTTTAGAGCCCGTCATTGAGTCAAAGTCCCATACAAAAAAGAACATGTCCTTTACCAGCTGACTGGACTGATAAGCCTATTGAATGTTCATTAGTATTTTTTCTTTTTTCTTTTTGTACCCAAATTAACCAAATATTTAGTACTTATAGATTACCTTACTATAGGGTTTACCAACATTTTAGTTATTTCATTGTATAAGCGTACATAATTTTTTGTATCGCAGGTGAGTCATAATGAGGTACCAAGACAAACCTGTCGGTTCTTTGGTATCCTAGGTTGTAAACTATATTTTGTAACGTGTGTTGATAAACAATAAAAAAAAGCATAACACCTATTATATTATATTATTCATAATATCCAATTATTAAGTTGTCCTGCTATTTATAATCAGAATGTTGATGAAATGCTCAGCAGCTGGTCCGCGGTAAATTCGACACCGCCATTAATTTTACTTACATTACGGTTCTCCGGATACTCAAGATTTAAATCCTTATAAAGACATCTATCAACAGCTACACGCGACACTCTAGTCCTTCCTTTGATATTCCGATTACATATACATACATAATATTCTTGTAACATGTGCTTTATATGCGTTTCTGGTAATTACAATTTAAGGCTTTGCTGTTTCCGTTTTTAGGGTTCTGTATTTAACCGAATATTTACAGGTAACTTTAAATAGCTTACGTTATCTGCCAGTCTGTATAATATGTAGTGGCATTTTGATATAGTGTCTTTTTATCAGATAAAAAATACAAAGTTGTAATTGTTTTGTAAATAGAAATAAAAAAATATCGTAAATAAAAATAAATGACCACAAAAAATCTCATTTATTGTAAATAAAAGTTACGTAAGATTAACCCGGCGAGGATGTGGAGGGTCATTATGACCCTGTTTTTAAAAACAATATGTTAAAATAATTGTGATATATTTTAAAATAATAGATACCGATTTTATAACATTTAGCTATGGTTTTACAAGATTCTTAATAATACATCTCTATTTAATGAATATATTATGCACTTATTTACTATATTAATTGTACAGTTCGTTTTTGTCGTACAATGGGTTAAAAGCGTCATAAAACCAACAAATTAATATTTTTGATCTTATTATTTAGATTTTTAGTACTTTATATACCTGATTATTAAATGTTTACAAGAAATAAATTATTAAGTAAACTCAACTTCACGTCACTTCACTAAGTAACTTCATCAAGAAACTTATTTTACTATTTAGCTGCATTTTACCCGTTTTAATTAAATTAAGTCCAATTATTTTTTTGTTTTCTTTTAGATAATGATTACAAATCATATTTTGTAAACAGATGTGTTTTGCTAATTTTCGTTTTCTTTACTTCGCTCACATATTTTTTTTAATGATTTTCATTTTCGCTGCGGTTGCTTTGATTTACTAGCCAACTGCATATACGCTCAACTACTGTCGTCTTGGCTACGTTTATAATAATTATTGACCAAAATTAACAAATATTTAGAAAAAATGGTAACGAAAATGTGGCACAAAAGCGCTACGCCGCGTATGGGGAAGGGTCAAGATGACCCCTTGCGGCGTTTGTACTCACCTACCTCCCAAACCAGGACTCCTACAACCAAATGGTGTTTTCTAACATAAAAACGGGTTCATTACCTACAGCTACTACGCCTTTCAGAAACATATGACCGCAGAATAAGAAGTT
This sequence comes from Hypomecis atomaria, assembly GCA_964007245.1. Classification (NCBI taxonomy): domain Eukaryota; kingdom Metazoa; phylum Arthropoda; class Insecta; order Lepidoptera; family Geometridae; genus Hypomecis; species Hypomecis atomaria. The sequence goes on from OZ023291.1 coordinate 12,780,255, forward strand.
GTGCACGTAACAAAATGAACAGGGTCATTATGACCCCTCCTCATCCTCGCCGGGTTAAGTATGAACTTTGGAAATAAAAGTTATCAAAGTAACAAATCTGAGATAAGATATTGCCAATGTGGTCTTTTGAATTATTTTTTTATCGTGATAAATGAAAAGATTCTATATGAGTTTCCTTATAAAACTTTTTTGTTCCTTTATAATTACAAAGTTATACTATGTACGTTTAAAAAAAAGTACCGTAATAAAGTCTCGACGACAGTAGCTGAACGAGCGCGTGACGTTTCAATGGTTTACTTCATACACCGTGGAGCGCCGCGCTGCACCACCTTCTACTTTTAAGATGTATGAAGTATACAATTGAGACGTCACGTGAAAATTTTAATACACAATACCAATTGCGAGTAGTGTTCGCTCTAGCCAACTTTCGATAACAACAACAATGAAAGGTACAAATTATTGGTACGGAACCTTCTTACTTCAAGTAAGTCACTCATTTGGTCACTCAGGTGATGGCTTTAATTCAGCTCCCCATATACTCGTATGTTAAGGTGCTACCGTTCAAAACCCTATGCGGTAGGTACTCGTACCTAATGCTAGATCTCTTTGTACCCAGTAATTTCACTCCAAACATCGTTATTTGCTTTAAAATAAAGAAACACGCAAAAGCTCTTGAAAATACGATAAAAATCTCGTTATTAGATTTTTATTGTAAAATTGACAGTGTGGTACACTATTGTGTCCATCTTATTCCCATTTTACTGCCTTTATTGTTCTTGTATTGGTCAAATATTGGTGGTTCCTATTTCTGTCAATGATCCAATTTTATTATCTTGGCCTCGTTACGTGAAACTTATTCCAACATTTAAGTTTCAAAACATTAAAGAAGGCAATAGCTCAGAACATTATCATAGTCTCGCTTCATGTACTCTTTCTACAATGAAAAGGGAACCTGCTTGGAATTCTCCTCAAGCGGTCATAAAAATGATACGAGCTCAGTGTAAGTACGTAATCGCCATCGGTCTTTTTGAATGTTGTAAAAGAGTTCCCAGGAATTAAGTATTCGGACCACATGCTCATCGATCTGCGTCCGTTTTCAATAGCTATAAAAGCTGGTACGTTTTTGTGTTTGTATCGTAGGCCCTAGTTCAGTAAGAGCTAGGCCAGGTATTGTGTTCGACATGCGTCGTTTTGTATTGAGACATTTAATATATTCAAGGCAGCGTATGCCTTAAGAGCCATGTCTTGTTTCTTTGCAAAGTAATTTAGAGAAACAGAAGCGATAATTAATTCTTGGATAAGTAGCTTTTTCAGCTTCGCCAAAGTAGATCTTGAAATTTAATGAAATAAATGATATAGGATTTAATATTCTGGTTTCGCTCTTCAATTGTATTACGAGCATGTATGAAAGCTAGAAATAGATGTTAATCGACAGAGACCGCCTGAAAAAACTTAGTAGATTTCGGATTAACTTCAGCATTAGACCGATTACCATTTTTGTATCGCATATTTGTAGCCGATCCGAAAGGTAGTATGATGGCGCACCGTCAATCCGTGAGTGTGGTACGATGCCGCGGCTCAGTGGACAGCTACGGCTACAATTAGCCGCGATTTGTCTCGGTGCATGTCCGATGCGCACGGACGCTCTTCCCATAGACACCTGCCAGCCACCGCCACCGCGCCAGCCTCGCCGCACTGTCACCGGCCCCGGCCACTGCCCTAATTAACTTTTTGTCTCCTCCTCGCCGAACAATCGATTGACATTCCGAACCATTCCGGATCGACGACGCGGACTCCGAACTTAGATAACGACGCGACGCTTCTTCTCAAAATTCGATACGGCTTATGGGAAATTGCCAGATACCAGCAGCAACGAGACCGGGCGTGATTTATTTTTGGAAACCGTTTTATCTTCGACATTTATCAAATAGGAATATTAGTTTTTTCTCACTTCCTGTCGTATCTCGTTATGCTAGAGATATGAACGCAATGCAATTTAGATTGTGCGTCAATAGTTAATTTATGTGCCGCAGTATAAACGGCTCCACCCAAATGTTAAGAAGTAATAAATACACCGACGCGTAATTGGAGCTTTTAATTATTTATTGGTGTGCAACTACATCCTTATTGACGATTTCCTCTGTAAATTGGCGTTGTTTTAATTTATTGATTTTCAACGGTAGTTATTTTCCTTTGAATGTTTAATATCTGCGACTGAATGCGTAAATATACTAATAAGTTTGTGGTCAATGGTGAGTAACACTGCGCTTGACCGCGCGCGAGTTCAAGTTCGCACGGACGACGAACGCAGCGTCCTCTTTGGTTGCGCAAGCGTATTTCTACCGAGCACCGCTGCCCGCGCCGGCCAAACGCGTGTCTTGCATCATGTCTCATCAATACTGTCAACATGTCAAAGTCTCGTTTATAAAAACATGCTACATTATTTTTATTATTTATTTATCGATTTCTTCCAAAACACTCGACGGAATCACTCGATCAATGATCGAGTACCCGTTCGTTTTCTGCTGCCTTTTGGTGTTGCGGTTTCTTTTCTTACGTATAAAAGCTATAACGTCTCATATAGCTATTGAATTGATACACGCCTTTGAGGAATTAACATTCCTACCTGTCTTGATAGGTATATGAACAACGCAAACATTTTTATGCAAATGTCGATTGAAGCCGAACAAAAAGAACGATTAATCGAAGTCAAAAGTAAATCGAGTCTGCGCCGCATGGTCGCAACTTCAGTTGCGAGTTGTCTTTTTAATTACCTCAATTTTAATCATATTTAATAGAATTCTGTAATGACACTATAACCGATTGCAATTCGATTAAATTTGGTTCATATTTTGGTTAACTTTTTTTCTTCGTGGAGATTCATATTTTTTGACCGACGAAACGAAGGAGGCGAATTCGATTTCTCAATTCGAAGCGTACATATTTTTTTTTAATGTATAACCACGCATAACTTTTTACATAGTAGTCCGATTTCGATAATATTTTTTTATTGGAAAGAATATACTTCGGCATTGGTCCCATTTAAATTTTATCGAAATCGGCTTAGCCATTTTTGATAAATCAACAATAATCTGAAAATTGCTACATCGATCCGTGCGAACTATTCGCGAATAATGTATACGGTTGAAGTCGATCATGCTATTTTTTGCGAGAAATAATTATTGTCTATTATATAGGTACTTATTTTATTTGCTGTACAAATCATTCCTTATTTTTAATTATTGTGTAAAATTTCCTTTGTTCTCTACGTAGCTAGCGACGCCATTAATAAATTATCTGTCGTGATTGTTTCTATCTTCTTGTCTTACCCTGACTTAGGCCTTCGCACTAATAAATAACAGAGACGTTGATTCGAATGTTCATTTGAATATTTCAATTATTTTTCGATGTTACTGCTTTACGGCCGGTGCGTTCGATTGAAGGCGTTTAATTGCTTAAATAAATATTTCTCTGATTTACTGCCAGCATTCATTTCGGAATCGTCCAATGTTCACGTGCCCAGAAGCGGTATTTATGAACGGAATATTGTTAAAAGCAAGCCATGTATTGGTAACGTGAAGTCTTGATAGTAGCAGCTGGTCTAAACAGACTATCAAAAAGAGCAGAATACCAAATTCTGCCTTTTTTTTATTGGAAGAGTTACTGGTTATGGCTCTATTTATTTTTGCTTCTTATGTGTCATTTCAAAGCGTCGCGTGTCGTGACCAACCTGTCTGTTTGGAAACTGTAAAGAAGATGTATAGGTACATATATTTAACATTAAATAATCTACTAAGACGATGATATGTACGTATATTAATATTATATTGATATAGGAGTAAATATTTTCTATATTCTTATGGGACTACTTTCCGCTGACAAGATCCAGACGCTTTCACTCTCTGCGTATTCAAAAGTAGTACGGTTCCGAGTTACGACCTTCCCTGATGACTTTTCCTTCTTATTGTGTAATACAAGTATTAGTAACAGTATTGCGATGTTCTCATTTGTCTGGTTTAATCTCACTTGACAAAGGCACGGCGTTTACGAGGACAACTCGTGCGTCTCCACGTTTTACGAGCCGCTGTTAAATAATGCGTACTCCCCGCGATGTCAGTACGCGAACCTTCTCGTTCTGTACTTTTTATGAGTTGTAGGAACGTGTCCCATTTTATGTTACCCCTGCCGGAGGTAGGGCTCGCTAACTTTGATTTTATACGACCCTACATCCCCCATTACAAATCCAATTCAACTACCGCATTACTGAAGTCGCATAAAGATGCTGAGTTGGATTAGAGGATATGTACTCGCTAAACAACAATGTTATGTCATGAGGCTTGATGTTTTAGAAAATGAATGGAATAGATTCTGATATACTATTAACGTAACATTATAATAAGTTTTTATTGTAGCCAATTTTAAAGGCGCCATCGTAAATTTAATAGCAATTTAAAATATTGTTCCCTCTTTTAAATGCTTACAGTGAAAAAGAAACAATATTTTATATTGCTATTAAAATTACGATGGCGCCTTTAAAATTAACCACATTGTTTACACCAAGATAAAAATAAATCCAATACAATTTGTTCTTAACCTAGCTTAACAAACGGCGACCTTATCGCTGGATACTGTTCACTACCTTACATAAATTGTATTTTTATAATAAAATGTAGAGTCATTCTCATTACATATATTGTAACTTAAGACCGCCTTTCTTGTGTGTCTGTCTGTATGTGTATCCGCTACATCTTCTAATCTAGGTTTTCAATATTTTAGAAAATTTCTACAGGAAGGTTTATACGTAGTTATAATTCAATCGTAGCCTGACGAAGCGGGAACGGCAGCTAGTTAAGCAAGTAAATAACATGAATGTACTCTAATTAGACATAGTCGCTTTATTTCGATAAGTTGTAAACTCCAGGTCATTCCCTTTTAGTACCAAAACTATGAATATACATATCAAGTGTGTTCAAGTATAGGAGGGCGAACGTCCGGAAATCCAGGGATTATTTCTTCTGGGCCAGGGATACCACATGACAGATAGAGATAAACCCTCCGTAACCGGCTTTGACAGAACAAACTTTCATTCAAGATCCTTGCCACCCTGAAAGAAACATTGATAGTAGGCGGTTCTCGATACCTCTGTTTTTGTAATCGTGGGATATAGTGCCAATATACGTACGCTTTAGTATGTAGAGACAGAATTGGCAAATGGTTCAAAAATATATTAATCTTATGCTCTTAGTTTTTAGGGTTCCGTACCTAAAGAGAAAAACGGGACCCTATTACACTAAGACTTCGATGTCCGTTGGTCCGTCTGCCCGTCTGTCCGTCTGTCTGTCTGTCCGTCTGTCACCGGGCTGTATCTCATGAACCATGATAGCTAGGCAGCTGAAATTTTCACAGATGATGTATTTCTGTTGCCGCTATAACAACAAATACTAAAAACAAAATAAAATAAATATTTAAGGGGGGCTCCCATACAATAAACCTAATTTTTTAGACGTTTTTCGATCTATATTAATAATCGTAACAGGTACATGCTTGAAATTTTCACAGAATATTTTGTTTTATATTCACTTCAATAATAAATAATAACATTAAAATTCTACATTAAAATAAAATAAATATTTAAGGGGGACTCCCATACAGTACGGAACCCTCCGTGCGCGAGTCCGACTCGTACTTGGCCGATTTTTTATAAATTCAAATAAGGACACTACTAAAGAATGTATAGCATTATTAATTGTATTGGAATTCTGACTTCTAACAGTGGTGTTATCAATAAATTACTATGACTGTAAAACTTGTGTGATATAACATTTTATGGATGGTATTGTAGGAGTTCTGCAGAACATAATGATTTTGTATGTAACGTCTTTTTGCGAAAAATGTTTATCATGACCTGGGCTTTAGTTTCAGAATCACTGTTTAGATTTAGAATATGAATGTACACACTAAAGTTCAGTCTTCTACACTTTATACAGAAACACTAGGTAAAATACTGTTGTTTTTTGTGTTTTATCATTTGTTTTGTCGTTATGAATTGTACCATTTATTTTTGTTGCAAATAAAAATTTCTGTATTTCTTTAGTGTTTCCGTTACCAATGACACTTATAGAGCTGGATCTAGTTTATGTCTGTCTGTTGTAATCAATTCCCTGAAAACCAGTTGTCTCAGTTCAATTAAAAGTTTACAACCTTACTTACATGGAAAGTAATTTGCAGTATAAGGGCTGGCAATGAGAATCCTTATTTAGGACAATACAATTTCTTCTTTTGTGGAAGGTACTGCAGTTATAAAACGCAAATTTTAATGTTATTGAGGTTTGAGGACGTATTAATATAAAAATTTAATACATTTATGCGTTATGTACAATTCTTGAATATACAGGGTCGTTTTAAAAAAATACTAACTGTAAAGTAAATGTGTAAATTGTAAAAGTAGTTGTATACATAGAGCAGAAAAAAAGAAATGCCCGTAGAAACCTTGTTTTTTTACTAATGTGCGCCAGTGCCATATGGTAATACATCACCCGCCAATGTTCGCATACCATCTTGATTCGAAATCGATATACTAGGCACTAGCATACGCTGAGCATA